>VWZE01001494.1:7534-28146 GCA_013396675.1 Eubucco bourcierii | reverse complement strand
TTGGCTCTGCTGCCCACCTGGGCACACTGCTGCCTCATCTTCAGCTCCTCTCTCCCAGCACCCCCAGGTCCCTCTCTGCCTGGCTGCTCTCCAGCCACTCTGTCCCCAGCCTGTAGCACTGCTTGGGGTTGTTGTGGCCAAAGTGCAGATCCCTGCACTTAGCCTTGCTCAATCTCATCCCATTGACCTCTGCCCACCCATGCAGCCTGCCCAGGTCCCTCTGCAGAACCCTCCTACCCTCCAACAGTTCCACACCTGCTCCTAACTTGCTGTCATCTGCAAACCATCTGATGCTGGACTCAATTCTCTGGTGCAGATCATCAATAAAGAAATCGAACAGGTTCAGACCCAGCAGTGATCCCTGGGGCACACCACTGGTGCCAGCTGGATGTGGCACCATTCACCATCACTCTCTGGGCCCAGCCCTCCAGCCAGTTCTTGACCTATATCAGAGTGAATCTGTCCCAACCACTGTGATACATATGCATATACATACACAACAATATAGATATAAGCCCATATCTATATACCTACATCTATGTCTATATTTACGTAAGTCCTTACCTATGTCTGTATCTTTGTCTCTATAGGCATAACTCTATGTATCTAAATAGATATAAGCTTATATCTATGTCTGTATCTATAGATATGTCTATCTATACAGATATAAGCCTATATCTCCACCTCCCCATCACACCCTGGCTATGTCTATATAGATATAAACCTATATCTATAACTATATCTGTATCACAGTATCACCAGGGTTGGAAGAGACCTCAAAGCTCATCAAGTCCCACCCATTCCCACAGCCCTCAAGACCAGACCATGGCACCAAGTGCCACGTCCAAACCTGCCTTGAACACCTCCAGGGACGCTGACTCCACCACCTCCCTGGGCAGCCCATTCCAGCAGTCAATGACTCTCTCAGGCAACAACTTTCTCCTCACCTCCAGCCTAAACTTCCCCTGGCACAGCTTGAGACTGTGTCCTCTTGTGTCTGTATCAATTTAAGTCCATATCTATATCTGTGTCTGTGTCTATATTTAAGTCCATATCTATTTCTTTGTCTATATCTAAGTCCATTTCTATATCTGTGTCTGTATCTGTATCTATTTAAGTCTGTATCTGTATCTAAGTCCATATCTATATCTATTTCTGTGTCTATATCTAAGTCTATATCTATGTCTATATCTATTTAAGTCTATGTATATATATGTGCCTATATCTAAGTCCATATCTATTTCTGTATCTATATCCATTTAAGTCCATATAAAAATTTATTTCTGTGTCTGTATCTATTTAATCATAGAATCATAGAATGGTAAGGTTGAAAGAGACTTCAAGGATCAACTAGTTCCAACCCCCTGCCATAGGCAGGGACACCTCCCACTAGTACAGGTCACTCAAGGCCTCCTCCAACCTGGCCTTGAACACCTCCAGGGAGGGAGCAGCCACAACCTCCCTGGGCAACCTGTGCCAGTGTCTCACCACCCTCACTGCAAACAACTTCCTCCTAACATCCAGTTTCAATCTCCCCTCTGCCACTTCAAACCCATTGCCCCTTGTCCTGGCATTGCAAGACCTTGTCAATAGTCCCTCCCCAGCCTTCCTGTAGCCCCCTTCAGATACTGGAAGGCTACTCTAAGGTCTCCTGGAAGCCTTCTCTTCTCCAGGCTGCAGAGCCCCAACTCTCTCAGCCTGTCCTCACAGCAGAGCTGCTGCAGCCCTCTCAGCATCTTGGTGGCCTCCTCTGGACCCACTCCAACACTTCCATGTCCTTCCTGTGCTGGGGGCTCCAGAACTGCACACAGGACTCCAGGTGGGGTCTGAGGAGAGCAGAGCAAAGGGGCAGAATCTCCTCCCTTGCCCTGCTGCCCACACTGCTCTTGCTGCAGCCCAGCACACAGTTGCTGTCTGGGCTGCACTCACACTGCAGCCTCAGCTGGAGCTTCTCATCAACCCAAACTCCAAGGTTCTTTTCCTCAAGGCTACTCTCAGCCATTCCCCACGGAACCCGGCGTTGTGCTTGGGATTGTACCTACCCAGGTGCAGGACCTTCCACTTGGCCTTGTTGAATGTCATGAGGTTGGCCTGGGCACAGCTCTGCAGCCTGTCCAGGTCCCTCTGGATGGATCCCTGCCCTCTAGCAAGTCGACTGTGCCACACAGCTTGGTGCCAGCTGCACACTTGCTGAGTCTGCACTGATTCCTGTGTCCATGTCACTGACAAAGATGTCAAACAGCACTGGTGCCAGCACTGACTCCTGAGGGACACCACTTGGCACTGCTCTCCAGTTGGACATTGTGCCCTTGATCACCACTCTCTGTGTGCCACCATCCAACCAATTCCTTTTCCAGCACTGCTCCACTCATCAAGTCCATGTTTTTCCAGTTTGGAAGTCCGTATCTATATCTATTTCTGTGTCTATATCTGTATCTCTGGACTTCAAACCAATCAGCTGTACTATTACCTTACAACTGGATCTATTTGTGGGGTGGGGGCTGTGCTTGAATTTGGTTTGCCTCCCTGCCTCCAGAGGGCAGGTTGGATGCCAGGAGAGGAAGGAAGCAGTGCAACTCCTTCATCAGCTTGCGACTTACTTCACGTGCATCACTGCTTCCCTCTCCCACCTGAGCAGGAGGCTGAAGGAGCTGGTAGGGGAGGTGAAATGCTACCACTTGCCTGGGGGCCTGGCTCTGGAGGGGCTGTAAATCAGCTCGACACCCAGGGACTCAAGGAAGCTGGTCAATAGACTTCACAGTATGTCTCTTTTCGACTGACTTACGATTTAGCAGATACCACACAGATTTATAACCCCGAAAAAGACAAAGACATCTGCGAAGGAGAAACCTTCCTCCCCCTAAGCATGCACACACACAACTCACAGACTCTCTCCAACTCGTATTTTTGAGTTATGGCTCTGCCTGAGAACACTACGCAGGCTGCCGCGACCTCGGGGCTGCGCTCTGGGATGGAGATCTGGGTCTGCTCAAGCTCCCCTGAATAGTTTCTGGAGGAGTCAACTGGACCTTCTCAAAACACAGCTCCTCCAGGATGAAGGCTTTGGCTGGGGGGCTAAGTGCTGGGGTGTTTTGTTTTGCAGCTGAAACTTTTTTCCCCTTGCACTTGTGTGCTAGAAGCTGGGATTTGGCTTCCTGTTCTGCCTAGTTTCTGCCCAAAGCAAAGTTGTGTTTTATGACTGAGCTGTGAAGCCCTTAGTGGAGAGGGTTGTAAAAGGGAAGCTTACAGCCCTTGATTTAAGTAATTGTGGTCTTACCAGTGATTAACATAACTGCCTGCTTTTGCCCCTTCTGATCGCACTCCATGTCCCAGACTGGAGTCCAGGCTGGGGAGTGAGCTTAAGATACAGTGGTAGAAAGAGACCAGGAAGGAAGGAAGGAGAAGGAAGGAAAGAAGGAAAGAATGAAAGAGGGAAAGAGAAAGGAGAAAGAAGGAGAGAGAAAGAAGAAAGAAGGAAAGACAGAAGGAAGGAAAGAAGGAGAAAAGGGAAAGATAGAAGGAAAGAGAAAGAAGGAAAGAGAGAAAGAAGGAGAAAGAAGGAAAGAAGGAGAAAAAGGAAAGAAAGAGAAAGAAGGAGAAAGAAGGAAAGAGAGAAAGGAGAAAGAAGAAGGAAAGAGAGAAAGGAGAAAGAAGGAAAGAGAGAAAGGAGAAAGAAGGAAAAAGAGAAGGAAAGAAGAGAGAGAAAGAAAGGAACATAAAGAAAGAAAGAGAAACAGAAGGAAAGAAGAAAGAGAGAAAGGAGAGAAGGAAAGAAAGAAGGAAACAGAAGNGAAGGAAAGAGAGAAAGGAGAAAGAAGGAAAGAGAGAAAGGAGAAAGAAGGAAAGAGAGAAAGGAGAGAGAAGGAAAGGGAGAAAGGAGAAAGAAGGAAAGGGAGAAAGGAGAAAGAAGGAAAGAGAGAAAGGAGAAAGAAGGAAAAAGAGAAGGAAAGAAGAGAGAGAAAGAAAGGAACATAAAGAAAGAAAGAGAAACAGAAGGAAAGAAGAAAGAGAGAAAGGAGAGAAGGAAAGAAAGAAGGAAACAGAAGGAAAGAGAAAGAAAGGAGATGGAAAGAAAGAAGGAAAAAGAGAAAGACGGCGAAAGAAGGAAAGAAAGAAGGAAAGAGAGAAAGAAGGAAAAAGAGAAAGAAGGCGAAAGAAGGAAAGAAAGAAGGAAAGAGAGAAAGAAAGAAGGAAGGAAAGAAAGAAAAAGAAAGAAGGAAAGAAAGAAAGGGAAGGAAGAAGGAACTTGTAAGGAAGGAACTAGGTAGGAAGGAAAGAAAGAAAGGGAAGGAAGAAGGAACTTGTAAGGAAGGAACTAGGTAGGAAGGAAAGAAAGAAATGGAGTAGTGGAAGAAAGGAAGGGAAAGAAAGAAACTCAATAATAGTATTAGTAATAATAGTAGTAGTAATAGTAATAACAATAATAAATATGGTGGGAAAAGATTTTGCAGCTTTCACAGTTTCCCACTCACCTCTCCAGAATTTGGCATCAGATCCTCATGGACCCAGTCAGAAAAGGAAGGAGGAGGTCACTGGGATGCTAATGCTGCTTTGCCCACAACAGGAAAGTAAGTTTTTGTGGAAAGCAAAATAATTCTCAATCCCATTACAACCTACTGCTCATTTAAAAAAAAAAACAAAACAAAACCAAAAAACCATGAGTCATAAAAAATTTTAAAAGGTTATATTTGTCTCTGGGAGAAAAACAAAACAAAACCAAAACCCTCTTAAAATAATCACCTCTGAGGATGCCAGAGCATAGATTTCCTTAGACTGTCCTCAGGTCTGCAGTGTCATTGCTATTTTTGGTGAGGTTTGTCTCCATTCTGTGGGTAACCACCTTTTATTTTATATATTTTATATTTTTTTGGTCATGTGCTGTGTGGCTCTCACCTTATTTTCTATGGGAATCCACCACAGCACTTTCTGTTTTTCATATTCATACCTTACCTGGGCTCTTTTGTAGCCTTTCTGGTACCCGAGCGGTTTCTTCAGCAGCAGGCAGTAAGAAGCCATGGCAGGAGAAGGTCTGTTTTTCATTAAGATGTTGATGACTTCTGGAAGACTGAACCCCATCATTTCTGTCATGTAGTTTAAAACAACAGGATTCAGATCACTGAGGCAAAGCCTGAAATGTTAGGGGAAAGTTATTGAAATAGAAATGATGTGCCCAGGTATGATGGCAGAATCTGTCAGGCCAAGTCCTGCACCTGAGTTGGGGCAATCCCAGGCACTGATATAGGTTGGGCAGGGACTGGCTTCAGAGCAGCCCTGAGGAGACGGATTTGGGGGTGTTGGTGGAGGAAAAGCTCAATATGAGCCAGCAGCGTGCACTTGCAGCCCAGAGAGCAACCAGAGCCTGGGCTGCAGCAGGAGAAGTGTGGGCAGCAGATTGAGAGGTGATTCTGTTCCTCTACACTGCTCTGGTGAGATCTCACCTGGAGCACTGTGTCCAGTTCTGGAGCCACTATTACAGGAAAGATCTGGAGGTGCTGGAAGGTGTCCAGAGAAGGGCCATGAGGATGCTCAGAGGGCTGGAGCTGCTCTGCTGTGAGGAGGGACTGAGGGAGTTGGGGCTGTTCAGACTGGAGAAGAGAAGGCTCCCAGGAGACCTTCTTGTGGCCTTCCAGCATCTGAGGGGGGCTACAAGAAAGCTGGGGAGGGACTTTTTAGGCTGTCGGGTACTGATGGGACTGGGGGGAATGGAGCAAAAGTAGAAATGAGTAGATTGAGATTGGATGTTAGGAAGAAGTTGTTCAGCATGAGGGTGGTGAGAGCCTGGAAGGGGTTGCCCAGGGAAGTGGTGGAAGCCTCATCCCTGGAGGTGTTTAAGGCCAGGCTGGATGAGGCTCTGGACAGCCTACTCTAGTGTGAGGTGTCCCTGGGCATGGTAGGGGGGTTGGAACTGGCTGATCCTTGTGGTCCCTTCCAACCCTGACTGATTGTGTGATTCTAAACCAGAAGGGGGCTGTGAGAATTGTTACCTTTCCCCATAGGCAGCAGCATTCAGGATTTTCCTGGAGGAGCCTTGGTTCAACCACTTGTCTTGTATTGCTTCTTTGACTCCAGGCCTCTTAGCAGGGTCAGGCTCCAGCAAGGACTGCATGAAGTGTACAGCTCCTGTGCAGAGTTGAGATGAAATGGGTTGTTTGCTGCTTCAACATTTCCCTTTGCTGGAAGAAACGAGGCCCTCACCCTGCTGCTCCACATTGGAAGAACCTCAGCTAAAATCCAGTCTCTGGACTGCTAAATAAAGCAGCTCTGCCTCTCCTCTCTGGTCATAGATTCATCACAGAATCATAGGATGGCTTAGGTTGGAAGCTACCTTAGAGGTTGCCTACTCCAGCCTCCCTGCTGGATCGCCTACTCCAGCCTCCCTACTGGATCACCTACTCCAGCCTCTCTGCCAGATCGCCTACTCCAGCCTCCCTACCGGATCACCTACTGCAACCTTGCTCCTGCCGGATCGCTTACTCCAGCCTCCCTGCCGGATCACCTACTGCAACCTTGCTCCTGCCGGATCGCTTACTCCAGCCTCCCTGCCGGATCACCTACTGCAACCTTGCTCCTGCCGGATCGCCTACTCCAGCCTCCCTCCTGGATCGCCTACTGCAAGCTCTCTCCCGCCAGGTCGCCTACTGCAACCTCCTGCCAGGTCGCCTACTGCAACCTCCTGCCGGATCGCCTACTGTAACCTCGCTCCCGCCGGGTCACCTACTGCACCCTCGCTCCCGCCGGGTCGCCTACTGCAACCTCGCTCCCGCCGGGTCGCCTGCTGCAACCTCGCTCCCGCCGGATCGCCTACTGCAACCTCCTGCCGGATCGCCTACTGTAACCTCGCTCCCGCCGGGTCACCTACTGCACCCTCGCTCCCGCCGGGTCGCCTACTGCAACCTCCTTCTGGATCGCCTACTGCACGCTCACTCCTGCCGGATCGCCTACTGCAACCTCGCTCCCGCCGGGTCGCCTGCTGCAACCTCGCTCCCGCCGGGTCGCCTACTGCAACCTTGCTGCCATGGGCAGGGACACTTCTCAACTAGACTTGGCTGCTCAAGACCTCATCCAACTTGCCCTTGAGCAACCCCATGGAGGAGGCATCCACAACCTATTCCAGAGTCCTATCATGCTCCTACTGAAGAACTTCTTCCAAAGATCTACCCTAAACCTCCTCTCCCTCAACTTCAAAACATTCCCCCTTGTGCTGTCACTGGACACTGTTATGCAAAGCCCCTCTACAGCCTTCCTGTAGGATCCCTTCAGGCAGTGGAAGGCATGGCCCATGTGGTGATCCTCTTTCCACAAGCAGAGTGAGCAGAAAACTCTGCTGGGGGACAAGCTTTGGACTGACAGAAACTGCTGTAGATGTGGCACTGGACATCACTTGCTCATTTTCTTTTCTTACCCCAGTGGCATCATAGAATCAGAGAATTGGAGCAGACCTCTAAAGCTCATCTAGTCCTACCCTAGCAGTACAATCACTCAGCCTTTGATCAAGGCTCTGAGAAGATGCACTCCTGCACCTGCTATGCCAGAGATATTCTGGGTGTGTTTAAGGGTGGTGTGGATGTGGTGCTTAAGGCTATGGTTTAAGGTGAATCTTGTAGAGTAGGGTTTTGGGTTTGACTTGGTGATCCTGAGGGGCTTTGCCAACCTGGTTGATTCTGTGAGTTATTCTCTCAACACAAAGAAGTTAATCTCATTGGCAAAACAATGTATTGAGGGTGGGAGCAGCTCTGCTACAAAGCCAGGTTGAGGGAGCTGGGGGTGTGCAACCTGCAGGAGAGTAGGCTCTGGGGAGACCTAAGAGCAGCCTGCCAGTGCCTGAAGGGGACTACAAGAAGGCTGAAGAGAGATACTGTGGAAAAAGACTTGGGGGTGCTAATGGAGGAGAAGCTGGACATGAGCAGGCAGTGTGAGCTTGCAGCCCGTCCTGAACTGCAGCCAAAGGAACGTTGCCAGCAGAGCCAGAGAGGGGATTCTGCCACTGTCCTCTGCTCTGCTGAATCTTCACCTGCACTGCTGCAACCAGCTCTGGAGCCTTCAGCACAGGAAGGACATGGAGCTGATGGAGCAGAGCCAGAGGAGACCACCAAAATGCTGAGGGGCTTGGAGCAGCTCTGCTGCAAAGCCAGGCTGAGGGAGCTGGGGGTGTGCAGCCTGCAGAAGAGGAGGCTCTGGGCAGACCTAACAGCAGCCTGCCAGTGCCTGAAGGGCTACAAGAAGGCTGCAGAGAGACTGTTTGCAAAGGGCTGCAGGGACAGGATGAGGGCAATGGCTGCAAAGTAGAGCAGAGCAGCTTGAGATTGGATGTTAGGAACAGGTTCTGCAGCAGGAGGCTGCTGGAACACTGCAACAGGTTGCCCAGGGAGGTGGTTGTGTGCCCATGGCTGGAGGTATTGAAGGTGAGGCTGGAGAGGGCTGTGGGCAGCCTGCTCTAGTTGAGGATGTCCCTGCTGAGTGCAGAGGGGGTTGGGCTGGATGAGCTTTGGTGTCTCTCCTAGCCCAGCCCATTCCATGCTTCTCATATTCATCAGCTGAGGAGGATGTGCTAGAAGTGGGTCATGCAGCCTGACTTCCCAGCTCTTTAAATCATACCTGCCTACTTTTGTGCTGGGTCCAGCTGGCTGAGCTAGGCTTAAAGCATCTGCACCTGGTTCTGGTGAGTCCAGCACACAGATCTGCTGGGGGTCTGGTTTGATTTGAAGATGTCTAGAGATGGAGACACTGGGTTGGACTGGACGAACTGTGGAAGATGCAGACACTGGGCTGGGCTGGATGAACTGTGGAGGTTCCTTCCCACCCAGCCCATTCTGTGATTCTGTGATGCATCCCACGAGATGGCCTCATGTGCTCAGATGACATCTTGTGCTTTGGCTTCCTGGAGCTGGGACAGAGAAAGCTCAAACATTCCCATATGTCTATCACTCATCTCCAACACTGGGGAAAAAAAAAATGTCCCTCTCTGGGGTTTGATATTTTTTGGGGTTTTTTGGGTCTTTTTTTTTTTTTTTTTTCCTTGGGAAAACTCTACTGAATTCTTCCCCATTCCTTGGGGATGTTTTGAAATGAACAAAGTGCCAAGTGAGCACTGAATTGGAAATTCAATTGGAAATTGCTTCTTTCACTTGTGAGTTCCTTCAGAAGAGCTTGGATCTGAAGTATGCAGAGCTTGTTTACTGCTGCTCTCTCACTACATCCCCAGTGGGCAGGGCAACAATGGAGTTATCCACAAACCCTCCACCAACTGTGTGGGCTGTATAGAAGAGCAGAGATAATGCTTTTATTAGCAGGGGCTATAACAATAGCCTGAATAAGAGAAAAAAAACAAAACAACAAATATTATAATTGCAGCTATGGAGGACTTGGGGTGGGGGGAGGAAATAAATAAATGATGGAGCTGCTGTCTGGCAATCAATCTCCAAAGAAAATAAAAAGACAAATGAGAGACTAATGTAAAAACACTCTGGACAGCTATGGTAGATATCCTCATGCTGTTTAGTGGGGGGGAGAAAAAAGAAATTCAATCATCACATTATCTCAGTACTCTAACTGCAGGCTAGCTCCAGCCAGCTTAGTCTGGAGCTGTCTGCTGCTTCCCTGCGCTTGGCTGCAGGCAGCTGCTGAAGCTCATCTTGGTTTCCAGGCTCATTCTTGCCTAATGTCAGAACAAAGCTGTTCAAAACGAGGGCAAGATCCAAACTCATGCTGGTAGATAGCTGGGAAAAACACATCTGAGTCTGCTCTGCCTGCTGAGTGAGTCAGGGATGCTGCCAGGATACAGTTGTCTGGATGTGTTCCTGGGTGGCCTGTGCTAGGTGATGTGGTCCTGTTCTGCCATGGGGGGTTGGACTCGGTGATCTCCAGAGGTCCCTTCCAACCCCTAACATCCTGTGAGCCTGTGAAAGGGCTCAAGCTTGTGATGGTCCACAGAGAAGATGCTAGTCCAGGTGGGAAAGAAACAGGGACTAAAGCCAAAGGTATATATGAATCATTGTAAAGCAGATGAGTTTTGACCTTTGAGGAAGTAAATTTTGGAGCTGCTAACCCAGAGTGCATACCAAGGTGACTTCTGGATTGGAGAGCCATGGGCTGCAGTCCAGGCTAGAGCTTCTGAGAACTACCTTTCCCGCTTGTCCTGAAAGACTCCATCAACTCTCCTCTGGTGAGTCACGATGATCTCAGAGGTCTTCTCCAACCTGGTTAATTCTGTGATTCTGTGAAAAGACTTGGGGGTGTTGATGGAGGAGAAGCTGGACATGAACAGGCAGTGTGAGCTTGCAGCACAGAAGGCAAATCCCAGCCTGAGATGCAGCCAAAGCAGCATTGCCAGCAGAACCAGAGAAGGAATCCTGACACTGTCCTCTGCTCTGCTGAGACCTCACCTGCACTGCTGCAACCAACTCTAGAGCCCTCAGCACAGGAAGGACGTGGAGCTGATGGAGCAGGGCCACAGGAGGCCACCAAAATGCTGAGGGGCTTGGAGCAGCTCTGCTGCAAAGCCAGGCTGAGGGAGCTGGGGGTGTGCAGCCTGCAGAAGAGGAGGCTCTGGGCAGACCTAACAGCAGCCTGCCAGAGAGGGCTGTGGGCAACCTGCTCTAGTTGAGGATGTCCCTGCTGAGTGCAGAGGGGGTTGGGATGGCTGAGCTTTGGAGGTCCCTTCCAACCCAGCCCATTCTGTGATTGTATGAAGGTTACCTCATTAAAAGTCAGCAAAAGTCATTGAAATAGATATTTCAGTACTTTCTCATGAAAAATATGAGCAGACTCTTGACAGAAATAACTCTCCCATTCCTGTAGATATCTCAGGCCTGTGGGTTCTGTCTGTAGCCAAAAGATAAGCTCTTCAGAGCCCCACATATCTAAGGGTTTGATAACTGATTTTGGGAGGAAACAGGAAAGAATTCCTGGCAAGAGCACACCATGTGGGACGTAGTAAACACAACATTGTTCCTCATTTACTGTGCAGCTGCTCCACTTATGGAAAAGCAATGCAAATTTTATTCCCTCTGTAAATAAGAATCAAGAATCCCAGGCTTTTGAAGGGATAAAAAAAATATTATTTTCCTACTAGCCTGAGATAAAAAGAGCTTGCCTAAGGCATACACACACACACACACAAGCTACTTTTAAGTGCAAACTAAACAACTGGAAAAGGTTCCTCTAATTTCTAGCATCTTCATCAATGCCACTGCTGAGAGGACAGAGTCTACTCAGCAAGGTTGCTGACAGTACCAAACTGGGAGGCTTGGCTGAAACACCTGCAGGCTGTGAGGCCATTCAGTGAGGCTGGGACAGGCTGAGAGCTGGGCAGAGAGAAACTTATTGAGGTGCAACATGGAGAAATGCAGAGTCCTGCAGCTGGGAAGCAACGATAAACGGCAGCAGTACAGGTTGGGAGGTGATCTGCTGGAGAGCAGCCCTGTGGACAGGGACCTGGGAGTGCTGGTGGGCACAGCAATGTGCCCTGATGGCCCAAGAAGGACAATATGGGTCCTGGGGTGCATTAAGAGGAGTGTGTCCAGCAGAGCCAGGGAGGTTCTCCTCCTCCTCTACTGTGCCCTATTGAGGCCCCACTTGGAATACTGCATCAGCTTGGGGCTCCCCAGTTTAGGAGGGACAGGGATCTACTGGAGAGAGTCCAAGGGAGGGCTACAAGGATGTTGCAGGGACTGGAGCACTGGCTGAGGAAGAGAGGCTGAGAGCCCTGGGGCTTCTTAGGCTGCAGAGGAGAAGGCTGAGAGGGGATCTGAGCAATGTCTGTCAAGAGCTGAGGGCTGGGGGTCAGGAAGGAAGGGACAGGGACAGGCTCTGCTCACTTGTACCCTGCCACAGGGCAAGGGGCAAGGGATGGAAACTGCAGCACAGGAAGTTGCACCTCAACATGAGCAAGAACTTCTTGAGTTTGAGGGTCCCAGAGCCCTGGCACAGGCTGCCCAGAGAGGTTGTGGAGTCTCCTCTGGAGCCTTTGCAGCCCTGTCTGGATGTGTTCCTGTGTGACCTGTGCTGGATTCTCTGCTCCTGCTCTGGCAGGAGAGTTGGACTGGAAGATCTCCAGAGGTCTCTTCCAACCCCTGGCATCCTGTGATCCTGTGAGCTGAGCTAGATTGTATGGGCCTGCTCTGGCTGGGGGATTGGACTGGATGATTTCTGGAGGTAGCTCCCAACCCCTAACATCCTGTGAATTCTCTAGAAGATTGCCTTATTGCTAAATTCACTTCCTTGCATGGGTTAGACATTTTATTCATTAATATCTTTAAAATATAATGTCTGGAGTGGTTTATCAGGGGAGATGTCTGCTGGAATGGGGCTGATTTCTCCAATTAATATCTTTTGGTACAGCTGCATGATATTGAAGGGTTCCACCATGAAGGGCAATGTCCCAGTTAGCATAGCAAATGTGCTTACACCTCTGTCAAAGCAAGAGACAGACATTAGAGTTCCATAGAATGCTAATAAATATTAACAATAATAAATAACCCACCCACCCCCCCCAAGCTCTGAGCCAGGTTNNAAAGCTCTGAGCCAGGTTTCAGAGACTTACCTTCAGCATCAAGAAGGAGGTTACAAATTACCTCTGGGCAGCATTTTAATTACCATCAAATTAGCAATTACCATTAAATCCTTAGAATGGTAAGGTTGGAAGGGACCTCAAAGATCATCCAGTTCCAACCCCCCTACCATAGGCAGGGACACCTCCCACTAGCACAGCTCACTCAAGGCCTCCTCCAACCTGGCCTTGAACACCTCCAGGGAGGGAGCAGCCACAACCTCCCTGGGCAACCTGTGCCAGTGTCTCACCACCCTCACTGCAAACAACTTCCTCCTGACATCCACTTTCAATCTCCCCTCTGCCAGTTCAAACCCATTCCCCTTGTCCTGTCATTGCAAACCCTTGTCAATAGTCCCTCCCCAGTCTTCCTGTAGCCCACTTCAGATCCTGGAAGGCTACTCCAAGGTCTCCTGGAAGCCTTCTCTTCTCCAGGTTGCAGAGCCCCAACTCTCTCAGTCTGTCCTCACAGCAGAGCTGCTGCAGCCCTCTCAGCATCTCGGTAGCCTCCTCTGGAGTGGTTCCAACACTTCCATGTCCTTCCTGTGCTGGGGGCTCCAGAACTGCACACAGGACTGCAGGTGGGGTCTGAGGAGAGCAGAGCAAAGGGGCAGAATCTCCTCCCTTGCCCTGCTGCCCACACTGCTCTTGCTGCAGCCCAGCACACAGTTGCTGTCTGGGCTGCACTCACACTGCAGGCTCATGCTCCCTAAGCAACCTGTGCCAGTGTCTCACCACCCTCACTGCAAAGAACTTCCTCCTGACATCCAGTTTCAGTCTCCCCCTGACCTGGATATACATCTTAGGCCTATTTTTGTTTGTGCAAATGTCATTTTATAGCTAGAACACAAGGCTGTAGGGAGTGTGTGTGGAACAGGCTGTACCCTGGGTGAACAGCCTGTGGTGTTGAAAGTGGAAACCTGCTGTTTGTCTTTGAAGACAACAAGCGAAGGGCACCAATGCTGCTTGGAAGCTCTGGATGGTGAGGCCATACCTTGACCTGGGGGTGCTGTGAGAGAGTAGCTGAAGATGAGGCAGCAGTGTGAGCAGCAGAGCCAATGGCATCCTGGGCTGGATCAGGAGCAGTGTGGCCAGCAGGAGCAGGGAGGTTCTTCTGTCCCTGTGCTCAGCACTGTTCAGGCCACACCTTGAGTGCTGTGTCCAGTTCTGGGCACCTCAGTTCAAGAGAGTTTGAGGTGCTGGAAGGTGCCCAGAGAAGGGTAGCAAGGCTGGGGAGGGGCCTGGAGCACAGCCCTGTGAGGAGAGGCTGAGGGAGCTGGGGGTGTGCAGCCTGCAGAAGAGGAGGCTCAGGGCAGAGCTCATTGCTCTCTGCAGCTACCTGAAGGGAGGTTGTGGCCAGCTGGGGTTGGGCTCTGCTGCCAGGCACCCAGGGACAGAAGAAGAGGACACAGCCTCAAACTGTGCCAGGGCAGGTTCAGGATGGATGTTAGGCAGTTCTTGGCAGAGAGAGTGATTGGCATTGGAATGGGCTGCCCAGGTTGGTGATGGAGTGCCCATCCCTGGAGGTGTTGAAGAGGAGGCTGCATGAGGCACTTGGTGCCTGGGTTAGTTAAAGAAGCTGTTAGGTGCTAGGTTGGGCTGGATGATCTCAGAGGTCTTTTCCTACCTGGTTGATTCTGTGATCCTGTGATTCTGTGACTTGATGATTTAAAAGTCTGACATCTCCAGTCTTGATGCCTGCATGAGGCATTTGGTGCCATGGGTGAGTTGTTTAGAAGGGCTTAGGTGTTAGGTTGGACTCGATGATCTCAGAGATGTTGTTTTCCAATCCGGTTAGTGCTGTGATTCTGTGACACTAAATGTGCAGGAGTGTTGATCTGCTGGAGGGTAGGAATGCTCTGCTGAGACACCTGGGCAGGCTGGATTGATGGGCAGAGCTCAATCCTGTCAGGTTTAACACAGCCAGTTGTTGGCTCCTGCACTGGGGTGGCACCAATGCTGTGCATTAGAACGAGCTTAGGGAGACCTGCTGGAGAGCTGCCCAGCAGAAAAAGGACCTCGGGCTGTTGCTTGGTTGGACTGGATAATCTCAAAGACCTTTTCTAACCTGTTTAACTCTGTGAAATAAGCTCATTGGAGTGGCAGTGCAGTGTACCCAGGCCACCAGAAGGAAACATTGAGTGTTGAATGGCTGAGAGTAGCCCTGAGGAAAAGGACCTTGGGGTGTGGGTTGATGAAAAACTCAACACGAACCTGCAGTGTGAGTGCAACCCAGACAGCAACTGTGTGCTGGGCTGCAGCAAGAGCAGTGTGGACAGCAGGGCAAGGGAGGGGATTGTGCCCCTTTGCTCTGCTCTCCTCAGACCCCACCTGCAGTCCTGTGTGCAGTTCTGGAGCCCCCAGCACAGGAAGGACATGAAAGTGTTGGAGCCAGTCCAGAGGAGGCCACCAAGATGCTGAGAGGGCTGCAGCAGCTCTGCTGTGAGGACAGGCTGAGAGAGTTGGGGCTCTGCAGCCTGGAGAAGAGAAGGCTTCCAGGAGACCTCGGAGTAGCCTTCCAGGATCTGAAGGGGGCTCCAGGAAGGCTGGGGAGGGACTATTGACAAGGGCTTGGAATGCCAGGACAAGAGGCAATGGGTTCGAAGTGTCAGAGGGGAGGTTGAAACTGGATGTTAGGAGGAAGTTGTTTGCAGTGAGGGTGGTGAGACACTGGCACAGGTTGCCCAGGGAGGTTGTGGCTGCTCCCTCCCTGGAGGTGTTCAAGGCCAGACTGGAGGAGGCCTTGAGTGAGCTGTGCTAGTGGGAGGTGTCCCTGCCTATGGCAGGGGGTTGGAACTAGATGATCCTTGAGGTCCCTTCCAACCTTACCATTCTATGGTTCTATGATTTCAATTTGAAGGCTAAGGTACAGCACAGAGCAGGGACTGATGCAACATACCTTGCTCCAAGAAGTCACTCTGTTGTTGCTGCAGGTCAGCTTGCTGAGTTAGGTGTGAGCTGTGCCCAGAAGGCATTCGTTTGGTAAGAGCTTGGGGCTTAAAACGTTCACTGTCGCAAAAGGCAGCCTGCCAGCGGTGCTCAGCAGACTCTGCCAAACGCTGCCATTCCCTCTGGAGAAGTGCTAGCCTCTGGAGAATTCTCGCGGCCGCCCCGGGTCTGCAGGCAGGGAGCTTCGCTGAACACTCTCCATGGTGCTTCCCCGCTCCGGCTGCGCTGCGCCCCCGCCACAGCACTGCCCTGCGCCGGCCTCTGCTGAGCACAACCGGGCCAGGCGGCTTGGCAGCTCAGACAGCTCCACTGGAACTGAACTGCTTGGTAGGTTGGTGCAGATGTCAGCTGAGCTGTCCGTGCGGTGCATGTGCTCTCGGGGTGCACAAATGCAGTCACAGAGTCACAGAATGTCAGGGGCTGGAAGGGACCTCCAAAGCTCAGCCGGTCCAACCCCCCCCCCGCCGGAGGAGCATCACCCAGAGTAGATCACACAGAACACATCCAGCTGAGTTTTGAATATCCCCAGAGAAGGAGACTCCACAAGCCCTCTGGGCAGCCTCTTCCAGTGTTCACAGCATCACAGAATGCCAGGGGCTGGAAGCGACCTGGAAAGCTCATCCAGTCCACCCTCCCTGACAAAGCAGCAACATCTAGAGCAGATCACACAGAACACATCCAGGCAGCTCTGCA
The DNA here is from genome assembly GCA_013396675.1 of Eubucco bourcierii. Lineage (NCBI taxonomy): Eukaryota > Metazoa > Chordata > Aves > Piciformes > Ramphastidae > Eubucco > Eubucco bourcierii. Next base: position 11,957 of record VWZE01001494.1, on the reverse strand, counting down.
AAATAGAATCATAGAGTCACAGAGTGTGAGGGGCTGGAAGGGACCTCCAAAGCTCAGCCAGTCCAACCCCCCTGCCACAGCAGCATCACCCAGAGCAGATCAGACAGAACACATCCAGGCAGCTCTGGAGTATGTACAGAGAGGGAGATTCCACAACCCCCCTGGGTAGCCTCTTCCAGGCTTCTCTCACCCTCGAAGGGAAAAGATTTTCCTCATGTTTCCATGGAGCTTCCTCTACCTCAACTCCCACCCATTGCCCCTTGTGCTGGCACTGGGCATCACCCAGCAGAGCCTGGCTCCAGCCTCTTGCTGCTCACCTTTCCACCTTTATAACCATTGCTGAGGTCACCTCTCAGCCTCACTCTGCTGAACCCAAGCAGGCAGTGATGTGCACTTGCAACACAGGAGGCCAATTCAACTGCATTAGCCAGAGTTTAGCTTCCATGAGACCATAAGGAAAAACTCTTTCACTGCAAGGGTGACAGAACACTGCAACAGGCTGCCCAGGGAGGGTTGTGGAGCTTCCTCCTCTGAAGACATTCAAACCCCTCCTGAATGCTTTCCTGTGGACTCTGCTCTAGGTAATCATAGAACCATAGAATGGGTTAGGTTGGAAGGGACCTCAAAGCTCAGGCAGCTTAGGGAAGGACACCTTCCACTAGAACAGGTCACTCAAGGTCACATCCAGCCTGGTCCTGAACCTCTCCAGGGAGGTTGTGGAGCACAGAAGCACAGAATGTGATCTTTAAACACTTTAGCCCATCAGCATTTGTAAAGAGTTCAGATTGAAACTGTGAATATGTCTTAGGCCTGAGATGCAGATTTTTGTCAACCACCAATGGCAGAAGTAGACATATATAACAATACAAACCCAAACCACTTAGGTCTGCTTTCGCCCATCGATGATCAAATCCCAGTGCCCCCCTCCACTCCCCAAGCCATTTATATCAGCATCCTGTCTAAAGCATTCGATGTTCTGTTGCTAAATCTATTTTTAGGTCTACTTACATGGACCAGACATCCACCTTTGGGCCATATTTCCTGTGAGCAAGGAGTTCTGGGGCAGCATAAGCTGGACTTCCACACTGAGTATGCAGCAGGTCCTGGGAGACACCCTTGAAATTGGCAGTATTGCTCAGTCCAAAATCTGACAGCCACAAAGACAAGAGCAGAGTTGGGTTAGTTTCTTCTCAAAACACTTAACCAACTGGTTCAGACTGGGAGAAAGATGAACCCAGCAGCTGTAGCTTCTGCTGATGCATCTCAGCTGTGGATACTGCTTTGGGTTTGAACGACTGTGCCATGATTTAGCAGAGCGCTGCCAGCGAAGTTGCCCAGCTCTGGCTCCTGTTGGGTTGATTTTAGTTGAGTTCTTTCAGCCTACCTCAACTGCCCATGTGCTGGTAGAAGAGTTTAGCCACCCAGCTGCAGCAGCAGGGCTGTTTGCTTCAGCTGGGACTGCTTCCAGCCTGTTGTAAACTTGGAGTAAAACGTACTAACTTGAACCATTTGCTCTGTACGTGTGCATGCGTGCAAGGGGGAGGGAAGAGAAAGGAGTGATTGGAAAGGGCTGGCTGGCTGTAAAAGAGGGGTGAAGAGTTGATGCCTTTTGCTCTTATTTTTTCCTTTCTCAGAGGTGTTAAGCTTTTAAAAGTTTGGGAACCACTGGGTTAAACATGCGGCGTCCCTACCAGCGAACTTCCCTTGCAGGGCTTTTCTCTGTGTGGTATCCATGGAATAAAATTAATGTTTCTCTGAGCTCTGTTAACTGCTTGGTGCAAATTCCCTTGTTGTTTGTTTTTGGTTTTGTTTTTTTTTTTACAAATGTTTGCTTCACAACCCTAGCAGGGTTTCTGTTAGTGAGCAAACCCAGCCTCTCTCTCTCTTTTATTTAAGCACATAGCCAAACAATGAGGTTTGGACTTGCAGCAATGACTTGACAAAAACTAATTTGTCCATACCTGCTTTTCAGCCCAGATGATTTATTTCTTTGGCTACAAATCACTTCTGCTAGGAACAGCTTTCTGCATGTAAAAGCTGTCATTGTTTCTTATTTTTCCAGCAACACCCAAAAAAACCCCCAACAAAACAAAACCACCCCCCTCCCAAAAAAAAAAAAACAAAACAAAAAACCAAAACAATAGGCAAAATTGTTTCCCTTCTTCTCCAAAAACACATTCCAGTTACAGCTCAAATAAGCAAGCTGCAAAGTTCTGCTTCGTAACTTTTATTGGTTGTAAAAGCTTGAACATAGTCACTGAACAATCACAGGCTTGCTGGTGAAATGTGCTGCTTCAATAGTAGCTGAGGTGTCACAGGATCACAGCATCACAGGATGTTAGGGGTTGGAAGGGACCTCCTGAGAACTTCCAGTCCAACCCCCTCTGCCAATGCAGGAGCAGAGAATCCAGCACAGGTCACACAGGAACACATCCAGACAGGGCTGGAAAGACTCCAGAGAAGGAGACTTCACAACCTCTCTGGGCAGCCTGTGCCAGGGATCTGGTACCCTTACACAAAGAAGTTCTTCCTCATGTTGAGGTGGAACTTCCTGTGCTGCGGTTTCCATCCCTTGCCCTTTGTCCTATGCCAGGGCACAACTAAGAAAAGTTTGTCCCCTCCCTCTTGCCCCCCAGCCCTCAGATATTTATAAACATTGCTTAGATCCCCTCTCAGCCTTCTCCTCAAAGACTGATCTAGTATGGATGGCTTCTGGTTTTGATCACAGGCTCACAGGATATTAGGGGTTGGAAGTGACCTCTGGAGATAGAATCATAGAATCATAGAATGGTAAGGTTGGAAGGGACCTCGAGGATCATCCAGTTCCAACCACCTGCCATAGGCAGGGACACCTCCCACTAGCACAGCTCACTCAAGGCCTCATCCAACCTGGCCTTGAACACCTCCAGGGAAGGAGCAGCCACAACCTCCCTGGGCAACCTGTTCCAGTGCCTCACCACCCTCACTGTAAAGAACTTCCTCCTCATATCCAGTCTAAATCTCCCCTCTGGCTATTTAAACCCAATACCCCTTGTCCCAGTCCAACCACCCTGCCAGAGCAGGAGCAGAGAATCCAGCACAGGTCACACAGGAACACATCCAGACAGGGCTGGAAAGGCTCCAAAGGAGACTCCACAATCTCTCTGGGCAGCCTGTGCCAAGGCTCTGGACCCTCCCAGTCAAGAAGTTCTTGCTCACGTTGAGGTGGAACCTCCTGTGCTGTAGTTAATATCCATTGCCCCTTAGCCTTCCCTCTCCCTGAAAGCCACACAAAATAAAAAGCTGAAAGCCAGCCCCAGGGATCAGGTTGACCTACCAACAATTTTGATGTTGTTGTTCTCATCAAGAAGAAAATTCTCAATCTTCAGGTCCCTGGAAGGAAGACAGAGAGCAAACTTTGTGATGCCTGATGATAACCCAGCTCACCACCACGTGCAGATATATTCGTAGCAAGGCTTAACTGCAATACTAACAATAGTTCTGCCTACCACTGTAACAGGATCCTTATTCTTTCCTGAGGTTTTCAATTGGGAAAATGGAAGCTTAGTACATTTCAGGGAATCAGTTGTGAGCCTGTGTTTTAAACAGGCTGTTTGGGTTTTAGGAATCATCTCTTTGGCTGTTTTATTTTTTATTTGAGGCCTTGAGTGAGCTGTACTAGTGGGAGGTGTCCCTGCCTATGGCAGGGGGTTGGAACTAGATGATCCTTGAGGTCCTTTCCAACCTTCCCATTCTATGATTCTATGATTCTACGATTTTATTTTTTAATTTAAAAAAAAACAAAACACATAAAAGAAATAAAAAAGAAAATAACTTTTAAAAAGAAAAGGAATAAAAAAGAAATAAGAAGAGATGAAATAAAAAAAGAAAATAAATTTAAAAAGAAAAGAAAAGAAATAAGAAAAGAAATAAAAAATGAAAAGAAATAAAAAAGACATAATAAAGAAAAGAAATAAAAGAATTAAATAAAAAGCAAGTTAGAAAATAAAAACAAATAAAAAGGAAAATACATTTTAAAAAGAAAAGAAATTAAAAAGAAACAAAAAGAAGAAATTAAAAATGAAAATGAAGAAAATTAAACAGAAAAAAAATTAAAAACTAAGAAGAAATAAAAAAGAGAAAAATAAAAGATGAAAAGTAAAAAAGAAAAGACATAAACAGAAAAGACAAAAAAGAAAAGAAATAATATAAAGAAATAAAAAACTAAATAAAAAATAAAAATAAAAAAATTAAAAATTTTAAAAAAGAAAAGAAATGAAAAGAGAAGAAATAAAAAAAAAATAAAATTAATTTTAAAAAAGAAGAGATAAAAAATAAATAAAACATGAAAAAAGGCATAAAAATAAAAGAAATAAAATAAAGAAATAAAACAAAAAACTAAAAAGAAACAAAAAAGAAAATAAATAGAAAAGAAAATAAATAA
>VWZE01001493.1:34157-47350 GCA_013396675.1 Eubucco bourcierii | reverse complement strand
ATAAAAAGTGCAAAGAGAGAGAGGGCACCCCAGTCTCGCTTACAGAGTGGGAGGATGAGCTCCCAATGAACAGCAACTCTGACTTGGCATGGACAGGGGCAAGGGTGGCAGCAGCAAACACTCTTGTGCAAGCCTGTCAGAAGAAGGACATGGTGCAGCACGGCCATTGGTGTAGGCAGGGTGTGCAGGGCAGGCAGCTCAAATGGCAAAGACACCTTCATGGATGCAAAAGGAGTTTCTGGAAAAACTCAGATGGAAGAAGGAAGTTCATGGTATGTGGGAAAAGGGACTGCCCACCTAGGAAGAATACAGGAACATTTCCAGAGTTCTCTGGAGACTTCCAAAGCCCACCTGGATGTGTTTCTGTGGAACTTGATCTAGGCATAGCTGCTTTAGCAGTGAGGGGTTGGGCTAGATGATTTCCAGAGGTCCATTCCATCCCCTACCATTCTGTGATACGTATTGCCCACTTCTGTTGTCCTGCTTCCCATTGGTGCATGTTCTTCTCGCTCTTTAGTTTGACCAACAAGTCTCAGGTCAGTAATGCTGATCTCTTGTGTTCCTTGCCTGATTTCTTACACCTGGGGACTGAGAGCTCTTGCACTTTCTGGAAGCATCCCTAAAGATCTGAAAGCACTGTTTTTACTCCTTTGTCCCTGAAGGTCATTTCCTAGGGGATCCTATTGACAAACTTTGATGTGCTAGAAGTTTGCTTTCCCAGAATTTCTCTTTGCCTGACCCATATCTCACGGGACTTTGAACTCCACTAGTGTGTAATCACTGCAGCACAAGTTGCCTCCAATCTTGATGTCACTGATTAGCTCATTTGCACTGGTGAACGTCAGGTCCATTACCATATCCCTTCTGGTGGTGCTGCCTATTATGCGGCTTAAGAAGTTATTCTCCAGTCATTCCAGGAGCCTCCTAGGATGTCTACAGTTTGGTGCAGACAAGAAATTTTGTTGCACATTTCCCAAATCTGGCTATTTTTTTCCCTTATTTTAAATTCTGTCCTTATTCTTGCCCTCCTCCATTTTTTATCCCAGATTTTGATGATAAGAATAAATCGTTAGGGATATTTAGAATTACATTTTAAAAATTACCATAAGCAATTGCTGTATTGATCAGGTTTGTCAGGGAACTATAACAACAGTTTAAAAAAGAGTGTTTTTCACTCTGTAACTTATCTGTATATAACATCTGTGGAGGGAGAAGAAGCTCCCAAATCAATCTGAACCGCTTTGGTGGACATTTCTTTTTTTTAAACTATGTGATGAAATGGATTATATATGCTTGGCACTCATCCTGGTTTGCTTTGTGATTTAACTTGATCTTAAGTGTTAAGTTAGGGATATGAAGAATGTATTCAGTTTGTCATGCACTTAAAGGCCTGTCTGGAATTCCTGGCTTGCACACCAGCTAAGTTCTAAGAGCAAATTAATTTTCTAGCTGGATTACATTGAAAAAAAGTGTATATTTAATAGCATAACTCCTGAAAGCATAGCATGCACAGTACTTACTTTGATAGCTGTCTGGTAGAAATGCCTGAGGAAAAAGCCTATTTTATCCATAAGTAAAAAAAACTGTTGTTTTAAAAGCAAGAATGATTCTATGGTTCTAAGTATTCGTTCTTTGGAATTTTTTTTTATTTTTTTTTTGGGGTGTGTGTCTATTTGTGCTGCCCAGAACTTTTGTGATGGTTTGGGAGTTACACCCCTGCCCTCCCTTCCCACCCCAACGATTTCACCCAGATTAGACTCAGCTGTCTGGAAGTTAAGGAATGAAGTTTTATTTTCACAGCTTAGCACATTATACAAGCAGATACTTACAATGTATTATAATATTTACAGCTATATAAAGAAAATATACAAGTTAAAAGTAATACAGAAACACAATACCCCTCTCAGAAATCAGAGTCCCCAGGAGGGGCTCCTAACCACCCTTCCATTTTCTTTCCACCCCTCTACCTTATCCCAGAATCTGCTTTACGTGCGAGGTGAGTTTGAAGGATCGGCAAGGTGGGTTAGAAGTAGAATGATTAGTTGGGTTACACAGCAGCAAAAGCCCAGGGAGAAAACACAGTCACCGACTCTGATAGACAGGCACTGTCTTATGCACTGTCTTATCTCTGTTTGTGTCCTTGCTTTTATACATCTCAGCAAACCTATGAGTGAAGTCGACACCACTGTTGTTTCCTTTTCATAGCCCATAATCAAATTTCTCATTAAAATATTCCAATTAGTCTCAAACTAGCACAACATTGAAAACTGTTTTTCAGCTTGTAGAAACTTGCAGTTTTATTCCACCTGAAGCAGAGAATATTTATTGTAATTTTGAGTCTTTTCCTGAGGAAAGTAGCTCTTCAGATATTTAGTTTAAAATAGCCTCTCATCCCCTGTGTCTTTTATTGTTATGGTAACAACTGAATGTGCTAGTGCACACTAGGAATAGGTCAAGAGATGTTTTGTTTTCATATAGTGCTTGTTTTTATTGCATGAAGTGTCTCTGTGCAGGAATCACAGAAAAGACCTTTGAGATCATCAAGTCCAACTTATTATCTAAAACTATCTAATTGACTAAACCATAGCACTGTTCCTTGTGCAGTCTTTTTTAAAACACTTCCAGGGACGGTGACTCCACCACCTCCCTGGGCAGACCATTCCAATAGGCAATCATTCATCCTGTGAAGAATTTTTTCCTAATATCCATCTTAAACCTCCCCTGGCATGGCTTGAGACTGTGTCCTCTTGTTATGTCGCTGGGTGCCTGTGAGAAGAGACCAATACCCACCCGGCTACAACCTCCTTTCAGGTAGATGTATACAGCCCCTGAGACTCCTCCAGGCTGAACAACCCCAGCTCCCTCAGCTGCTCCTCATAGGGCTGTGCTCCAGCCCCCTCACCAGCCTTGTTGCCCTTCTCTGGACACATTCAAACACCTCAACATCTTTCTTAAACTGAGGAGCCCAGAATCAGACACAGTACTCAAGCTGTGCCCTAACCAGTGCTGAGTACAGGGGCAGAATGACTTCCACGGTCCTGCTGGCCACACTATTCTTATACAAGCCAGGATGTAATTTGCCTTCTTGGCCACCTGGGCACATTGCTGGCTCATGTTCAGTCAGATGTCAACCAGTACCCCCAGGTCCTTCTCTGCCTGGCTGCTCTCCAGCCACTTTGCAGCATGCAGAGCTGCATGGGGTTGTTATGGCCAAAGTGTAGAACATGGCTCTTGTTAAATCTCGTGCCTTTGGCCCCTGCCCATCTCTCCAGCCTGTCCAGGTCCCTTTGCAGAGCCCTCCTACCCTCTAAGAGATTGATACTTGCTCCCAACTTGGTGTCATCTGCAAACTTACTCCTGGTGGACTCAATCCCCTCACCCAGATCATCAATGAGGATATTAAACAGAACTGGACTCAGCACTGATCCCTGGAGCACACCACTAGTGACTGACTGCCAAGTGAATGCGGCATCACCACTCTCTGGGCCCGACCACCCATCCAGTTCTTAATCCAGCATAGAGTGCCCCCATCCAAGTGACTCCCGCCAGATTTGCCAGGAGTTTGCTATGGCAGACAGTGTCAAAAGCCTTGCTGAAGTCTGGGTAGACTACATTTACAGCCTTCCCCATGTCCACCAGAAGGGTTAACAACATCACTGGCAAGAAAGAAGTATTAATATTGGTAATGCTTCCCATGTTGGACTTCATTCTAGTAAGTACAAAAATCTTTCCTGATCTGGCAGTTGATCAAAATACAGGCATTTGTATGCTGTTGGAAAATTGATCTTTCAACTTATCCCAAACCATGGAAATTAAATCCAAAGTGTCCAGATGGTGATATGTAATCTCCAAGGCCTATTTTAAAGCTAGATAAAACTGCTAGCTGAATGTGCCTATGTTTACTTATTCTCATAGGAGCTTCATCTGGTGTATAGAATTCATGATGCCTTGCTTTCATTCAAGGGTTCAGACTTCTTGCCATTTAAGCTTTCCTGGAGACCACAAGCCCAATGGAACAGAAATTGGGATACTTGCCCCCTCTCCCCTTCTCCCTGTATTGAAAGATTGGGCAGTGGAGTGAAAGGGGTGAAACAACCAAAAAACAGCCTTGCACTGATTTTGAAATCAAAAGGTAACTTTAACAATAAATAAAAGGTATTTAAGGTAAACAAAGGTTCCAGAGGTATAAAGGAAGGAAATAGATATAGTGGATTCTCTGGATTAGAGGGATTGTCCTTGGATGCAGGAGGTAGCAGGGTTAGCCACGTGGTTAGTCTGGCCATGTAGTTATCAGGAACAGCAGCAGCAAGGAGATGTGACAAAGTCGAAGGCAGAAGCAAAAGACTGAACAGGAACTTGGTTGCCTCTTAAGCAGGGTTGTGGACAGGAAGTGGGAGTGGGATAAACTTTGATCTGGGGCATTCTCCTCCCAGGAGTGGCCAGGTTTCCCTGCTCACCCTGGGGATGAGGTTTCCACATCACTCCCTCACTCCAGATGGGCTTAATCTGGAACAAGACTAATCAACCTTCAGAAAGTTAAAGAAGTGTGCTGGTTTGAGGCTAATTAGAATATTTTAACAGAGAATATTACACTATAGGCTGTGAAAGGAAAGCTTGATGATGTCTACTTCACTCATACGCTTGCTGAGATGTCTGGGAAAAAGAAACCAAAACATAGGTAAGGCAGTCTCAGTCTGTCTCTCTCTGGAGGCACAGCATCTGGGGCGGTCTAGCTTCTGGCTCCTCTTTGCCAATTAATTTTCGCTAACCACTTTTCTTCTAAACCACCTGTCTGATCCTCCTAATTCACCTTGTGCATAAGGCAAACCTTGGGGTAAGGTATAGGGGTGGGGAGAATGCAGAAGGGTGGTTGGGATCCCCTCCTGGGGTCTCTGATTTCTGGGAGGGGTGTCATGTTTCTGTATTACCTTTAACTTGTATATTTTTGTAAATATTCCTGTATATAGTGTATATATCTGCTTGTACATCGTGTTGAGCTGTAAATAGAGCTTCATTCCTTAACTTCCAGACGGTTGAGTTCTAGTCTGGGTCATTTTACAAAGTGTGGGGGTGCAGGTAACTCCCAAACCATCACAAGAGGCTATTGTTGAAATGTGTAGGAAGTCCAGCCAAGCAGTTGTTTTGGTCTGCATGGCCAGTGTAAGCATGTAGATCAAACAAATGTTGGGAAAAAAAAAAAAAAGAAAAAAAACCCTGAAAGACCTGATTCCTTGGTTTCTGTATTACCCTAATGCTAGACAGCAGTGAGTGGACTCAATTTGGTGGAAAAGCACTGAAGAGAATTTGGGCAGCCCTACAAATAGGTCCAAGATGTCATTGTATCCATTATCCCAAGTCCAGGGAGAGAAAAACCTCTTGCTTTAAAACAGACTTGGTAAAAAAATTGTGCAAACGCTGTCCTGAAATGTCTGGATGTTACCTCTCCCAAAGATGAATACATAAGAAACACCGTGAATAGGAAACATGGGCTGTCACCTTACAAGATTTTAATAGCCATGTCTACGTGGCTGTTTCATGCAGCACCTCACACAGTCAAGCGAAGGTAACAGACTCCCCACAGACTACTGAAAGATGTTTTACTAGAATCCACCACTGAAGTCTGCCTGTTGTTGAAATCAGAATACCAAATCTACATGTGGGTATACCAGTGAGATAATGTGCTTCAGCTGCTCTAGAAGGGACCTTGTCTGTACCGGTAAATAGTAATGCTGCAGTCATGCGCAAGGGCTAGCTAGATGGATCCATGTTTCCCAGGGCAAAAGGCCACACTGTCTTCAGACAATGCAGAGCCTATCACCTCTTACAGCAGAGCTAGATGATCTGGATAAACTTTCCTGGTCAAATGTCAACACAAATTCAGTCTATAGCCCCTCAAATAAACTTTCATGGTTCTGCTATCATCATGTGAACATGCTGATCCTTTTTTAGAAATTATAGCTTTGCGTTTTGCATTTGAGTCTTTGTTATTATTAGTTATATACAAATCTGTAGATCTGTTATATGGTAGGACCTTAAGGACTGAATGATTATGTGTGGTATGTAGCTCTAAGGCCCATTAAATACTACTTGTTAATTCAACTGTTACTTGTGCATTAAATTTTTTTTTTTTTCCCCTCCATGGGATTTCAGTACATCGAGGCATTTTCTGAAAAGGTAGACACAGCTTATCCCAGCATACTAAACAAAAGATAAAATATTTTCTGTGCAGTGCTTGTTATTTAAAAAAACTGGCTTCCACCAATCTGCATTATAATCAGAACTATAAAGGGCTACGGCAAATGTATCTGCTACAGCTAAACATATGAGTAATGCTGTTTCAGCTATAGACATACAACAAGCACCTCATGTAATCCTGCAAAACAGAACGTCACTTGGTTATGTGCTTGTCACTTAAGGAAGGTACTTGGATACCAGTTAAGACCACTTGCTCCACAGATGCAAACTAAGATTAGAGAATAGAAATGGACAAACATAAAATTTGAGGTAACATTCAGACACTGCATATAAACAGCTGATAGAAAACATTTCTGACCAACGGGGATGGCAAGTACCATTAGAAAAACCACTCCAGGACTGAGGTACCATTCTTGGGTTTATTAACCTTAGTGCTTGTGCATGTATTAGTTCAGCTGATCTTATGTTGTAGTAAATTGGTATGTATGGCAGAGTATGGCAAAAAGTAAGCAAAGTCTGGAACGAACTTGTTGAATATATTGGAGACAAGGAAGAATGAAAACGAAGAAGTGCTTGCACTACTAACTTGTGGTGGGGCACACCCAAGCGTTTGAATAGGGTGTGAAACTGTTCTGCTCCCCCCCACCCCTCTGGGTTTGGAATGTGAAAAGAGTAGGTGCTAAGTACCTCACCCCACCCCATCGGGTTTGAACGGGGTGGGGGGGGGAGAGCAAATTGCCCCAGCATATATATATATATGGCAACAGGACACATTATCTAGTGGAACTGTAAGAGGGACTTTGAGAGGAACCTTGAGGGGGACTTTGAGAGGGACTTGAAGGAGACTGCTATGTCGGGCTTTAAGAGGGACTGGTAGCCACAGACCACCACCACCAGACTGCCAGCCATGGACTGACAGCGTTGGACCATCAGATCCTGCCTGTCTGTTGAAGGAACCTGCCTCTATTGTAATCGTGGGTACATGAGCAGCCTGAGTTTTACCCTGTGTTGCCCAGTGATCTGCATTTCAAGACATCCCTTGCTGTGGGGAACTGCTGGCAAGGAGTCAAGGGACCTGCCTCTGCCAAGAGTAGCACTGANTTGAAGGAGACTGCTATGTCGGGCTTTAAGAGGGACTGGTAGCCACAGACCACCACCACCAGACTGCCAGCCATGGACTGACAGCGTTGGACCATCAGATCCTGCCTGTCTGTTGAAGGAACCTGCCTCTATTGTAATCGTGGGTACATGAGCAGCCTGAGTTTTACCCTGTGTTGCCCAGTGATCTGCATTTCAAGACATCCCTTGCTGTGGGGAACTGCTGGCAAGGAGTCAAGGGACCTGCCTCTGCCAAGAGTAGCACTGAAGTTCCCTAGGGCTCCAGGCTGCCTTTGTTCCTAAGTGTGGCAAAGCTATTTTTTATAGCAAACCCTTTTCCAAGTTTTCTGATTTCTCTGAATTACTAAATTCCTTGTAGACGCATCCTTGTGAAAGATCTTCCTGACTGAATTTCTGAACCCCATCTAATTAATTTTATATAAAGTTGTGGGTGGGGCTTTCTGAAAATAAGATAACTGCATATTTTATAATTCCTGCCTCGTGAATTCCCACAACCGAGTCACAACTAAAAAGCACCATAAAACCTAGAGAGGAGAATGGATGATGCACCAGTATGACCCAGCAGTGTTTGATCCCAGGCTGCCACAAGTAATGCACTGGGTGTCTGCAGTTCTTCTATGATGTTTGGAAATGCTCATTGTCCTGGGGAGATGCTAGATCAGCAAGAAAAGGTACTCTTTTGTCCTATTATGGAGGGAAAGGAGAAGCTAGTACTGTCAACTCAGCAAGTCATGGAGATCAGGAGATATCCCTGAAGGTTGGAATAAGGCTAATATCACCCCCATCTACAAGAAGGGTTCCAAGGAGGACACAGGTAATTATAGACCCATCAGGTTCACTTTAGCCTGGGAAAGTTATGGAACAAATCCTGGGGACTATCACAAGTCAGCTGAAGTATGTGATTGGGAAAAGCCAACAGAGATTCTCCAGGGGCAAACTGTTTGAAAAACCTGGCTATCTTTTATGCATGGGCGAGCACTTGACACTGTCTATCTGGACTTCCCCAAGGCTCTTGACATGGTCTGGAACAACTTCCTCCTAGAGATACTGACACGTTATGGCCTAGATAGGTGGTCTGTGTGGTGGGTGGTTAAGCGGCTTATAGGTTGTAGCCAGAGAGTGGTAGCAACTAATTTTCTCAGCCCAGGAGCCAGTCACAAGTGGAGTCCCCCAGGGATCAATATTGGCCCCAAGGTTGTTTAGTATCTTTATAAGTGATCTAGATATTTGGATCAAGAGCACTCTGATGAAGTTTCCAGATGAAAGCAAAGTGGGTGGGAATTTGACACATGAGAAGGAAGAGCCAGCTTCCAAGAAGACCTGAACAGACTGAGCGGGCTAGGAAAAATCTTATGAAGTTCAATGAGGACAAGTGTTGGGTCTTGTACCTGGGAGCACATAACCCAGGGGCACACCTCAGACTGGGATCCACCTGGCTGGAGAGCAGCCCTGTGGAAAGGGATCTGGGAGTCTTTGTGAATAATAAGCTTATCATGAGTGAACTGTGTGCTGCAGTGGCAAAGAAGGTCAACAGGATGCTGGTTTGCACCAAAAAGGGCATCACCAGCAGAGATAAAGCCATTATCCCACTCTGCTGAGCATTTGTCAGATCACACCTGGAGTACTGCATGCAGTTTTGGGCCCTGCTGTACAAAAAAGATGTAGACAGGCTGGAAGGTGTCCAGAAAAGGGCCATGAAAATGATCAGAGAACTGGAAGCTCTGCCATATGAGGAAAGGCTGAGTGAGCTGTGTTTGTTCAGCCTTAAGAAGAGAAGGCTTAGGGGAGACCTTATTAACATGTACCAGTACATGAAGGACAGCTACCAGGAGGATGAACACTCTCAATTTGTGAGGAACCACATGGAAAAGACAAGGGTTAATGGGTACAAGTTACTCCTGTGGAGATTCTGATTGGACTCCAGAAAAAAACATTTTCACCCTGAGGACAGTTAGACATTGGCATAATCTCCCAAGAGAAGTAGTGACTTCCCCTGCATTGGTCACTTTTAGGACTCAGCTTGGCAGGGTGCTAGGCCTTCTGATTTGAAGTATACTATTACCTAAAAAAGTTGGACCAGATGATCATTTGAGTTCCTTCCAACCTGGCATTCTGTGATTCTGTGGTATTTCTGCTGGAGACAGGTCTCTTTTAGACTCCCTTGTTATCATTAGACTGAAGTGGTGCCTAGGTGCAGGCATTTCTCTCAGCATCTGGGTTTGATCCTGTCAGACAGTAAGTGCCAATGAACTGGTGCCAGCTGGCTCCATTTGCTGAGGGGAATTTCTGAAACATCACTGTGACACCTGTTCTACATAAAGGTGACAACACAATCTGATGCCCATGTGCTGGCATGCAGCAGCAGCAAGCAAAGAAGCTGCTGAATAGTGGTTGTTTGTCATTCCCAGAACTGCAGGTGTTAGTACTCAAGAGTTAAGCAGTAAATCAAACTGTCTTGAAATGTTGTAGGCAATGCCAAGGCAGTGCTGTGTCCCATTCTCCACAGAAGCTGACAGCCAGAGAAGAAGAGGGAAGGCTGCAGCATTAGGCATGACAAATCCCCATTGTGGAGGTTACCTAGACAGACACCTCTCCAACATGCAGAAATGCCCTTGCCTGTTTGCTGTATTGGTGGCTTTGGAACTCCTGTTGTTTGAGAGCAACAGCTGTGATGGAAGAGTTGAGATTGGAGTGGCGAGAATTTAATTCCCCTTGCACAAATTCTTGTTGGAATCACAGTTGTTCGCTGAAACAAACCAAACAAGCATGAAACAAACTAAAAAGCAAAATCCCAAACCGAAGTACTCCCTAGTTCCATACCTTTTCTCACTTGAGTATCCCAGCACACAGATATCCCAGATATGCTGAGATTGCACAGCTAAGCTTTAGTGAGTGGAAATTCTGTTCTGAAATGACAGTGCAGTGAGTGGAAAAAGCTGTAATCCTAGTGTTAACTTTGATTTCCATTCTTTGATTTATTACTGGTAAAAGCAAAGGAATTTTATTGCTCTTTACCTTATGGAGCTTTTGGAAAGGAACATTGAGACAATGCAATGGGTGACAAATGTTTCACTTCCATGCAGAAATTAGTAGGAGAGTATTCAGGATAAAGTGTGAAGAATGTACTAAATTGTGAAGCTACACACTGAGGGAGTAAGAACAACATGAAAATGCTGTATGTCTTCTATTTAGCATTATAGCATTCTGGATGCTGAGTCACTCAGATGATTTGTGTTGTAGAATGATACTTGATCATGTAGTTAGAACTGCTGCAATACACAAAGGAGACAAAACTCAAGCTGCCTGACCATCTTTGCTTATATTACAACTGATATAAGCAAAAAACTTGAATAGGTGTATGAAGCTGGAAGGATAGCTTTTTTTTTTTTTTCCTCTCCAGTTCTTGAGTCCCTGCCTGCAAAGTCTAATTTAAGTGGATCCAACTCATTTCCCCTTTGTGGCTGTTTTTGTCCAAGGCTGCTATAGAAGGCACTTCTAGATGGTGGAAGAACCTGTTGATGACCAAAGAAAGTTCTTCTGGTACAGGAAAATTATGAATACTCAGTGTGTCACCAGGCCAAAAAAGCAAGTTTTAATGCAAATTAGAAACAGATTATGCATACCTGCAGGAGTTCAAAAGGAAAAAGTGATGAAATGGAGTGGAGATGATGATGTTTCTTTCAGCTTGAACTGCTCATAAGAATGTCATATTGGCCCACATTCTTCAAAACTTCTAAACATAAATGATAAAAAAGTTTCTAGATAATATATCTCTACATTATTCTCCAAATGAGGAAAGGTGGTAGCTATGCAGGATATGATTTTTCCAAATTAATATAGTTTATTAATGTTGATATTCAGGAGTCTCATTACCGGCCACAATTGTAATAATAGATTCTTTGCAACAGTCTACACAGAGGAAAACAGGGTCTACAGCATTTGAGAAATAATTAGCAATAATACCACAAACATTAAAGTCAATTGAACTGGAAAGAGGTTCTTGTGGTCAGTTGTACCACTTGCCCACTACAAGGACTTGAGAAGCTCCTTTCTGCTTAAGGGAGGAGGCACTTGCATTCACTTAAGAGTTTTATGGAGTTTTGCAAAGAGGCTTTTGAGTATTTACTCACAAAAGTTATCTCTGGATTCTCAGGGCTAACTACAGTTTCCAGGTAGTACCCAAACATTTGTAGGGAGTTCTGTCAATATCGTGTCAGCCTTTCAGGTATCTGAATCTTCCCAGGCTCTAACAAGGGTGCTGGGAGGAGAAGCAGACAATCTCTGACCTGATCCTGGTTCCTCTTGGAAAATCTGTGTCCCTTCCAGGGCTCCCTGTCTTGGTAGAAGACTTGCAGTTGTGTAGTCTTGGCATGGATGTCTTGCAGATGTGCAGATGGGAACGATGTCGCTCTGGCTAAGCAAGCATATTGTGTGAAGACACCTAATGCCAGTCTCCTGCTAAACTGCGACAAGGCAGTTTCCAGGTATGCAAACACAAAACATCAGGGTTTGTTATTACATGGCATGCAGAATGTCGCAGAGCATGGCAGAATGCAATGGCAGACAGTAATGAGGCAGAAGGACAATAAGGCAGAGCATATTGAGGCAGAGATGTTTACTTGCAGGTGTTTACCTGCCCAGGTCTTTTTATCAGTGTAGCCTCAGACTAATGTGTCTTTGGCCACAACCACCATTCGGCAGTTTGTCAAACTTAACCATACTAGATAAAGTCGGGGCTTGCTTTTACCTTTTAGGGTAGAACACAAACTAATGTATCAACACATGGGTATCATGTTTACAAGTTTGGAAGGGGCATGGAGGAGACTGGAGGGCACCAGGGCCTTTGTTTTCCTTTCCTGCCCTTGCTTCCCCCAACAGCAAAAGGAGGGAGAGCAAGAAAACCTGTCTGGGCAAGCCAGGACATGTTTAGGCCTATTTTGGCCTTCCACAACAGGCAGAAGAAGTAAAGACAGTTTAAGAAAGGGGAAACACGATGATCCTGAGGAGCAAATCTGGGATTCTCAGAGGGATTGATGTTACCTTTGGAACACCGTTGTGCCCAGGAACTATGTCACGTGTTAAGGATATTAACTATAATGTTACAGCTTTTTGACCATTGCTTTCTTCTTTCAATTTCTTCTGAGAGCTTGTGGAACAGTTAAGTGGGTGAGGATTGTATAAGGAAGATAATGCTGATGTCTGCTGAAGAGTTTCTTCGGCATTCTAGAAAGATCAAAGAATTTTGCAAAACAGCATGCATCCTGAAGCATTCTTAAGTGCTAAGGAAACAAGTACCATGCAGTTCTGTTTTCTTGCTAAACCCTACTGGCAATACCAGTGTAGTTTTATGGCTGCCTGAGGATCTGAAGCTCTTATATTACATTGTTTATGGTGACATATTTTCACAATGACACACTTCAATATCTACTCATGACTTAGAGATCATAGTTTGAAATGCACTGAGAGCTTTTATTGTAGTTTGAAATACCTTCACGTGAAATTTCTAAAAAGTTATGATAGTTCTCAAGATAAAGGGAAAACTCTGATATACAGTTAGAATCATAGAATGGTTTAGGTTGGAAGGGACCTCAAAGATCACAGTATCACAGTATCACATGTCATTCCTTTTTGCATACTAGAAATCCCCTAGATACCACAGAATGGAATGATATTATGGCCTGTTCTTGTTTTTGTGATATCACAGTATCACCAAGGTTGGAAGAGACCTCAAAGATCATCAAGTCCAACCCATTACCACAGACCTCAAGACTAGACCATGGCACCAAGTGCCACATCCAAATCCGCCTTGAACACCTCCAGGGACGGTGACTCCACCACCTCCCTGGGCAGCCCATTCCAGTAGCCAATGACTCTCTCAG
>VWZE01001493.1:0-13773 GCA_013396675.1 Eubucco bourcierii | reverse complement strand
TATGCTCTAGAAAACTCCTGATAAGAGTCTTTTATTTAAATCAGACATAGGGTGTTAATTTTCCTTCCACTGAGGACCTCTAACACACCCTCTAGTATTCTACATGCTGGCAGTGTAGCTAATACTAATACTGCCAGAAAAAGAAAATCCATGCAGAGGTTGAGACAAAACCTAATTAGCCTCTTATCCATTTTGAATTTTTATTACTAGGTAAACTAGAAATCTTAGAAACGAAAATGAGAAATAAATTACATTGAACTCTAGATTCTGATTATTTGTTCTTTGAATGCTTCTTACTAATACTATGCGTAGCAGACTAGCCTTATTTCTATTGAGCTCAAATCACTTGTTTAGATACCAGTTCTTTATTCTGCATGCCTGGCCTCATACACTAGAACTGTCAAAATTGTCTGTATTCTACCTAACAGATCCTAAGAAATACCGTGTAGTTGCTTTAATTTTTTTGTCTTTACCCATTAGCATTTGATTATATCAATTCTATGTTTCAGTGTATAAATGGAGGCCTTGGTTATTTCCATGTTGATGTGCCCTTCCTAGGGAAAGAGTAAGCTGAAAAATGTGTGTGGAGTTTGTTAATATTTAAAAATACCTAGATTCTCTGAAGCATTGTATGCTGGAAACCATCTTTCTTCATATGTCCACACCGAGTAACAACAAAAGTACAAATAAACATAGATAAAATACAATATTTTAAATAAATTTGAATACATAAGAGATTAAAGAAATGGTAAGGTGATGAAAAATTAGGATCATCTAGGATCATCAAGTCCAACCTATAACCTAACCCTTCTAATTAATTAGACCATGGCACTCGGTACCTCATCCAGCCTCCTTTTAAACACCTCCAGGGATGGTGACTCCACCAACTCCCCAGGCAGCCCATTCCAATGCAAATCACTCTGTGAAGAATTTCTTCCTAATGTCCAACCTAAACTCGCCCTGGTGCAGTTTGAAACTGTGTCCTCTTGTTCTGACACTGGGTGTCTGTGTGAAGAGACCAACCCCTTCCTGGCTACAACCTCCTTTGAGGTAGTTGAAGAGAGCACTAAGGTCTACCCTGAGCCTCCTCTTCTTCAGGCTAAACAACCTCAGCTCCTTCAACTGCTCTTCGCAGAGCTGTGCTCCAGGCCTCTCACCGACCTTACTACCCTTCTCGGGACATGTTCAAATACCTCAACATCTTTCTTAAACTGAAGGGCCCAGAACCAGACACAGTATTCAAGCTGTGGCCTGACCAGTGCTGAGTACAGGGGCAGAATGACTTGCCTGGTCCTGCTGGCCACACTATTCCTGATACAGGCCAGGATGCCATTGGTCTTCTTGGCCACTTGGGAACACTACTGGCTCATATTCAGTCAGCTGTTGACCAGTACCCCCAGGTTCCTTTCTGCCTGGCTGCTCTACAGCCACTCCGTCTGCAGCCTGTAGCGCTGCATGGGGTTGTTGTGGCAAAAGTGCAGAACCTAGCACTTGGCCTTGTTAAAATGCATGGTGTTGGACTGCACCCATTTGTCCAGCCTCTCCAGGTCTCTCTGCAGAGCCCTCCTACCCTCGAACAGATTGACACATGCTCCCAACTTGGTGTCATAATGACTGGTGCATGTATGTCTACCAACAAACACAAAAACTAAACAACCATTGGAGTAATGAAATCCTCTGGGATGTAGTGTTGTGACGTAGGTGTGGATTAAATAATCAAATTATCTAAAACTTATGAGCATGTATCACACACCTCAGACATTGCAGTTTCGTAATATTACTTTTAGTTACAGCTTATTTCCATGAGTTCGTGGTTACATGTAAAAATATTTCTAGTTTACAGTTTATAGAGAAAGACTTAAAAACATGAGTGAAACTGTTTCTTAAAGAAAGCAAGTGGTTCTTTGGACATGCCTTCAGTATTAAAATAAAGTCTTATTAGAAAGATGAGGGCAGACTTTTTAGCAGGGCCTGTTACAGGATGAGGAATAAAGGTTTTAAACTAGGTTAGATCCAAGGCAGACATGTTTTACACTGATGGTGGTGCAAGACTGGAACATACTGCACAAAGTGGTAGACATCCCTAAAAACACTCATGTTGGATGGGACTCTGAGCAACATGATCTGCTTGAAGTTACCTCTGCACATTACACACTGACTAGACTAGATGACTTTTAGAGGTAACTTTTAATCCAAATTATTCTGATTTAAACTCTTCTAGCTGCAAAATTTTAAATTTTGTTTTTTAAAAAGAATTCTAATCAAGACTGTGATATAAAAGAGTATTGTTTCCTTGAGACTAAAAGTATTTCACATGGAGAAGGTAGTTAAATAAGTAATTCTTGCAGTTAGTTTACTGGTTGTGAATGATAAATGTAAATGAATCTGAGTCTAACATAGAAGAAAAATTGTGGAATTACTGGACTTGAGTTGAATCAAAATGGTTCATTCTGAGGACTGCTTATCTGACCTGTGCTACTAGGCTACCTGTACAAAAAATCAGATACTGCCAGCTATGCATTGAGTAAACCAAACCTCTCTGCATACTTTTGTGTGCCTTGAAATCTCCCTGAAAGCTTTGATCTTTTCTTCATGCATTTCTGCCATCTGGAAAATTCATTCTTCTGCCCATGAGATCCTCCTCACTTTAGAGAAGTAGACTGTTTTGGGAGGTGCAATCTGATGCTCTGGAGTAGGTGTGTTGAAAGCTAAACGATGTTTGTTTTCAGAAACAGCTTCTAAAGTGAATGTGCTTACTGATGAAGTGCAAAGTGAGTGTATGATCCTAGTTCAGCAGTTCTGCTTTTCCTGTATTTCCTCTGAGTGCTAATAATTTAAGATCCTTTATACATGCACACTGCATGTCCTCTGCACAGTCCTGTTTATCCAATAGCTCTTGTGCCCTTTATATTCAGCAGATCACAAGTACATGCAGCTACTCTTCCTTGCTTTCATATATTATCTTTCCTTATTATGATAAAACTTTTGTTGTCATTACTCTCCTCAGTCTTTCAAATACAGCATTTAAACTCCCCCCTCTATTTGGTAACTTTGGTAACTAACATTTTCTTCTCTGCATGTGAATGGTTTTTCTTTTATGTTTAAACATTGAATGAAGCATTGTATTTTGTGGGCGGTTTGAAGTTGGGCTCTCAGTAGATTGTCTTGCTCTTTTGTGAGTATCTGGCATTTTTGAGGATATCTTCAATGCATTACTTACTAGTGCAGATGCTTTCCATGGGTTAGCAATCTAGTCTAGGAGTCAGCATATTTGATGGATGGTTGTGTTCAGAGTGACCAGATCTATTTTTGGTTTTGAAAAAATACGTACCCATTCATTTAAACTGAAAACAAAACAAAATGAAACCCACAACGTTTTCTGTTTCACATACACAACACGTTTCCAGAACATAATCTACCCTGAGAAAATGGTTTTCTCCTCATAGGGTCCCTGGAAGGTTTTGTGTTGCCGTTATGGTACACTTGGTATGTCTAACTCTGATTTTGTGTCTTGCTGCAGATATCACAACCTGCATCTTGGCACTGAATGTTATCCTAAGACATTATTAATGAGATTACTCATTTAATTATTTATTTCAAGCATGACTTGATGGGTTTATTTGCTTTGTGCAGCTGTTAAGATGCTACAATTTTAGCTGATGACCCAGCTTTGACTTTTGTCTGGCTCTGGTGCTGTGATGGAGTAACATGACTGAGTTTCCTGGTTAAGCAGTATAAATATGTGGCTGGTGGACAGCCATGTTGTCAAGAACACCCTGTTTCTGAAACACTTCTGAAGTCTTTGGTTTGTGTAGAGATCATCTGCAGGACACCCTTTCCCTCAAAGTCCGATGTCCTGCATGCTTTTGCTGTGGTGGTGGCAAAAGTGGTAGTCATCAATCAAACTTGCCTGACCCTCTTAGGCAGAGGCAGTTACCTTCACAACAGATTCAATACAGAAAACATATATGCTTCTTTCACTTGTGTCTGTGTCTCTAGTGTAGTGACACATGGATGATGTAATTTGTTAGTGGCTGAGAAGCAGATTTGTATTTCTTTCTCTTTTACTCATTTGCTGTGATGTTTACAAAGCCTTAGCAAGGTCCATTAATAAATGAAGCATTCCTCTTCTTTCTTCCTGATATTAGAAATGCTCTCAATATTTGAGAAGTGTTTGGCCTTTGCTGCTTTCATTGTATTTCCTAGAATGTACCATCAATTGTTTGCAGTATGCTGAGTATCTTTAGTAATAATCTGTAGTAGGCCTGACTTGAAAGTCAGATCCATTCAGAGCTGGTCATCTAGTCCCAAACAGCTTTACAAATATTTCACACAGAATTCTGTATGTCAAAGATTTCAGTACTTTAACATACAGTGATGGTTTTCTCAGCTGATGATCCTTGTAATTCAGAACATTTAATAGGTGATGCTTGTGTGAAGGTTTGGGAGTTACCCACCCCCCCACACTTTGTAAAATGACCCAGACTAGCACTCAGTCGGCTGGAAGTTAAATGATGAAGCTCTATTTACAGCTTTGCACAATGTACAGCAGATATTTACACTATATACAGAATATTTACAGAGATATACAAATAAAAGGTAATACAACAACACAACTCCCCTCCCAGAAATCAGAGACCCCAGGAGGGGCTCCCAACCACCCTTCCACCTTCTCCCCACCCCTGTACCTTACCCCAAGGTTTGCCTTACGTGCAAGGTAAATTAGGAGGATCGGCCAGGAGGGGTTAGAAGAAAAGTGGTTAGTGGGGATTAATCAGCAGAGGAGCCAGAGCCCAGAAGCTGCTAGATCCCACAGCAGCTCCTGTTCCAGCAAGCGACAGAGAGCAACTGACTTATCTATTGTTTTGGTTAGTGTTCCCAAACAATTCTCCAGCAAGCGTATGAGTGAAGTAGACATCATGATGTTTTCCTTTCACAGCCTATAGTGTAATTTTCTCTATTAAAATATTCTAATTAGCCTCAAACCAGCACAGCTTGTTAAAATGTCAGATGTGTCCTAACCTATGTTTAGTCTTCTCTCTTACTTCTTCTCCCTGCCCTTTTTTCAATTGATTTTTTTCCCACTATTTTTTTCTCTCTAAAGCTGTGGAACTAGTTCCGTTCAGCTGCTTCATCTCTATTTTCTGTTTTCCCAGCCGATCCAGATCTTGCCCTGCTTCAGAGTTGTTTTAGGCACAAAATCAGCAGTTACCATCTCTTGACACTTTTTACTGTGCAAATCTTGGGAAGTGAGAATGTTACTTTTCCAGACAATTGCTCAGAGGCTTTTTTTTGGACTTCTTTTATAGCTTTTAAAATGTGGCTTAAGCAGAAATGTTTTCTTAACCTTACAAACACTGACTAATCTGTTCATGACTCTCATTCCCCTTTTTTCAAATATTTCTCTGGCACAAATGACTTGTGGAAGTTACCCACACTGCTTTTTTTTTTTTTTTTTTTTTTTTTTTTTTTTTTTCTTTCCCTTCCCTTATTGGCTCTTTTACTTTGATTACTCTAATATCAGAAACATAATCAGTGAGCTGGATGCATAAGGTGTTTTTTTTCTGGTTTAGTGTGGTTGTGGAGAGGATGCTCTGGTCCTGTAAAAATACTGTAATTATCTATAACATCTTTGTAGAGTTGGCAACAGATACTGTGGACCTTGGCAGAATGTTAGTGCTGGTGGCTTTGCTTACATGCCTCTTTATGCAGTGTATGATTTCTATGCTTTTTCTCCTGCTTAAAATTTTAACAAGTTGGCTGTTTGTTGTTTGGTTTTGGTATGTGTTTGTTTGCTTTTTTCTTTTAGGTGTTTGTTTGTTTGTTTGTTTTTTTCAGAGTCTTGCTTGTAGTTTTCATTGTCCCAATACTGCATTTGTAAGACTGAATGATTTTATCTTTGACTGCAACTTTTTTCCTTTCCTTCAGATCTCTTTTTTTATCTTCAAAGGTTCGAAGTGCCCCACTGTCCTTTTGGCATTCAGTTTACTGTTTGTAAGCTCCTGCATTGTATTTGCGTCTGGTGCAACTCTGAGTTTTGCAAACCGTTTATTTGTGCTATTTTGCGCTACATTAAAGTCACAAAGTATAGAAACTTTCTTCCAAGATGCTGTTTTGCTGTCACAATTTGTGTATCTTTTTCTCTACCATAAGCTTTAGCACAGTGACACAGCTACCATGTGTCCCACTAGGTGGAACGTTTTCCATTTTACCGACAGCAGCTCAAGCTGTTAATTTTGTTAACCTCTGTAGTTCTGCACTCACGCATTTAGTTTTGCTTCTCCTATATGATTAATGTGCCTCCTTTGCTTATGTACTTTATGTTGTAAGGAAATGTTTTTCTCTCACTCTTTCTGTGCGTAAAAAGTGTTTTCTGTAGTCTTATAGTCTCTGTATTTCTTACTAATCTGATCCAGGTGTACCAGTTACGAGTATCTTTTCCATTATTTCCCTTTTTTTTGCAGTTCAATTAAATTTTCACTTTGTTTCAATCTTCAGTATTTCAGACTGCTTAATCCATACATTCTTTTCCTGATTCTTGTTTCACTACCATCCTAGCTTTACACATATGGAGGATAATTTCTAATTTGTGAAATATTTTTCAGCATTGAAACTTCAAAGCAAAATGAGCAAAGGTATTGTAACTATTGAGGCATTGTTCCTTTTTCTGTATGATCATTATTTAGTGCCTCCAATTTGGAAATTGGTTGTTGATTGTAGCAGCAAGAATTTTATGCTGCCAGCAAACTGAAATACTAGATTGTTTTTCTTTCCTATCACAAGAACTAAAATTGTTTTTGTGAGTCAAACTGCAGACTTCACATGTCATGGGCTCCAAATTGGGAATATTTGTTTTTTTACTAGCATTTCTAGCAAAACAATACAACTTAATGATGCTCATGGGGGCTATTTTTAGGAAGAAATAGAGTTATTGTGGAGAAAGAAATTGATACAGGGTTCAACTCCTGTACTAACTTCCTGAGATGAGACGACTATTCCAGAAAGAGTATATACTTCCCTGAGAATTCATTTGCATGTATTTATGGTTAAAAAAAAAAAAAAAAGATTTATTGAAAGCTCTTTAATACATAATTAAAAAAAACCCTGAGGAAGTACATAAAGGAAAAAATGCAAACTCAATTGGTCAGAATCTTTTTGTCTGGAGTTCAATAAACATTCTATATGTTACACTTTGTCACCAATTTCTTGCTTGCTTTCCACCTTGAAGTTAATGTTTGGAAGGAGCACCATTGTTATCAAAGTTGTTTGTTTGTTTTTCTCTTCTGCCACTGCATTTTTTTTAATCTTGATGAAGAAGTAGGGAATGTGAAATATGATTGTTTCAAAAAAGTGAAAGCTTACAAAAATGTTTGTCCTTACTCTAAGCACAATGTGACTGATTTTTTAAAATTACCTATTATGCATGATCACACCTCTGGATTATTGAAAGAATAAAATAAAATATCAACAATATCACAGAAAGATGATAGATCATGAGTTTTGCTGAGAAGTTATTCTGCTTCTGATGTATTGAAATCACACAGTGCATACTTAAATATCAACAGTGTGGATTACCTTTACCTTTTTTAAAATGTCCATACTTGCTGTATCTCTTTAGGTTTTGCAGTTATTTCTACTATGGGAAAATATAACCAAGTGTATGTTTTCTCTGAGATGATGTTTTGTATGCAAATTGCACCAGAAATCTGAGCCGTATGCATGAATATCTGCTGATTTTTTCCCACTGTGATGAATTATTAAATTGTAAAATGAAATGTATAATTGCAAATGGAAGTGACTCCATTAGAATAATAATTAAAACCTAAAATTGATATTCTCATCAGAGTTGGAAAATTACTTCTCCTAGAGTCTAATAAAGCAACACCCCCTTTTGTCCTTGCTTGCTGTCAAGTGACTTTGAGTCCCATTGGAGAAGGAGCAATATTTATGTTGCATATGTGTGTGTGTGTTTTAGCATCCCATACATATATTAAGACACTTTATGAGTTAGTAATTCAGGTCAGACCTGGATCCTGGAAGCAGTTATGCTTGTACTTAACATGGCATCTACAGATGAACTTAATGGGGTTACTTACTTGCAGTGAATTGAGTATGTGTGCTAATGCTTGGAGTATTAGTGCCTTAATGTTTTATGTAATTAAATTCTAGTTCAGTAGAACTCAACTGTGCATAAAATAAATCACATTTGAATTCAGTCTGAGTTGACTGAGTTCAGAGTAATGTTGCTGACACAGTATGAAAGCATCAGAATTTTCTGATAAAAATGCTATATGGTAGAAATAGAACTTTTTTTTTTGCCTTGGGAAACATCTGTTTCAGTGCACTTAGATTTTGTTTTTAGTGTTTTTAAATAAATTTGTTTCTGATATTTGTTTCCTGGTTAGACCTGGTAGACTGATCTGGATCTTCAGAGGGTCTTGGTTGTTCAAAGTCTAAAGACGAGGGTAACACATTTATGTATGTTGATACTGCCAAGTCTTCAGTGACCAAGAGTGCTTTTATGACTACAGATGTGGATACAATAGGAATCCTTTTGCTGAAGCTTCATCCAAGTGTCTAGAGACCAGAGCTCTTGACATTTTGAACCTCTGTACTTTACACTAGAAAAGCTCCCCTAGTATTGGTGTTTGAGGGACTCTGGTGTACTTAATGTATTTTATTCAGTAAATAATGATGCTGAAACATTCAGGTTTTTGGGTGGTGGTTTTTTGTTTTTGTTTTTGTTTTTTTTCCTGGAAGTGTGAGAATACAACAATCGATCTTTTCACTCCATCCTTTTTAGGGAAACACTTCAATCCTGCACAACAGAAACCGATCTGTGACTAACTTTGGTAAGAGGAATCTGATTACTGCTTGAATTTATAAATCTTATATTTGATGAATTTAATCCCATATTGTCAATTCTCATCTCCTTTCCCTCACCTCATTTGCTATATGAGAAACTCGAACAAATGCAGAAAGCATTGATCAAAATTATGTTTCTCCAAGCACTTGAATGAAATGTGGTAATGGTTTTTAAGTTCACTTGCAGAATTGGTCTCTTCTAGGTTACGAAAGAGTAGTACACAGGAACAAGCCATTAGATATTGCAACATAGTGGTCACTAATCTATTGTGGACAGTATCGTGTCTTGCATGGAACAGATACTGACCAGTTATTCAGTCCATACTGACCTTGGTTACTGTCATGGATTGAGTTGAATCTGCTGCTGTTATAGAAACATAGAATCATAGAATGGCAAGGTTGGAAGGGACCTCAAGGATCATCCAGTTCCAACCCCCTGCCACAGGCAGGAACACCTCCCACTAGTACAGGCCACCCAAGGCCTCATCCAACCTGGCCTTGAACACCTCCAGGGAGGGAGCAGCCACGACCTCCCTGGGCAACCTGGTCCAGTGTCTCACCACCCTCACTGTAAAGAACTTCCTCCTAACATCTAGTCTAAATCTCCTCTCTGACAGTTTTAACCCATTGCCCCTTGTCCTGTAAATAATCCTTCCCCAGCCTTCCTGTAGGCCCCCTTCAGATACTGGATATTCAGTTATTCATACCATGCTGCAGTCATACCAGCTTCCAAAGTGAAAGCACGGGTTGGAGCAAAGTACTATGAGGCTTGAAGGTCAGAATTTAACATGGGAGGCTTCCTTTTCCAGTTGCTGCTTCTGATTTCAAGGTTCTTGGTTCTTGGTCTTTTCTGCTGGGATGGTGAGAGGGCAAGGAGGGATGGGGGAGTACTTTTCTGGCTTGGGTTTTCTACTTGCTTGTTTCTACTTGCTGTTGCTTTGCGTTGTACTTTTTCTGCAAATAGGCTAAGATAATTATGCATTTAGTATCATATGTGTGTGATTTTACTTGGTAAACTCCATTCTTTTCTAACTTTTTTTTTTTTTTTAAATTATATTTTTTTTTGTCCAATCCTGAGTTTTGGAGTGTTACTTTTCCCTTACTTCTGTTTTGGGAAAATAGACAGGTTAACCTGCTGTTTGGGTTTGACCTGTTTTGTTCTGATTTAAACCATTACTAAGTTACTGAGTCCAAAGCTGTTGCTGAAAAGTGGGACTACAGACTGCAAATTACTCACCAGAGCTGTGGAGGTCACTCCAGATACTGATCCTTTCTGACTTTAAAGTATTACCATGGCTGGCATGATAAGTTTTTTTACTAGTTTAATGCAACCATGATCAAGGTGATCACAGGTTGAGGTAAAAGTAAAGACAAACATTCAATTTATAAACCTATAAATGCTTGCAACCTTAACTGTCTGCATTTAAAGATTTGAAAGGCTCAGGTTGTGATTCCCTTTCTTGCTTCCATGTTAGAGTTTGATTTCTTGAAGGCTACTCCTTTTCCCTGTCCCTGTGTCTAGAAAACAAGCTACAAATATTTTCCAGTTCCATGTAGAGTATTATTATTAGAGCATTGGCCCTTGGGCATAAATACAACCTGCAGGTTCAAAAGAGAAACCTATAATGTGAATGAAGGCAAGGATTTTTTAGTGTTCTCTCATTTCTCTTTGAGTACGCATCAACTTATCTTCTGTCTTTCATGATTCCTTAGTCATTAATTCAGTCTGTCTTTCTTCCCAACCCTTTCCTCAGTAAAGGCTACTATACTTTTGATAATTACTGTTCAGTAGAATAAAAGACACCTATTTATGACTGTCCTGATGCTTGGCTAAATCCTGAACAGTTGGTTTTACCCAATATGAGGTAGGGTGCCCTTTCTCACTGGTGAGCAAAAACTCCT
Source organism: Eubucco bourcierii (assembly GCA_013396675.1). Classification (NCBI taxonomy): domain Eukaryota; kingdom Metazoa; phylum Chordata; class Aves; order Piciformes; family Ramphastidae; genus Eubucco; species Eubucco bourcierii. The sequence continues at coordinate 3,006 of VWZE01001493.1, read as the reverse complement.
GATGTAAAGCATCATCAAGTCTATATAAATGCATCACTTGCAAATCAATAATGCCACCTGGGTAACTCAACACATTAACTGGTCCCATTTTAGGGTATTCTGAATGACCATAATTAATTGTGAAATGTTTTACTGCTGTCTTTGATGTGTAACATGACAAACATACACTGGTTAAAGTGAGGATTTTGCTTATTTAACATCTATAGTTTTCTCTATCATTTTTTTTTTGGGTGGTGAATCAGGATCTGGCCTGAAAGCAAAACTACTCATGATTTTTGCAGTGTGTTTGCATTTGTGTCTTGTTACTGACAAGTAAATTAGTGTTATAATATGGTATTAGTAAAAGTAAATAGTGTTATAATCTATGGTAAGTAGATAAAGTTGAACCATAACTTTCACTTTACACCTCTATTTTCAGGCACTTTATAGCAAAAATAGGGACTCTGAAATACACTGTATGTCTCTGAAAACATTAAGAGATGAAAGTTTTGACAAAGATGTTTTCACTGTTAGAGAATTCAAGAAAAGTGTGTAGTAAAGAGTATGTTTTCTCAGCTGCAGTTTCCTTATAGCCAGTATCAGTAATGTGGGACATAACTGTCAGAGTAGTATTTCTCATTTAATAAATACTTTGACTGATGCAGTGAAACTTGGTTTTCCTCTTGGTGAACTATGAACTATAACTTCCACGTGGGTGCCTCAGTAGTCAAATTTTTCAAAATAACCTAGCACCCATCAGGACACAGTGAAATTCTAGGAGCTGCTGGGTACTGAACTCTGAAATTTTGGCCCAAGTTTAAGGTGTGAAGCTAAAAGATGTATTTCCAGCACAGATATTTCCAGCAATACTTACAGAGCAGATGCCTATCTACTCTACAAATCTTAGCCCATGAGCTAGGGCACCTCTGTCTTAAAATAAGGAATATGAATTGATTAAAATATGAGAACATTAGTAAGATTCCCACTTTAGTGTCATATGGCAAGTGTTCTACATGTTGTAGCTTATCAACAACGGGAATCATTGATCTGTAGTATTTGTGCAGTAGATATGTTCACATTTTGTTTTGAGACAGTTATCAACAGGCCCAAGTCCTTCCAAAGGTGGACATCCTTCCTCACTGTTTTCACACATCTTTTAAGAACAAATTTTTTAATTATGTGAATGGAGACTTTGCTTAACAATTACTTAAAAGGGTAGAAGTTATTATCTTTTCAGAGCTCCTGTCTCTTCTTCTTGTTGTATGGATCATAACCTCTTCTTGCCTTTCAGTAAGGTAAGCCATATCTTATCATAGCTATGAGACCTCCAGAAGTACTCACTGTACTTAGCTGTACTTGGCTGTCCTTATAGGATCTGCTATCAAAATTTAGCTTAACTTCTGCTATTTAAATGGAGTTTCATTGCTTGGGATCCAGTCCATCTGTAATGGTTCTGAGCCTGAGCCATGGAGGCTTTAACTTAGCATGAGTCTGTTGACTGTTGACAAATTATGCTTGCATTATAACACAGAAGTAGCAGAGAATAAGAGTATGGATATTTATTTTCTTGTGAATTGCAGTGAGAGGGTGCACTATTTTTATCTTATGCATTTAGTGAATTCAGTGTTATGTGCTGCTTAAAAAGGATAATAAAAGCAGCCATCCAGGTGAAACACATAAATTATGTGTAGTAGATAAAACATTTCCCCATACATTCTCTGTATCTCAATTCTCATCAGGTCTATGCACTTTGTCGTAGTCACTCCAGTGTCACAACATGAGACATGAGCCTGATTTAGTTATTTTCAAGTGCTATGTGCTTTCAAGTGCTATAGCCTGTGTGTATATATATATGTAATGGTATGGGCAAGATTTTATTATTTTCAATTAATATAGTTTGTTATTTTGGTATTAATATATTCAATCTCACCACATAACTTATTTTTAATCAGGTTCTTTACATATCATGAAAAACATCACACAGGGAAAACAGGGAATCTACAACACTCAAGAAATAATTAGCAATAATATAACAAACATTAAATTATTAGAATTGGAAAGAGGTTCTTGCAGTTGATTATACTGCTTGTCCTCTAGAGGGGCTCAAGAAGCACCTTTCTGCTTAAGGCAGAAGGCCTGGGATTCAGTTACAAAGAGGCTTTAAGTAATTACTCACAAAACATTATCTCCGGACTTGGCATGGAGGTTTGCAGAGGTACAGAGAGGGTGTCTGGGAGATGTGCAGACACAACAAGGCTGATGGCACTTCTTGATGTGTTGTGAGGCACTTAATGCTATTCCTTGATAAACTTGAGGCACAACAAGTTTCAACATGGACAAACCCAAAGTATCAGGGCTTGTTATGCAGCAAAGATGTTTTAGAACTTAGTAGACATAATAATGCAAAGCAAATAAAGCAAGAACATGGCAGAATGAAACAGCAGAGAACAATGAGGCAGAAGCATGATAAGGCAGAAGCAATGGTAGAGGCACAGAGAGAGCACATTGTACTTGCCTGTTCATCTCATTTTATTAATTCAGCCCAAGACTAATGGCTGTTTGGCCACAAATTAGCGAATCAAAATGGCAGTTTGGCAAACTTCACCATATTAGGTGAGCTAGAACTTACTTTTGTCCTTTTAGGGCAGAACAAGTGTATAAACACATGTGGGAACCCTGTTTACAACTTTGAAGAGGCATGGTGGCACCAAGACTTTGTCTTCCTTTCCCGTGATTGCTTCTCCCAACAGCAGGAGGGAGAACAGAAAACGTCTGGACCAACCAGGACATGTTTACTCCTATTTTGGCCTACCATGACAACATACTTATAACTGTTACGCTAATCCTGTTTCCTTGACCTTTGTAATGCAGAGGCAACCTCTTTGAAAGTGATTAAGGTGACTTTAAATGACTAAATAAGGGTGAAAAAATTGTTTCTATTTATGACTTTACTGGACAGCATTGTCTCCCTTTTTTTGTTGTGCCTTAACGAGGCATTGAATGTAAGCATCTTAGAACTGATGACTT
>VWZE01001492.1:7407-28199 GCA_013396675.1 Eubucco bourcierii | reverse complement strand
CTCAGCATTGCAGGTGTGATCTGAACACAGCATTGCATGTGTGGTCTGGACTCAACATTGAAGGTGTGGTCTGGACTCAGCATTGCAGGTGTGGTCTGGACTCAGCATTGCAGATGTGATCTGGACACAGCATTGCAGGTGTGGTCTGGACTCAGCATTGCAGGTGTGGTCTGGACTCAGGATTATGTTCCATTGTGGATTTTATTAATATAGATTAGCATAGACCAAGCCAAGGAGAGAATGAAAGGGGATGAGTTGTGTCTGAGAACCGCAACAGCTTCATGGACTACTTGTAAGGATAGTGCAAAGCCATTTACATGTTTTTCCCTCCTTTGCTTAAACCACAATCTGGATGCAAAAGGAAGAAGACCTTCGGGGCATAACAAAGCTGAAGTGGTGAGCATGGTGAGGAAGAGCTGAGTGACAAGTAAGCAAACACTCCTCTCAGCTGTCAGAGCCATTTCTCATCATCCTTCTGTCCACAAGCTTCACCCATGCCCTTCCAGCAGCCACCCAGCCACTTTGAGCTGAGCACCAAGCTGAGCTGCACTTGGACACAGTGTGTGTTGCCAATAATCTAAAGTGACAAGCCAACATCAGAGAGGTTTGTTGGTTTTTTTTTTTTTTTTTTTTGCAAGCTTATTAGCTGGATTTAATAAATTGATTGCCTAAGGAATGTCCAAACCTTGTTTACGTTCCATGGGCTTTAAGTGGAAGCCTTAATTAGAACTCAAAGCTGTCATAAGCTGTTTAGATGATGCAAGTGGGTTTTCCTTTCTGCAAATTTCAGCCTCCCCCCCACCCCTGCCTCCAGGCAGCTATTAGTTATTAAGTGTTTTCAGCTGAGTGCTGAGGCTTCACTCTCTCACTGTTGATGAGTGCTTTATGGTGGGGGAGATTTTGGACTCTATAGACAAAATCAATGAGGAGCTGTCTGGGGTTGGAAATAATCATAGAATCACACAACTCTTTTATTAGGAAAGCCCTGGAAGAGCAAGTCCAACCATCCAGTCCAACCCTGGTTGCCCAGGGAGATTGTGGCTGCTTTCTCCCTGGAGGTGTTCAAGGCCAGGTTGGATAAGGCCTTAAGTGAGCTGTGCTAGTGGGAGGTGTCCCTGCCTATGGCAGGGGGTTGGAACTAGATAATCCTTGAGGTCCCTTCCAACCTTACCATTCTATGATTCTATGATTCTGTGATCAATCTAAGCCCACCATGGCCATTAGATCATAGAATCATAGAATCATAGAACGGGTTAGGTTGGAAGGGAACTCAAAGCTCAGCCAGTTCCAGCTGCCCTGTGCCATAGGCAGGGACACCTCCCACCAGAACAGGTTGCTCAAGGGCCCATCCAACCTGGCCTCGAACACCTCCAGGGAGCTTGTGGAGCACAGAATCACCCAATGTGGTCAAAGATCACATTGGGTGATTCTGTGTTCCACAGCCTCCCTGGGCAAGCTGTGCCAGCGTCTCACCACCCTCACTGCAAACAACTTCTTCCTAGCACCCAGTTTACAACTCCACTCTGCCACTTCGAACCCATTGCCTCTTCTCCTGTCATTACAAGATCTTGTCAGTAGTCTCTCCCCAGACTTCCTACAGGCCCCTTCAGATCCTGGAAGGCCACTCCAAGGTCTCCTGGAAGCCTTCTCTTCTCCAGGCTGCACAGCCCCAACTCTCTCAGCCTGTCCTGATACCAGAACTTCTCCAACCCTGTCGCCAAGCACCATATCCACAGGTTTCTTGAACACCTCCAAGGGTGAGGACTCTACCACCTCCCTAGGCACCCTGTTCCAATCCCTGACCATTGTTTCAGGACAGAAATTTTCCCTAATATCCAACCTAAATCTCCAGTGGTACAATTTGAGGCCATTTCCTCTACTACATATTTACATTCAACTTTGCTCTTTCAGGGGCAAACCTGAGTGGCAACTCAGAGCAGTCAATGTGGCAGGTGGCATTTATAAAACTGAAAGAAATGGTCCAGTAATTGATCAGGTGATTGATGATGCAATGTTTAATTCATAAAGCAGTTCATTAAATAACAGCTAATGGCAGAGAACAAAGTTTCCATCTGCAGCTCTCTATCAAAGTATGGATTTGGTTTTGTTTCCCTTAGGAATGATCACAGAATCATGGAATGGTAGAGGTTGGAAGGGACCTGCAGAGAGACATTGAGTCCAACCCCCTCTGTCAGGGCAGGATCCATTAGGGGAGGTCACACAGGAATGCTTCCAAATGCACCTCAAGAAAAGGAGACCTCACAACCTGCTCTGGGCAGCCTGCTCCAGGGCTCCAGCACTCCCACAGTTTTTTCCTCATGTTGAGGTGGAGCCTCCTGGGTTCCAGTTTGTATCTGTTGCCCCTTGTGCTATCCCAGGACACCACTGCAAAAAGCCTGGCCCATTCTACAGACCATGCACCCTCATAAGCATTTAGAAGATGCCCTCTCAGGCTGCTCTTCCCCAGGCTAAACAACCTCAAGGCTCTCAGCCTTTCCTCATCACACAGATGTCCCAGTCCCTTCATCATCCTCACAGCCTCTCTCAGGCTGCTCTTCCCCAGGCTAAACAGCCTCAAGGCTCTCAGCCTTTCCTCATCACACAGATGTCCCAGTCCCTTCATCATCCTCACAGCCTCTCTCAGGCTGCTCTTCCCCAGGCTAAACAGCCTCAAGGCTCTCAGCCTTTCCTCATCACACAGATGTTCCCGTCCCTTCATCATCCTCACAGCCTCTCTCAGGCTGCTCTTCTCCAGGCTAAACAGGAGGCTCTCAGCCTTTCCTCACAACACAGAGCTTTGGGTACCTGGTTTCATGCTTACCTTGAGTGCTGCTTAGCATAGGGAAGGAATATTCTTACTTATGAGCATTCTTCAGCTAATGTGAGCATCCTGAAAAGTAAAAAGAATCTGAGCTTTGCTTCTCGAGGCCCACTTGACATTGGTGATAGACCCCCACATGACTAAGAGTGTCCAGGCAGGACAGCACTTATTTAAATCAGATTTTTATGTGTTGTCTGTCTTCAGCAGACAGTAAGGATGAAAATTGACCTTGCATTTCACCTTTGATGACATTGGGTGATTCTGTGTTCTACAACCTCCCTGGAGATGTTCAGGACCAGGTTGGATGAGGCTCCAAAAGGTTCCAAATATGTGTTCCAAAGACACTTCCAGAGAAGGAGACTCCACAACCTGCTCTGGGCAGCCTGCTCCAGGGCTCTGGCACCCTCACTGGAAAAAAGTTTCTCCTTATGTTAAGTTCAATTAACTGCATTTCATTTTTCTCTGCTTGTTTGGACCTGTTTGGACCTTGGAGGCTGGGGTGGAAGTGGCTGGAGAGCAGTCAAACAGAAAGGGATCTGAGGGTGCTGATTGACACCCACCTGAACATGAGCCAGCAGTGTGCCCCGGTGGCNGGCCTGGAGCACAGCCCTATGGAGAGAGGCTGAGGGAGCTGGGATTGGTTAGCCTGGAGAAGAGGAGGCTCAGGGGAGACCTTCTTGCTGTCTGAAGGGTGCTTGTAGCCAGGAGGAGGTTGCTTTCTTCTCTCAGGCAAGCAGCAGCAGAACAAGAGGACACAGTCTCAAGCTGTGCCAGGGGAAGTTTAGGCTGGAGGTGAGGAGAAAGTTCTTGCCTGAGAGAGTCATTGGCTGCTGGAATGGGCTGCCCAGGGAGGTGGTGGAGTCAGCGTCCCTGGAGGTGTTCAAGGCAGGTTTGGAAGTGGCACTTGGTGCCATGGTCTGGTCTTGAGGGCTGTGGTGATGGCTTGGACTTGATGAGCTTTGAGGTCTCTTCCAACATTGGTGATACTGTGAGACTGTGATACTGTGAGACTGTGTAAAAACTAAATCGAACTCCATGCCTGTCCTTCAAAATATATTCCCTGTGTCTGTGTCATTGGTAGCTTTAATAAAAACATGGAGAGTGACCTAGAACAGTCCAGTGCTGAACCTCCTTCGGTGTCTCTTTCCATTAGTGTCTGTACTTTGGCTGCATTTACTCATTTCTTTTTTTTTTCTACCTGACAAGTGTTCTCCAGACCTGCTTTGTTTATGAGTGTTCCATCCAAAACCATGTCAAAAAAAGCCTTTCTGAAGGCTTCTCTCTGCTTCTCTCTACCCACAAAGTCTGCTGCCTTGTCACGGAGGGAGCTTAGATTGCTCTGACACGATTTGTTCCTGACAAACCTATCCTGGCTGCTGCTCATCTCCTACTCATCACTTTGCTACAGGAGCAGTGATAATAATCTGTGTTGTTTCAGTATTGATTTTGTCTGTGTCAAAAATAGGCTGGCATGTAATGCAGAATAGCTCTCCTGGAGCCAGCTTCTCTCCTAATTGCTTGAATTCTAGTCAATGATATGAAAATGTGTCTGAAATGCTCAAATAGAACTTGTAGGGGGAGTTTTATTATTGGTTTGTTGGGCTCTTCTGTGGGTTTTGTTTTCTTTTCTTTTTTTTTTTTTTTTTTTTTTTTTTTTGCCATGTAACTACAATGAGAAGGATGTGTTGGGTGTTCTATTTTGGGTGTAATGAGGGGAATTGTACAATTAAACCAATTGTGAGTGTGGATCTCACAGAACCACAGAGCCCTCCAGGTTGGAAAACCTCTTCAGGATCACCAAGTCCAACCTACTCTATAAGGTTCACCTCAAGCCATCTCCCCAAGCACCACGTCTAAATAAATTTCAAACACCTCCAGGGTTGTGATTCCACCACCTCCCTGGGCAGCTTATTCCAGTCCCTGACCACTCTGGCTGGGAACATTTTTTCCTAATGTCCAGCCTAAACCTACCCAGTCACAGCTTGAGGCCTTTCCCTCTTGTTCTACCACTATTAACCTGTGAGCAGAGCTCAGCAGAAGCCTTTCCACAACCTCCTTTCAGGTAGCTGCAGACAGCAATGAGTTTTGCACTCAGCCTCCTCTGTTTCACACTAACCATTCCCAGCTACCTCAGTTACTCCTCATCAGAGCTATTCTCCAGGCCCTTCACAGCTTCTCTGCCCTGCTCTGCCCTGGCTCCAGCACCTCCACATCTCTCTCATAATGAGATGTTCAAAACTGAACCCAGCACTGAGCTGTGGCCTCAGCAGAGCAGAGTCCAAGGGCACAATCCCCTCCCTGCTCCTGCTGCCCACAGCATTTCTGATCCCAGCCAGGATGCCTTTGACTTTCTTTGCCACCTGGGCACACTGCTGGCTCCTATTCAGCTGCTTGCCCATTACAAACCTCAGCTCTCTTTCTGCCAGCAGCTCTCCAGCCACACTGCCCCAAGCCTGTAGCACTGCTTGGGGTTGTTGTGGCCCAAGTGCAGGACCTGGCACTTGGCTTGCTTGAAGCTCATCCTGCTAAGCGTGAAAGCTCTAATACACATTTTGTGAGCTCATACATTTAAGCCACGTTCATAGACTAACCACAGAATTGTTCCAGGTGATAGAAACCTTCAAGATCATCCAGGCCCTCAATTCAACACCACCATGACCATTAAACCATGCCCCAAAGTGCTATGGCCACACATTTGTTGAACACCTCCAGGGCTGGTGACTCCCTGGGTGGCTACCTGGGCAGCCTGTCCCAACGCCTGACCAAAGTATGCACAAATGCATTGCTTAAATGCTTGTGAAGCTTCTGCAAAACCAGGAAATAAAAAAAATCCATCTCCTTCCCTGCAATGCCTACTGCTCAAGGGAAACACAGCAGATCCTGAGTGCACTCTGATTTGGGTAGGGAGATTTGCTTGCCAAGATGTTTCGCTCCTGCTGCACAGGGTGCGAGGACAGGGTAGTCCCCATGGGCTGCTTGCTCTCTGCTGGGGCTGTTGTCAAAGGTGCCAGTTAGCACCAGCTGTAGTGCAGAGACCTGTCCATGAGGCTCTGGAGGGGGGCCAGTAGCCATTTCAAGCAGGTCACTGGGCAACCATCTGTTGTTAGCAATCTGGAGTCACTCCTGACATGTGCTGGACCTCATCCAGCCCCAGGGAGTGGAAGACTCTTTTTCTTTTTGGGTTTGTTTTTTTTTTTGGGTGGTTTTTTTTTTTTTTTTTTTTTTTTTTTTTTTTCCCTTTTACCAGGCCATTACCTTTTTCCACTCCTGGAAAGATTTTTCAGGCAAGTTTTACATCCCCTTGTCACATCACTGTCCTTAGCCTGCTGTCAGGAGCTAAAAGATGCAGTGACATTCAGCATCTCTGACATTCCAAACCAGCAGGGAGCAAGAGGGAGAGAAAAATATGTCCAGAGCGTTTGGGATGCAATCAAACCCCACTGCTGCTGTAGCAAGGGAGATCAGACTGTGACAGCCCTGCATATGGGTCCTCCATCGACCACATATAGCCTCCAATTAAGAGTTGGAGATTCTCATTCAGATAGCTTTAACCCATGGCAATGTATTAGCAGGCTGCTGACAACATCTCTCTGCAGCACTGTGAGGAATCTGCTCTTTGGCACGCTGAGGCACACCAATGTATTTCATTTTCTTCTTGGGTCTGTGAGCCATCAGGGAAGTCCAGAACCATCCTTTCTCCTTTGAGACCCTGTACTGTCCTTAATCATAGAGTCAAAGAAGAGTTGGGGTTGGAATCACAGAATCATAGAATGGTAAGGTTGGAAGGGACCACAAGGATCATCCAGTTCCAAGCCCCTGCCATAGGCAGGGACACCTCCCACTAGCACAGGTCACTCAAGGCCTCATCCAACCTGGCCTTGAACACCTCCAGGGAGGAAGCAGCCACAACCTCCCTGGGCAACCTGTGCCAGTGTCTCACCACCCTCACTCCAAACAATTTCCTCCTAACATCCACTTTCAACCTCCCCTCTGACACTTCAAACCCATTCCCCCTGTCTTGGCATTCCCAGACCTTGTCAATAGTCCCTCCACAGCCTTCCTGGAGCCGACTTCAGATCCTGGAAGTCCACTCCAAGGTCTACTGGAAGCCTTCTCTTCTCCAGGCTGCAGAGTCCCAACTCTCTCAGCCTGTCCTCACAGCACAGCTGCTGCAGCCCTCTCAGCATCTTGGTGGTTTGCTGGACAACAAACTCCACACGAGTGAACAGTGAGCTGCAGCAGCAAAGCAAGCCAAGAGGATACTTGGTGACATCAACAAGGACATCACCAGTAAGAGACAAAGGAGTCATTTTCCCACTAGACCCAGCACTGGTCAGACCACATCTGGAATACTGCCTGTAATTTCAGTCCTCACCATACAAAAATGATATGGACATGCTGGAAAGTGTCCAGAGAAGGGCCACCAGAATGAGCAATCAAAAAATGATATGGACATGCTGGAAAGTGTCCAGAGAAGGGCCACCAGAATGAACAATCCTGCACAGGAGCAGTCCTGCCTGCTGAGGAAAGGTTGAGAGAGCTGGGGCTGTGCAGCCCCAGAGAACAGAGAGAAGATAGAGCTCTTCCCAAGCTGAGAGCTGGAGAAGAGAAGGCTTAGGGGAGACCTTATTGCCATGGCCCAGCACACAAAGGGTGGCTACCAGGAAGGTGGAGACTCCTTCTTTACAAAGAGTCCCAAGGGCTGATGAGGACAAGTTACTGCTGGGGAAATTCCCATTGGGCTCCAGGAGAAAATGTTTGCCTGTGAGCACAGTCAGACACTGGAATCAGCTCCCAAGGCAAGCAGTGGAGACCTCTGCATTGGACAGTTGGAAGATTCAGCTTGCCAGGCTGCTGGGCCTGCTCATTTTGACTGCATTGTGATCTGGAAAGATTGGCTCAGATGATCCTTGGGGTCCCTTCCAACCTGGCACTCTGTGGTTTTGTGAGCTGGATGCCTGTAAGAGCATGAGGTGACTCACTCAGGGGGCTCTTCACAGTGCTCTGGGCCTGAGTGAAAGTTCTTGGGCTCATTGCAGGGATGCTGGAAGTGTTTGGCCATTGTGGGAACTGTGTCAGTGCCAGCTGAAAAGCTGCAGGAGCAGAGATACAGGTATTAGCCTCTGTGAACAGTGTGGATCTCTTACTAGAGTCTGTGAAGTCAGCAGAGGTTTGGCAGCCAAAGGATTTCTGAGACCTGTCGAGATCAGTCAATTTTCAGGCTCTTAGCCTCTTAACCCCTTTGCAGAGGGCTTGAAGAGCATATTTCCAAACTTTTAATCTCAAAATTATATCTTCCAAACTTCTAAATACCTTTGAGTTGCAGCCTCTCCTGTCCTCTCCTCCTCTATCTTGCCTCCCTTCTCTTCTCCATGTCCTTTTCCTCATGCCTATACTTTCACTGTATTTAATCTGACTTTGGTTTAGTTACTTTGGATTTTAGAGGGAAAATATCTTTTAATGCTAAATATCCACTTCAGGAGGAGCTATTCAAATATGATTTCTTTTTCCTCCTATCTTTTTACACTGTATTCTTTTATACTGCATACTTTATACTGTACACTTTTTATACTGTATACTCTTTTATTAATAAATATCCACTGCAGGAAGAGCAATTCAAATATTATTTCTTTTTGTTCCTGTCTTTTTATACTGTATACTTGAGTTGTGGCCTGGTTGGTGTGTGGCATCAAAGATCAACAGAACTGAATGCATTTTGAGCAGACAGCATCAGTGCCAGAGGATGTCTGTGGGCTTGTTGCTGACAGCTACTTCACTGATGCTGGAACTGATGTTAGAACTGATGCTGGAACTGATGCTGGAACTGATGTTAGAACTGATGTTAGAACTGATGCTGGAACTGATGTTAGAACTGATACTGGAACAGATGCTGGAACTGATGTTAGAACTGATGTTAGAACTGATGCTGGAACTGATGTTAGAACTGATGTTAGAACTGATGCTGGAACTGATGTTAGAACTGATGCTGGAACTGGTGTTAGAACTGATACTGGAACTGATGCTAGAACTGATGTTAGAACTGATGTTAGAACTGATGCTGGAACTGATGTTAGAACAGATGTTAGAACTGATGCTGGAACTGATGTTAGAACTGATGCTGGAACTGATGCTGGAACTGATGCTGAAACTGATGTTAGAACTGATACTGGAACAGATACTGGAACTGATGTTAGAACTGATACTGGAACAGATGCTGGAACTGATGTAAGAACTGATGCTGGAACTGATGCTGGAACTGATGTTAGAACTGATGCTGGAACTGATGTTAGAACTGATGTTAGAACTGATGCTGGAACTGATGTTAGAACTGATGTTAGAACTGATGCTGGAACTGATGTTAGAACTGATGCTGGAACTGATGCTAAAACTGATGCTGGAACTGATGCTGGAACTGATGCTGGAACTGATGCTGGAACATGGCCAGAGAAGGGCAACAAAGCTGGGGAAATATCTGGAGAACAGGGCTGGGGAGGAGCAGTTGAGGAAATTGGGGTTGTTTAGTCTGCAGAAGTGGATGCTGAAGGGGAGACCTCATTGCTGTCTACAAGTCTCTGGAAGGAGGTTGCAGTGAGGTGGGGGCTGGGCTCTGCTCCCTAATGATGAATCACAGAATCTAAGAGTCAGAGTCACAGAAGAGAAGAGAAGAGAAGGTTGCCAGGAGAGCTTGGAGTGGGCTAGTGGAAGCCGCTCCTGCCTGTGGCAGGGAGATTTGAACTAGATAATTTTTAAGACCCCTTCCAAACCATTCTATAATTCTGTGCCCAGGCTTCAAACAGAACCCCTCCATGTTGGCAAACACAAGTATACCTTCAAAGGCTGGCAAGGTGATGGAGTTTGCAGCTAAATACAGGGGAATTCTAGATCTTTAAACTTCTTCCAGCAACTAACTGACCTCACCTTTGGCTGTACCTGCACTTAGTAATAGCACAAGACTGAGAAGGTCTTGGAGGCAACCTCTCCATCAGATTGCTTGGCTTTCCTAATTACATCCCATACAGAGCCACAGAACTTTACAGGTTGGAAGGGACCTCCAGAGGTCATCCAGTCCAACCTCCCTGCCAAGCAGCATCACCCAGGGCAGTTCACACAGGAATGCATCCAGCAGGGTTTGGAAAGCCTCCAGAGAAAGAGACTCCACAACCTCTCTGGGCAGCCTGCTCCAGGGCTCTGGCAGCCTCACACCAAAGAAGTTTCTCCTCATGTTGAGCTGAAACCTTCTCTGTTCCAGTTTGTATTCATTGCTGCTTGGCTTATTGCTGTGCACCACTGAAAAGAGCTTGGCCCCAGGCACTGACCCCCACCCCTCAGGTACTTGCACACATTGCTCAGATCTCCTCTCAGCCTTCTCCTCTCCAGACTAACCAGCCCCAGGGCTCTCAGTCTCTCTCCAGAGGAGAGATGCTCAAGTCCCCCACTTATCCTTGAGGCTCTCCCACTGCACATCCTCCTCAGCCACATCTCTCTTCTTGCCTTTTTCCACTTCACTGACTTTTCATCTATTTTCAGACCTCATCTGAAAAACACCCTTTTATCTCCCTCCCCCCACCTCCAATTTCTCCCCCCTTATAGTTTTTGGTTTTTTTTTTAATAAGTTGAAACCTAAGCTTTGTATCTCTTAATAGGGAGAAAGTGTTTATGTGAGAAACTCACTCAAGCACACAATAAATATTGTGGTGACACTTCCCTGAGGCCAGGAACGTGTAGATGCACTTATTTATCACAACCCATTGTTGTGTTTATTAACATTTTGAAGAGACACTGCTCAAGACGATGTTGTTGTGAACTCAGAATTGTTTTCTCCACAGCAGCATCCTCATGTGCTAAACAGCTCTCCAGACTCACATACTTTGTGTAGGAAGAAAAACCAGAGCCACCACCCCCAACAACAACAAAAAAGGATCTTGGTTTCGTTTTAAGTGAGGCATTTGCATTGCAGATGTTTAAATGCATGGCTGCAAAACTCTGTTCTCCAGTTAACTGACAGATCAATGCCTCTGCAGCAGCACCTGGGGTGGATGTGGTGCTAGCAGCCAACTGCCAGACATTCAAAGATAGGAGCACTCCTTGTCAGACCCCATCTGCAGTCTTGTGTGCACTTCTGGAGCCCCCAGCACAGGAAGGACATGGAAGTGTTGGAGCCAGTGCAGAGGAGGCCACCAAGATGCTGAGAGGGCTGCAGCAGCTGTGCTGTGAGGACAGGCTGAGAGAGTTGGGGCTGTGCAGCCTGGAGAAGAGAAGGCTTCCAGGAGACCTTGGAGTGGCCTTGCAGGATCTGAAGGGGGCTGCAGGAAGGCTGGGGAGGGACTATTGACAAGGACTTGTAATGGCAGGACAAGGGGAATGGGTTTGAAGTGGCAGAGGAGAGATTGAAACTGGATGTTAGGAAGTTCGTTACAGTGAGAGTGGTGAGACACTGGCACAGGTGATCAAGGATCTCATTGGGTGATTCTGTGCCCCACAACCTCCCTGGGAAACCTGTGCCAGTGTCTCACCACCCTCACTGCAAACAACTTCTTAATACCCAGTTTCAATCTCCCCTCTGCCACTTCAAACCCGTTGTCCTTTGTCCTGTCATTCCAAGTTCCTGTCAATAATTCCTCCCCAGCCTTTCTGTAACCCACTTCAGATCCTGCAAGGCTACTCTAAGGTCTCCTGGAAGCCTTCTCTTCTCCAGGCTGCAGTGAGGATGATGAAGGGGCTGAAACATCTGTGCTGTGAAGAAAGGTTGAGAGCCTTGTTGCTGGTTAGTGTGGAGAGGAGAAGGTTGAGAGTGATCTGAGCAATGTCTATGAATATGTGAGGGGTGGAGGTCAGGATGAAGGTGCCAGGCTCTGTCTGATGGCGCCCAGTGGTAGGACAAGGGACAAAGGGTACCAACTGGAACCCAGGAGATTCCACCTAAACATCAGGAAAATGTTTCTCTGCTGTGGGGGTACTGGAGGCCTGGAGCAGGCTGCCCAGAAGTTGTGGAGTCTCCTTCTCTGGAGCCTTTAAAAACCTGTCTGGATGCACTCCTGTGTGACCTGCCCTGGGTGATCCTGCTCTGGGTGATCCTGCTTCCTGCTCTGGCAGGGTGGATTTAGGACTAGATGATCTCCAAAGGTCTCTTCCAACCCCTGTCATGTTCTGATTATCAAAGACAGGATAATCCAAAGGATTATCAAAGACAGGAGCTGCCTCCTGTTCCTCACAGGGTGTTGTAAGTGGCAATCACCACCTCAGCTTTTGACACTTGCTGAAGGCAACAAACACAACAACCTTCAACTGCTTCACTGCCACCTAACCAAGAGTGGCCAGATCCTGCTGTTTGCTCTCCACCTTCACCTGTGCCATGTGCTGCTGTTACCAATCCAAATCTCTAAGTTGGATCAGTCTCAGATTTCACTATTTTATCATCGGGGCCATGTTACCTGGAGCATCTTTGTGCTGGTGGGAGGTGTCTCTGCTCATGGCAGCAGGGCTGGAACTGGATAATCTTTAAGGTCCCTTCCAACCCAACCCATTCTCTGCTTCTATGATCACTCAAAGAGAGTATAGAAGATTGCTTCCTACATCACAAAGCACCAGCTGGAACTCAATGTGAGCCTTGTAGAAATGGTGAGAACAACAAAATTCATTCTTGAGTGGCCAAAGAGTCATATTGGAAATATTTTAGGCACTGGGGGAAGGGGGGAAAAAAAAAAAAAGAAAAAAAAAAAAAAAAAAGCCTTGGTGAATTGTTTGAATAGGAAATGTAAACCCAAGAATTCATTTCAAGTCAATATTTAATCTTTTCCTCCACCTGAGCCATACTCTGTGAAAATTATCATTCCAGGCTTTCCACATTTCACACCTTGGCTTCTGCTCCCCTGCTGTGTGACTCTTCCCCTGACTCTTCCCCTGCTGTTGCTCCATTTTTATGATGTTGTTGGACCCTGAGATGCAGCCAAACAACTTGTAACTTTTTTTTACCTCTGAAAAGAAAAACTTTCCAGATAAAAAAAAAAAAAAAAAGTTATCAAAGCCAAAGAAATTCCTACAGCAGAAACTCCACTTTTCCACTGACTTAACTACCCACAGTAAATCCTGCAGTATCCTCCTGTCCTTGCCTTCCCTACCAGCTCCAGGCCACCTGATCTTATACCATGTGCACCTTTGCTTTTCACACAGCATCACAGAATCACTGAGGCTGGAACAGACCTCTGAGATCATCAAGTCCAGCCTCTAACAAAGCACCACATCAGCTAAACCATGCCACCAAGTGCCTCATCCAATCTTTCCTTAAAGACTTCCAGCGATGCTGGCTCCACTACCTCCCTGGACAGTCTATTCCAGTGCCCTAATCACCTTTCCATGAGGAAGTGCTTCCTAATATCCAACCTAAACCTTCCCTGGCTCAGCTTCAGATCCACTTGTAGACCAGTGCCAAGTGGTGTCCCTCAGGGGTCAGTGCTGGCACCAGTGCTGTTTAACATCTTTGTCAGTGCCATGGACAGAGGAATCAGTGCAGCCTCAGCAAGTGTGCAGCTGGCACCAAGCTGTGTGGCACAGTCGACTTGCTAGAGGGCAGGGATCCATGCAGAGGGACCTGGACAGGCTGCAGAGCTGTGCCCAGGCCAACCTCAGGACATTCAACAAGGGCNGTGCAGTTGTGGAGCCCCCAGCACAGGAAGGCCATGGAAGTGTTGGAGCCAGTGCAGAGGAGGCCATGGAGATGCTGAGAGGGCTGCAGCAGCTGTGCTGTGAGGACAGGCTGAGAGAGTTGGGGCTGTGCAGCCTGGAGAAGAGAAGGCTTCCAGGAGAGCTTGGAGTGGCCTTGCAGGATCTGAAGGGGGCTGCAGGAAGGCTGGGGAGGGACTATTGAGAAGGTCTGGGAATGGTAGGACAAGGGGAATGGGTTTGAAGTGTCAGAGGGGAGATTGAAAGTGGATGTTAGGAGGAAGTTGTTTGCAGTGAGGGTGGTGAGACAGTGGCACAGGTTGCCCAGGGAGGTTGTGGCTGCTCCCTCCCTGGAGGTGTTTAGGACCAGGTTGGATGAGGCCTTGAGTGACCTGTGCTAGTGGGAGGTGTCCCTGCCTGTGGCAGGGGATTGGAACTGGATGATCTTTGAGGTCCATTCCAACCTTCCAATTCTATGATTCTATGTCCTCTTGTCCTGTCTTAAGCTACCTGGGAGCAGAGCCTGACCCCCACCTGACTACAACTAAATTTCAGGTAGTTGTAGAGAGCAATAAGGTCCTCCCTGAGTCTCCTCCTTCCCAAGCTGAACACTCCCAGCTCCTTCAGCCTGTCCTCATCAGCCTTCCCCTGCAGTCCCTTTCCCAGTCTGATCACTCTCCTCTGATCCCAGTAGAGAGAACTTTATTAAACTGTGACACCCTGAAAATGTCAGAATTATCTTTAATATCTGTTGTTTTTCTTTTCCCAAGAAATATCATCCCCCAGAACTGGTTTCTTATCACTACTTTTGAGCCACTTGGAGGTTGGTTTTGCTGTCTTCCATTTTTCAACACCCAGGACAACCAAATGTCTGCAGTGTTCTGCGAAGGGTTGCTACACCTAATGGAAAACTATGGCAAAGCAGACAGAGAAGAAACAAAACCCCAATGAATGGTGGTAGAAAGCCTCTACAAAAAGACATGCTGATCTTTGAGGAGTAATTGGTGTTCTTCTGGATAGCATCCTACAGTGACTGGGAACTGGAGGAGAAAACTGGCTCACAAGGAAGGACACTGGATGTAGATGGCCCAGGAGCTCAACATAGAATCATAGAATGGTAAGGTTGGAAGGGACCTCAAAGATCATCTAGTACGAACTCCCTGCCATAGTCAGGGACACCTCCCACTAGCACAGGTATTGAGCCACCAGTGTGCATTGGCAGCCCAGAGAGCAATTCAGAGCCTGAGCTGCATCAAGAGCAGTGAGGGCAGCAGGGTGAGGGAGGAGATTCTCCTCCTCTACACTGCTCTGGTGAGACCCCACCTGGAGCACTGTGTCCAGTTCTGGAGCCACTATCACAAGAAGGACATGGATGTTCTAGAAGGTGTCCAGAGAAGGGCCATGAGGATGAGCAGAGGGCTGGAGCTGCTCTGCCATGGGGGCAGGCTGAGAGAGTTGGGGCTGTGCAGTCTGGAGAGGAGAAGGCTCTGAGGAGACCTTGTTGTGGCCTTGCAGTATCTGAAGGGGGCTACAGGAAAGCTGGGGAGGGACTTTTTAGGGTGTCAGGGAGGGATAGCATTGGGGGAAATGGATCCAAACTAGAAGAGGGGAGATTTAGATTAGATGTTAGGAAGAAGTTCTTCAGTATGAAGGTGGTGAGAGACTGGCACAGGTTGCTCAGGGAGGTGGTGGAAGCCTCATCCCTGGAGGTTTTTAAGGCCAGGCTGGTTGTGGCTCTGCTCTAGTGTGAGGTGTCCCTGGATGATCCTTGGAGTCCCTTCCAGCCCTGACAATTCTGTGATTCTCTATTTTTACTGCTTTATTATAGGGCTAGAAATGTTCCCAGAAAATGGATGGAGAGGCAGAGGAATACCAAAATAGCCATGGAGAGGGCTCACTGTATGTGCAGTATGGTCCTTGGAAAATACCAGCAGCAGGCTTGATTTGGATAAACATATTTGCCAAAGAAAGCTGTGTATGAAGTGTAGGTTCACACATCTGTACCTCAGCCACTGTGTTCCCTCAGTGCAAACCCTGGAGTGCAGCAGACACTTCATCTCACACTAAAAGCCTCAGCCTGAGCAGATCAGATGAATCACTCTGTGTTATTGACTTTTCCTCTCTGTGGACTATAAAGGCAATAAACAGCTGCAGATATCTCCACAGGACCAGATTAATTCCTCTCCCTTTCCCCATAAAAAACGACATTGGTTCCTAACTTAATCCCCTCTTTAGTACCAAGCCTTTTGCATTGCCAACTGGCACAGAGCACCCCAAGGTCAGCCTTCTTGATGGTCTTCTCAAGGCTTTGAGGAGACCTTGGAGTGGCCTTGCAGGAGCTGAAGGGGACTACAGGAAGGCTGGGGAGGGACTATTGACAAGGCCTTGGAATGCCAGGACAAGGGACAATGGGTTTGAAGTGGCAGAGGGGAGATTGAAAGTGGATGTTAGGAGGAAGTTGTTTTTAGTGAGGGTGGTGAGAGAGTGGCACAGGTTGCCCAGGGAGGTTGTGATCTTTGATCCTATTGGGTGATTCTGTGCTCCATCACCTCCCTGGAGGTGTTCAAGGCCAGTTTGGAGGAGGCCTTGAGTGATCTGTTCCAGTGGGAGGTGTCCCAGCCTATGGCAGGGGATTGGAACTTTCTGAATTTTTAGTTCCCTTCCAACCTAAACCCTTCTACGATTCTATTTAAGGCAGATTTATTTCACAGTCTCACCTTTATTGCATGGATTAAGGTAACTCAAAGCTCTTTTTCAGGTTGCAGATGCAGGATAACTGCACCTATCCATCAGTTTGCTGAGTGTAGCCAGACAAATGAAGTGAGGAAGAAGAGATGCTTAACAAATGACATTGCTTATTTCATTTATATAGCCTTGACCTTAACTGTTTCCACAGAGCAACCTGGCTTAGTGCTGGAAGCACAGACACCTGCATCTGTCTCTGCCACCAGCTTCCCTTTCAGTGCTGCAGCCATGAGGTGTTCAGCATTGCTGCCACCCCAGCCTGCTTGCCAAGAAAGGTCTTTTTCAAGTGCAATCTCTGGATAACATTTGTTGATTCAAGATGACATTGAGCCTATCCTTGTTGCAGAGCAGAAGATTGATGGTCTCTGAGCTCACCAACACAACTGCATGTGACATGGGGTCATAGAATGGGAAGGTTGGAAGGGACCTCAAAGATCAACCAGTTCCAACCCCCTGCTATAGGCAGGGACACCTCACACTAGAACAGGTGACTTGAGGCCTCATCCAACCTGGCCTTGAACACCTCCAGGGAGATTGTGGAGCACAGAATCACCCAATGTGATCAAAGATCACATTGGGTGATTCTGTGCTCCACAACCTCCCTGGGCAACCTGTGCCAGTGTCTCACCACCCTCACTCCAAACAACTTCCTTCTAACATCCACTTTCAATCTCCCCTCTGACACTTCGAACCCATTCCTCCTCCTCCTGCCATTCCCAGACCTTGTCAATAGTCCCTCCCCAGCCTTCCTGCAGCCCCCTTCAGATCCTGCAAGGTCACTCCAAGCTCTCCTGGCAGCCTTCTCTTCTCCAGGCTGCACAGCCCCAACTCTCTCAGTCTGTCCTCACAGCACAGCTGCTGCAGCCCTCTCACCATCTTGGTGGCCTTCTCTGGACCCACTCCAACACTTCCACATCCTTCCTGTGCTGGGGGCTCCAGAACTGCACACAGGACTCCAAGTGGGCCTTTTTCAGATGGTATTCTTACACTTTTAATTTCTTCAGTGTGCTTTACATAGCTGAATATTGATCTGCATCTCCTGCAGTCACAGGTTGGGACCCACACAGGCCACACCAATGTCAGTTCCCAGTAAGTCAGTGATTTCTGAAAGGCAGGTTTGCCTTTGAACTAATTGATGCTGCATTAGATCCTAAATCTGCAGTGGCTCTGGCTGGAGAAACTCTGACAATGTCAAAGATCTGTGAGGAAAGTTCAGAAGTCTGAAGCAGCAAATTAATCTTTAACACAACCTGAACTTTAAAGTCTGCTTGAGTGGTGACCAACCTCATGAACTTCAATAAGGACAAGTGCAGGGTCCTGCCCCTTGGGAGGAATAACAGCAGGCAGCAGTACAGGTTGGAGGTTGTGATGCTGGAGGGTAGCTCCACAGAGAAAGACCTTAGAGTGCTGGTGGGCAGCAGGTTCTGCATGGGCCAGCAATGTGCCCTTGTGGCCAACAGAGCCAATGGCATCCTGGGGGGACATCAGGAAAAGCGTGGTCAGCAGGCCAAAGTCCCTCCCCAGTTTTCTTGTAGCCTCCCTCAGATACTGGAAGGCCACAATAAGGTCACCTGGGAGCCTTCTCCTCTCCAGACTGCACAGCCCCAACTCCCTCAGTCTCTCTTCATAGCAGAGCACCTCCAGCCCTCTGAGCACCCTCATGGCCCTTCTCTGGACACCTTCCAGCACATCCATAGGACTGTTAGGATGTCTCTGTAGTCTGCTTCTTGTGACCAAGAGGGGAGACTGAGCTTGGGGGAATTGGTTTTGTTTTCTTTGGTTTCCAGGAATATTATTTTTTTTCCCCTGCTGCCACAAAGTCTGGCAGCATGGAGAAATTCCAGATGGCTGCATAAATGCTGCTTGGCTAAGTCAGAAGCAAAATATGTAGTAGATAAGACCATAAAAGAGACAATTTTTGCTCGTGGACTCCTCTAAATAGAAAATGTGGCATCGTTTTCTGCTCTCCTCCAGCCATCCTCTGTCATTTATGGACAGAGATGGGATATAAGGGGAGATTGGAACTTGAACTTGTTAGGGAATGATTGTTTATAAGCATTCCAGAGAACACACACTGTCCTCTCACCTGTCTCAAGGGCCTGATTTAGTAGCATCCATCTACATGCACAGGAGCTCACAGAGATCAACCTGGTGGCATATAAATGTGAACTTATTCTGGTTTGCACTGACTTCTTACTCGAGGAAAGCAGAAAATAAGAGAAGCTGGGTAAGAGAAGTGGGCTGGATAATGCTGTTTATCTTCTTAGCTTTCTTGGGAAGCTGAAGTGGCTGTTAATGTTCTCCCCCTCTACTCTGTCCTGCTGAGACCATACCTGGATTACTGTGTGCAGTTTTGGGCTTCCCATTTCAAGAGAGACAGAGATCTGATGGAGAGTCCAGCAGAGAGCCACGAGGATGATTTGAGGGCTTGAGCATCTCCCCTGTGCAGAGGGGCTGAGAGCCCTGGGGCTGGTTAGTCTGGAGAGGAGAAGGCTGAGAGGAGATCTGAGCAATGTGTGCAAGTACCTGAGGGGTGGGGGTCAGTGCCTGGGGCCAAGCTGATTTTGGTGTTCAGCAGCAATAAGCCAAGGAGCAATGGATACAAACTGGAACAGAGAAGGTTTCAGCTCAGCATGAGCAGAAACTTCTTTGGTGTGAGGCTGCCAGAGCCCTGGAGCAGGCTGCCCAGAGAGGTTGTGGAGTCTCCTCCTCTGGAGGCTTTCCAAACCCTGCTGGATGCATTCCTGTGTGAACTGCCCTGGGTGATGCTGCTTGGCAGGGAGGTTGGACTGGATGACCTCTGGAGGTCCCTTCCAACCTCTATAGTGCTGTGATTAGTTTTGGATTATTTATTATTATTATTGTTGTTGTTGTTATTGTGCTGCTTCTTTCTTCTTCTTCTTCTTCTTTCTTCTTCCTTCTTCCTTCTTCTTCTTCTTCTTCTTTCTTCTTCTTTCTTCTTTTTTCTTCTTTCTTCTTTCTTCTTTTTTCTTTCTTTCTTTCTTCTTCTTCTTCTTCTTCTTCTTCTTCTTCTTCTTCTTCTTCTTCTTCTTCTTCTTCTTCTTCTTCTTCTTCTTCTTCTTCTTCTTCTTCTTCTTCTTCTTCTTCTTCTTCTTCTTCTTTTTCTTCTTCTTCTTCTTTCTTCTTTCTTCTTCTTCTTATCATTCTCTGTGGATTCCAAATGCTTTAAAATGGTCTTAAAGTAACTTAAAACATATTCTAACTTTAGGTATTAATAGACCTTAGAACTTTTCTCCCCTGATTTCCACAAGGCTCTGGTAAAGGGTTGAAAGAATCTTCCAAAAATATTAAAAGTGGTTTGGTTTGGGATTTTTTGCTTTATGTTGTCATTTTGGTTGGGTTGGTTTTTTTTTGTTTGGTTGGGATTTTTTTTGGTTTGGTTTGTTTTTTCCCCCCAGTCTTTGGGAGTTACAACTCTTCCTAGTTTAGGGATTTCCATTTCACCTGATAACTTATGGCAGAACTCTGGCTGAAATGCAGGCAACATTTACTGTCTGCCGGGTAGATCATTAGCAGCTGAGAAAAGACTTTGTCCACCGTGTCTGTAGCCATCAGTTCTCACTCTTTTGTCTTAGGAGCTTGAGAGCTGCTGCCTAAAGCTACAGCAGTCTCCTTCAGGCTCTCTCTGTGAGCAAGTAGCCACAAGAGGGAGATCATCACTCAGTAGGGGTGGTCGTGCAGCCTGCTTGGCAAGGGGGAAACACCAATTCCATAGCAGGGATTCATTGACAGCCTTCAGCACTCCTCACAATTGGGAACGATCCGCACAAGGAAGCTGCTTTGCAAACAGGAGCTGTCAGATCCTGGTGACGCTTGAGACAAGGCTTTGGAGAAGCAATGCCTGAGAGTTGACTGAATTAAGCCAGCGAGAAGCTCTACCACCAGAAAATCTGCCTCCTAATCCCGTGTCCTTGTTTTCCTTTTTTTGCTCCTTGTTTTCCTTTTTGCTCCTTGTTTTCCTTTTTTGCTCCTTGTTCTTGTTTTGCTCCTCATTTTCCTTTATTCTCCTCGCTTTCCTTTTTGCTTATTTTCCTTTTTACTCCTTGTTTTCCTTTTTTTCCCCTCCTTGTTCTTCTTTTTTGCTCCTTGTTCTCCTTTTTTGCTCTCTGTTTCCCTTTTTTGCTCATTTTCCTTTTTTGCTCCTTGTTTTCCTTTTTGCTCCTTCTTTTCCTTTTTTGCTCCTTGTTTTCCCTTTTGCTCCTTGTGTTCCTTTTTGCTCCTTCTTTTCCTTTTTGCTATTTGTGTTACTTTTTGCTCCTTGTTTTCCTTTTTGCTCCTTCTTTTCCTTTTTTGCTCCTTGTTTTCCCTTTTGCTCCTTGTTTTCCTTTTTGCTATTTGTGTTACTTTTTGCTCCTTGTTTTCCTTTTTGCACCTTGTTCTCCTTTTTTGCTCCCTGTTTTCCTTTTTTGCTCCTTCTTTTCCATTTTGCTCCTTGTGTTCCTTTTTGCTCCTTGTTTTCCTTTTTGCTATTTGTGTTACTTTTTGCTCCTTGTTTTCCTTTTTTCACCTTGTTCTCCTTTTTTGTTCCCTGTTTTCCTTTTTTTCT
>VWZE01001490.1:309606-338289 GCA_013396675.1 Eubucco bourcierii | reverse complement strand
CCCCTTCATACCCCGTTTAAAGCCCTATCAACTAGTTATTTCATAATAACTTGACGCATAATTCATTTATTTTAATGAATTACTTAATTTAGGAAGTCATAAGTGTAGCTTCTTGGCTGGAAACAAATAAGAAGTGTGACCAGCAGGACAAGGGAGGTGATTCTCCCCCTCTACTCTTCTCTTGTGAGACCCCCATCTGGAGTACCTCATGCAGTTCTGGTGGCCCCAGCATAAGAGGGACATGGAACTGCTGGAGCAAGCCCAAAAGAGAGCCACAAAGACAGTCAGAGGGTTGGAGAACCTCCCACATGGGGACAGGATGCAAGCATTACATGGTTATCAAAGTCTCTCTGGAACCTTCTCTTCTCCAGGCTGAACAACCCCAGTTCTTTCAGTCAGGAGAGGTGCTTCAGCCCTCTGATCATTGTGTGACGCTCCGATTGTAGGCAGAGCCTTACAATGGCATTAGTCATCTCTGAAAGAATGGTAGAGTTGGGTTGGTTTGAAAACAGGTCATTTGGTATCATGTTCTGGGCGTGTAAAGAAGGTGAGAGGAAAAACCTCTAGTGGGAAAATTATGTGGTAAGGAAGGTTGTTTTTTTTTTTAATGTCCTCTAAACATAATAAATTATGTGGAAGGAAGTCTGGCTTTACAGGAATCAGCAGTTTTACAGATGGAGAACATCCTTCTTGAGAAGCTTCTTCAGCAGTTGTAGGCTGATGTTTTTGAAATGTCTAGAGCAGGCCAGTATTTCTGTTGAATGGTACATGTTTGAAGGCCATTATTATGATAAACCATGTCCTTAGCATAATTCAAATTGGAATATACAATTTGGTGTAAAAATTTGAGTTCTTTTGCTAAGTCAGAACTGCAAATAGCACTCAGAAATATAGATAATGTTGAATTTACACAGAAATCTTTACATTTAAGACCTTCCAGCAATGTGGGTTCTTTTGCGTCGCTATCTAGGTCTGACTGGGAGAGGCCCAAGGAGTACCTACAGGTCAAACAAAATTTTCATTGTGAAGCAAAGCTCTCTAGTGCACTATATCCCAATTATGAAGATAATATAAACTATACCAGGGTCAGGCCTTTAATAAAATAAGTAACCACTCTTCTCTTTTCAGCTGCATCTGCATTTAAAATGGAGAGTGAGCAATAGGTTAGGAAATGAGCTATGGCAGGACAACAGCAGCAAGCTCAGGGGTGAGTGGGGGTACAGATAAATGTTTTCTTTGTTTTAGAGGAAATCCATCTGACACTTTGCTGTGATAGATGCAAAGTTAAGAGAGGGCTGAACAGAAGATGATCTGTATTTCCATGGTCAGGATTTTCTCCTCAGACATAGGTGATCCACCAGTATATGGTGATACTTGAGGCAAAATTTGTCACTCAAGTTACATATGCAACAGCGAGTTCCTGGTAGAGATAAGAGTTGAATAGTCTTCAAATATTAAATATCTCAAAAAGTCAAAGGATCACAGTTCACTGAAGTGACCAAGAGACTGCATACATCTCCCCTCTCTCCTATCATCAGAGAATCATAGAATGGTCTGGGTTGGAAGGGGCCTCTAAAGGTCATCCAGTTCAACCCCCTCTGCAGTCAGCAGGGACATCTTCAACTAGATCAGGCTGCCCAGAACCCTGCTGAGCCTTACCTTGAATATCTCCAGGGATGGGGTCACAACCACCTCTCTGGGCAAACTGTTCCAGGTTCCACTGCCCTCATGGTAAAGAACTTGTTCCTAATATCCAATCTAATCTAAACCTACTCTTCACTAGTTTGAAGCCATTGCCCCTCATCCTATCACTATAGGCTTATTTCAATAGTCCCTCTGCAGCCCTCTTCTAGGCCCCCTTCAGATACTGGAAGGCCACTATTACGTCTCTCCATAGCCTTCTCTTCTCCAGGTTGAACAACCCGGCTACCTCAGCCTGTCTTCATAGCAGAGGTGCTCCAAACTCCTCATGCTTTTTGTGGCCCTCCTCTGCATCTGCTGCATCAGATCTGTGTCCTTCCTGTGTTGAGATCTCCAGACTTGAATGCACTACTCCAGGTGAGGTCACACCCAGAGCAGAGTAAATTGGCAGAATCAGCTCTCTGGATCTCCTGGCAATGCATCTTTCAATGCAATCCAGGCTGTCATTGGCTTTCTGGGCTGCAAGCTTGCACTGTCTGCTCATGTCCAGCTTCTCATCCACGAGCAACTCTCAAGTCCTGTTCTGCAGGGCTGCTTTCTATCACTTCATCCTCCAGTCTGCATTAATAGTGAGGATTGATCTAGCCCAGGTGCAGAACCTTGCACTTAGAATCATAGAATGGTTTAGGTTGGAAGGGACCTCAAAGATCATCCAGTTCCAACCCCCCACCATAGGCAGGAACACCTCCCTCATCCAACCTGGCCTTGAACAACTCCAGGGAGGGAGCAGCCACAATCTCCCTGGGCAACCTGTGCCAGTATCTCAACAGCTTCACTGTAAAGAACTTCTTCCTAACATCCAGTTTGAATCTCCTCTCTGCCAGTTTAAACCCCATTACTCCTCATCCTGTCATTACAAGACCTTGTGTGTAGTCCCTCCCCAGCCCTCCTGTAGCCTTCTTCAGATATTGAAAGGCTACACCAAGGTCTCCTTGAAGCCTTCTCTTCTCCAGGCTGCAGAACCCAAACTCTTGTAGCCTGTCTTCATAGCAGAGCTGCTGCAGCTCTCCAATCATCTTCATGGCCTCCTCTGGACTCATTCCAACAGTCCCATGTCCCTCTTGTGTTTGGGCCTCCAGAACTGTACACAGTAAGTACTTGCTCTTGTTGAACTTCCTGAGGTTCACCAGGGCCCACCTCTCCAGCTTGTCCAGGTCCCTCTGGAGGACATCCAGTCCCTCTGGTATATCGACAACACCACTCAGCTCGATGTCATCTGCACGTTTGCTGATGGTGCACTCGATCCACTGTCTGTATCGCTGGTAAAAGTATTAAACAGCACAGTCCTAGTACGGATCCCTGAGGGGCACCGCTTGTCACTGCTTTCCATCTGGACTTCAAACCATCGAGCACCACCCTTTGGATCAACAATCCAGACAATTCCTTATCCATTGAACAATCCACCCATCAATTCTGTATCTCTGCAAGCTGCCAAACAGGATGTTGTGGGGGACCCTGTCAAAGGCCTTGCAGAAGTCCAAACAATAATAAGCTTTGATAAGATTTTCTCGTGTTGAGACTTTGCTTTGCTTTATTAGTTATTAAAGGAGACCCAGGGTGGCTAATTCAGATCTAGAAAATGGTATTCCTGGAGATGATATACCAGGAACTTGCTCTATGAATTTGCCAGCTTAGATGCCAAATATGGAATATTGTTACACACAGCACTCCAGTTGCCTCAGAAGAAAAAAAATTACATCAAAGTAGTTTCCTTTATCCTTCTACAGTTACAACCTCTGTTGACTAAAGCACAGTGAGAAGAACGTGAAATAAACCACTTCTGCATCCCAGAATAACCTCTTTCTAAAGTATACATAGCTAACTGTGAAGACTGAGGGAAAGGAATCTAGTAGAAATGTTAGCCATGAAGAGGCAGGATGCCATAACTCCCACCTCTCCTGCAGAAAGGCTCTTGTGAGGTCTGCAAACCAACCTGTTGAAATTCACACTGAGAGCAGAGCTGTGACATCTGTGACAGGAACAGGCTGCTGTCCTGTGGTTATTTGTAGAGAAACTGGGAGTGTAATTTTTCTAAGCCACTACTACCTTTCAAAGGGACAAATCTGCTTGTATGGGGTCATTTGGAAATTAATTTGCAGTCTTCAAGGTGAATAACTATTGTCTATCAACAGCTATTCTTTACCCACCAAAGATTCGTAGCAGTTAAAAACCAACTCCATCAACCTCTGCTTTTATGTGTGTGTGTGCAGTAAATACAGGGGGTTTGATAACTCCGGACAAAGTTATCCCAAGGAGGAGTTTAGTATTCTACAGATCATAGCACATAATCCTTCTTCTTTCTGCTTGAATGTCAAGCATGAAATAGGGAAAACAGAATACATGCACCAAGTTGATTTAAGAAGACCATTTGAAATATTGTTCTTTATAAGAGAGCAGCCTCAGATAATTCATCATTTTACTTCTAGACCCTCTTTAAGGAAAGTGGAAGACAAAAGGCACACATGGATTCTGAGTGTATCAAGTTAGTACACTAAGATCAAAGGCTATCTTTGCATGAGGGACTTTGCACATTCTCTTTCAGATCAGCTGCAACATCAAGGACAGGAAAATCTGCAAAGCATTTTGTTTGCTATGTGTTCAATCTCCTGTCATCTGCTAATGCAGTCTTTGTCAGAAAGTACATAATGTTGTGGTACCCAAGTAACCTGTTTCCCTGTTTCACATCCAGTGTTCTGCTGAATACAGATCTCCTATATTCCCTGTTCAAAACTGCTGGCTCTTTGCACATTGAAGATGATCAACAGACACCACAGAATTAAGCAGGTTGGAAACTACCTCTAAGATCAACCAGTCCAACCTACCACCTAAACCTTCTAATTACCTAAACCATGGCACTAAGTGCCTCACCCAGCCTCCTCTTAAACACCTCCAGGGATGGTGACTCCACCACCTCCCCAGGCAGCCCATTTCAATGCAAATCACTCTTTCCATGAAGAACTTCTTCCTAATATCCAGCCTAAACCTGTCCTGATACAGTTTGAGACTGTGTCCCCTTGTTCTGTCACTGAGTGGCTGGCAGAAGAGATCAACACCCACCTTACTACAACCTCCTTTCAGGTAGCTGTAGACAGCAGTAAGGTCTCCCCTGAGCCTCCTCTATTTGTTCTCTAGGAAGGAAAGAAAACAAAGGCATTGACTTTGTAAGGAAGATGAAGGGACTGGAGCACTGCCTGATGAGGAGAGGCTGAGAGCCCTGGGGCTGGTTAGTCTGAAGACGACTGAGAAGGGATCTGATAAATGTCTATAAATATCAGAGTGCTGGGGGTCTAGAAGGAAGGGACAGGGACAGCCTCTGTTCAATTGTGCCCTGGAGCACAAGAGACAAGGACAAGGGGCAGTGGATGGAAACTGCAGCACAGGAAGTTCCAGCTCAACATGAGGAAGAATTTCTTTACTATAAGGGTGACAGAGCACTGGAACAGGCTGCCAAGAGATGTTGTGCAGTCTCCTGTGGAGACTTTCCAGACCCACCTGGATGCGTTCCTGTATGACCTGCACTAGATTATGTGGCCCTACTCTGTCAGGGGGGTTGGACTCTAAGATCTCCAGAGGTCACTTCCAACCCCTGGCATCCTGTGATCTTGTGATTCTGTGACATCCCACCAGTGGGCCTGACTGCATCAATAGGACACAGAGTATGTTGTTATGTCCTTGATGTGTTAGTGACAACTGAGCTTGTGATCTCTCACTATGTCAGAATGACTGCTCTTACGTTCCACTGAAGGGCAGTACAGAGGATACAGATTCTTGTAGATCCTCTGAGTGGAGGTCTTTGAAAAGAAAGAATTTGCAGACCTCTGTATCAGAGTGGCAGCAGATGTCTGCTTTTTCCACTTCTGTAGTGTCTTGTGATGAATTAGGAAGATCCAGGAGGAACACACAGGGAGAAAAGCCTGGGGGGGTGGGGGGAAGAGTTGTTTAGAAATAAATAAAATATTTAATTTAATTTTTCTTTTGAAATCATTCAATGGCTTAAAACAGAATAACTTACTTCTTAATGTGCTCATGTGCTAGGTTAGAGCAGGTTAGTTCCTGAGAGCTGACCCTGGTGTTCTTCACCTTCTCAACTGTGTTTTCTCAGTGTTCAGAGTTCAAATTGGCAGGGAGTGGTTTGTCACATTTGTTTTGTGAAGGGCAAGTTTGCCCAAACTGCTTTCCTCAGGAGGATATAAACTTCACCAGGAGTAGACTACTTGATGGCTTTCTCTGTGCATTTTGTGAAGTGTTAACTATTCCTTGAATTCTTTCCTCTTGAGTGGAGTCTTGTTAAGCTAGGAACAGGTAACACTAGTTGGCCAACCACAGCTGCTTTATCTCCCCCAGTTAAGCTGTGAAGATGACTGTACTGAAAGTATTCCCTTGCAATTGGTGTGCAGGATGATGACATGAGACAATGATGGTCAAGTATTTCAACTCCTGCCACTCTCTGTCACATGGCAGAGGAAAAGATATCCCTCTTTTAAAAGAGTCTGCAGGGACAGTTCTGCATATTGCTTGCACTGTCAGCATCCAGAAATTGTAAACCAACATCTGTAAAGTAGTGGGTGCTAGGGAATTGAGAGTCCCCAGTTCCACTTACAAGTGGTAATGAACTTCAGGTGGCCACAGCATCTGTGGGTACCATGAAAGTAGCTGTTTTCTGAGGAAGTTTGGCTCTGTAGTACACGGAAGTTTACTTAGTAGCAATTAGTCTGACATGTTAAAAGGGAAAGGTTAAAGATTGTAAGATAACAGGGAAAAAAAGGTTGAGGGATTTTCAGGTGGTTTGGGTTTTGGTGGGTTTTTTGTTGGTTGTTTGTTGGTTGTTTGGGTTGGGGTTTGGGTTTGCTTTGGTTTGTTGGTTTGGGGTTTTTTTGGTTCTGTATTGGTAAAGCACGTGAATGTATCCAGGGAGAGAAATATCTTGGCAGTTTCTTCTATTTTATTTTAATCTTAAAATCATGTAATGTCAGGACCTGGAAGGGACCTCCAGAGCTCATCCAGGCCAAACCCCCCCCTGCCAGAGCAGGATCACCTAGACCAGATCACACAGGAACGTANAGGGGGTTGGAACTAGATGATCCTTGAGGTCCCTTCCAACCTTACCATTCTATGATTCTATGATTCTATAAAAAAAGGTTGAGGGATTTTCAGGTGGTTTGGGTTTTGGTGGGTTTTTTGTTGGTTGTTTGTTGGTTGTTTGGGTTGGGGTTTGGGTTTGCTTTGGTTTGTTGGTTTGGGGTTTTTTTGGTTCTGTATTGGTAAAGCACGTGAATGTATCCAGGGAGAGAAATATCTTGGCAGTTTCTTCTATTTTATTTTAATCTTAAAATCATGTAATGTCAGGACCTGGAAGGGACCTCCAGAGCTCATCCAGGCCAAACCCCCCCCTGCCAGAGCAGGATCACCTAGACCAGATCACACAGGAACGTATCCAGGCAGGTTTTGAATATCTCTGGAGAGGGAGACTCCACAACCCCTCTGGGCAGCCTGTTCCAGTGTTCTGTCATCCTCACAGGGAAAAAATTCCTCCTCATATTTAAATGAAACTTCCTATGCTTCACCTTCCACCCATTGCCCTTTGTCCTGACATCGGGCATCACCAAGCAAAGCCTGGCTCCATCCTCCTGGCACTTACCCTGCACATATTTATAAACATTTATAAGGTCACCTCTCAGTCTCCTCCAAGCTAAAGAACCCCAACTCCCTCAGTCTTTCCCTGTAACAGAGATGTTCCGCTCCCTTCATCATCTTTGTGGCTCTGTGCTGGACACTCTCTAGCATTTCTATGTCTCTTTTGAACTGGGGAGCCCAGAACTGCATGCAGTACTCCAGATGTGGCCTCACCAGGGCAGAGTAGAGGGGCAGGAGAACCTCTCTTGACCTACTAGCCACAGCCCTTCTAATACAACCCAGGATGGCATTGCCTCTCCTGGCCATGAGAGCACACTGCTGGCTGAAATGCATAACTTGAACGTGCATCAGCAGCTGCAGTGTACCTGTATGAACCTATAGATGTGGATCCCCTGCAAGCAAGTACTGCAGTATTTTGGTGATGTTGTTCTAAAGGATAATGTTAGACTCCTCTCTAGGTAATCTGAAGAGACTGGTGTTGAGCAGCCATTCCAGAAGCATATCTAAGCAGTCAGGTTCTGTGGAATTTTTTCCTGCAATTCTGTGAGAATTCCACTTTTGTCTTGCTTCTCACAGTCAGGTAAACATTTAATTTAAGGCAGATGGGGTTTATTAAATGTTTGCGTTTGGAGTATAATATGTTCCCTTTCTAGACAGAAAGGAGATAGGCTTCCTTTTCTTCCTTTTTATCTTGCCTTTTTTTTTTTTTTTTTTTTTTTTTTTTTTTTTTTCCCCTAGTGCTTTGGGGATCTGTTTTGCCTCCTAATGTGTAAAACATTGTGTGGGAAGTAGGTGAAGGTGAGTAATGTTGAAAATGACAGTGAGTTAGATCTCAGACATTTCAGACTGTCACAAAAGCTCAGATTTTAAAGCGGTGTTGTTGCAATGTTGATATGTAGCTAACAGTCTACATCTTGACTTGGGATAAAGCTAGCTCTTAACCAAATACTTGAACAAAAAAAGTGAGGGGCGAGTTTTGGCAGGTGTTTATTAAACACAGAGTTGTTTGTTAGTATCTCAAACCTTTTTTGGATGAAACACCTCACACAATGGTTGTTCTTTGACCAAGGGTGTGGGCTTTGTTGTTTCGTCATCAGCCAAATCAAGCAGCAGTATTTAATTCTGGACACAAGCTTCAACCAAAACTACATCACAAACAGCATTTTTATTTTGTTTATAGCTGATCTTCTGTCCAGTAGCACAGCTTTAGTCTGTTGTCACCTTGCCTGGTTTAAGTGACTGATTTTGACAAAGCAATTTCCTTTCAGGTGTCTCATGTCTTTTGTGTTGTCCTTGTGCGTGATGTTGGGGCAAAGTCCTTTCCTCAAACTGGTAATGGTAGGGCTTTAAGCAAGTAAATGACAATTGAATTCCAAGTCTTCCAACATCACTGATGTGCAGATCATCATTCTCCAAAAAAAAGACTTCTCTACTAGTCCTTTCCTGTTACAGTCCAAGATATGTCTCAGATAATTCTGCTTGAATTCCAAGTCTTCCAACAGCTCTGATGTGCTTCTGATATAGCAGATCATCCTTCTCCAGATAACTGTATCCTGGATTGCATCCAGAAAAGTGTGGCCAGCAGGTTGAGAGGGGTGATTTTACCCACCTCTACAATGCTCTCAAGAGACATCACCTGGAGTACTGTGTCTAGTTACAGGAAAGATCTGGGTGTGCTGGAACATGTCCAGAGAAGGGCCATGAGGACAGAAGGCTGGAACTGCTCTGCTGTGAGGACAGGCTGAGAGAGTTGGGATTGCTCAGTCTGGAGAAGACAGGGCTTTGAGGAGACCTTTATTGTGGCCTTCCAGCATCTGAAGCGGGCTACAAGAAAGCTGGGGAGGGACTTTTTAGGGTGTCAGGTGGTGATAGGACTGGGGAGAATGGGTCCAAGCTACAGGAGGGGAGCTTCAGATTGGATGTTAGGAAGAAGTTCTTCACCATGAAGGTCGTGAGACACTGGCACAGGTTGCCCAGGGAGGTAGTGGAAACCTCATCCCTGGAGGTCTTTAAGGCCAGGCTGGATGTGGCTCTGGGCAACCCGATTTAGTGGAAAAGTGTCCTTGACCATGGCAGAGTGGTTAGAACTAGATGATCCTTGAGGTCCCTTCCAACCCCGACAATTCTGTAGTTCTATGATTAGACTTGTCTACCAGTCTTCTCCTGTTACAGCGTGAGGTAATTCTGATTGAATTCCAAGTCTTCCAGCAGCACTGATGTGCTACTGATGTACTAGATCATCATTCTTCAGAAAAGGCTTCTCTACCAGTCGTCTCCTGTTACAGTTTGAGATATGCCTTGGGTAATTCTGCTTGATTTGAAATGCTTGCAGAAATTTCCTCTCATGCAGATGCTAATTAGTGCCTGACTGAATGGGTGCAGTCTAGCACAGTGCTGTTCCATTTGTAAGCTAGTTTCAGTGTCATTAATCAGTGGCTTATGGAAGAAAAAATTATCAGCCAGACAAAAATGTGCAACCTTCAGGATCAAAATCCACGAAGTTAAGGTCTGGCAAACATGACAGGTAAGACAACATCACTCACAGTGTTTTTTGAGAGGCAAACAATTAAATTTGTGTATTTTTAATTACATGGACTGCATGGGAACTCGTTCTGCTTTTGTAAGTGTGTGTTCTGAGCGTGTGACAAGCTTTACACTAAGTTATTAATTTCTGGACTTACTTGATTGCAGTCAAATATACATATTTAATACATGCAAGAGCTCGTAAAATCTGTTTAAATCTGAAATACAATTGAAACGCCTTACAAAAAGCAGTCAAACCTATGAAGTCAAATTACAGTGGCTTAATGCTGTTAGCACACCACCCAACTGCACCTTTTGATTAGAGATTTGACCTTTCTAGTTGAATTTGAAGCAGTAAGTTCATGTGTGAGATACTTTTGCTAGGAAAATTCCTTCCCACTATTTTTTAATACTACAGGCTTTTTAACTGGGTTTGACTATTTTAAGGTTTTCTGGTTGTGTAAGAGCTGATTAATTGCTTTTGAAAGCAGGCCACCTCACCAGCTGTTGATAGGTCTTGCTTGGATCTCTTCTTACTGTTTTTGTGGACAACTGCTCAAATTAGATTCGTCACTCTTGGCTTGCGGTGATTTTAAATTGAAATGGAATATATTAAAGCAGCCAACCACGCTGATTATATTGCAAGCCTCATTTAATTTCATACATTCACATATTATGGTGAAAAGCAGGAATTTTTTTTTTCTTTTTTTTCTTTTTAATGCATGATTGTGGCTGTACCTTTAGCAGCTCCAAAGGTCGCCTGTAATCGGTGCATAATTTATTGGTGTTAGATATCTGATTTTTGAAAGCATATTCCACAATACTGCTGCATATACATTAAAGGTGGAGAGTGTAGGGGGGCTGGAAAACAAACCCAAATTGTTATCATTTCACCAATATGCTGTTCTTGATACCATCCAAGTCCTTACTGGTCACTAGGCTGCTGCATTGAAACCTGCATTCATAATTGGACAATTGTTCCATAGATTGTAGAATTGTCCGTTCTGAAGGCAGTGAGGCACTGGAGCATTCATTAGGCATTATAGAGATGGTAATGTGTTGCTATGAAAGTATTCCTCTTTCTAGGTGATCAGATGACAATATTTCCCTGTAGTGTTCACAATAATGGTGTTTCTTAAAGTTTTTCCTCGTGTTTTACTAACTGGTACCTTTAGGAAGCTTGGTAGAATCTTCCAGGTAAGAGTCAACAGGATAAATTTTTACACAAGCTCACTGTATCCATCTTCTTACTGTTGTCTTTGAAAATAAATCTCTTCATTATTTCCCTCTACTTGCTCAGATCTAAATGTCCTGAAAGTTAATATCACAGAATCACAGAACTGTAGAGGTTGGAAGGGACCTCAAGATATCATTGAGTCTAACCTCCCTGCCAAGGTAGGATCCCCTAGGGTAGTTCACAGGAATGCATCCAGGTGGGTTTGGAAAGTCTCCAGAGAAAGCGACTCCACAACCTC
Organism: Eubucco bourcierii; assembly: GCA_013396675.1. Lineage (NCBI taxonomy): Eukaryota > Metazoa > Chordata > Aves > Piciformes > Ramphastidae > Eubucco > Eubucco bourcierii. The sequence continues at coordinate 326,956 of VWZE01001490.1, read as the reverse complement.
TCTGGGCAGCCTGTTCCAGGGCTCTGTCACACTCACTGTAAAGAAGTTTCTCCTCATGTTGAACTGAAACTTTCTATGTTCCAATTTGTAGCCATTGCTCCTTGTCTTGTTGCTGCTGACCACCAAAAAGAGATTACCCCCCTCCACTTGACACCCACCCCTCAGATATTTGTATATATTGATCAGATCTCCTCTCAACCTTCTCTTCTCCAGACTAAACATCTCCAGGGCTCTCAATCTCTCTTCACAGGGGAGATGCTCAACTCCCCCACTCATCCTCGTGGCTCTCCACTGGACTCTCTCCAGCAGGTCCCTGTCTCTCTTGAACTGGGGAGCCCAAAACTGAACACAGTATTCCAGGTGTGGTCTCACCAGGGCCGAGTAGAGTGATTCTATGATTCTAAGAAGAACCTTCCTCTACCTGCTGGCCACACTTATCCTGATGCCCCCCAGGATGCCATTGGCTCTCTTGACTGCAAGGGCACATTGCAGGCCCATGCAGAACTTGCTGCCCACCAACACTCCAAGGTCTTTCTCCACAAAGCTGCTTTCCAGCAGGGCAACCCTAACCTATACTGGTGCCTGTGTAAAATATGGTGAATATTTGGTTCTTGCAAAGTGCTATCAGTTTAAATTCACATTTTAAAGCAAATCTTTTCAGGTTTGTGCGCCACTTCATACAAAAGAATCGTAGCTACACAGTAGTTTTCAACAAGAATTCTTGTAGTATTTTTTGGAACTTGATGCATGTGCTTTTAATGTAATTTATGCACAGAAAAAAATACTGCTTGCTTCAGAATTTTGAAAATATTTTGCAGTGTCACTCTGTGCATGACTGCTTTCTTTCAAAAAGGAAGTATTCTCCATATAGAATCATAGAATCATAGAATGGTAAGGTTGGAAGGGACCTCAAGGATCATCTAGTTCCAACCCCCTGCCATAGACAGGGACACCTCCCACTAGCACAGCTCACTCAAGGCCTCATCCAATCTGGCCTTGAACACATCCAGGGAGGGAGCATCTACAACCTCCCTGGGCAACCTGTTCCAGTGCCTCACCACCCTCACTGTAAAGAACTTCCTCCTAACATCTAGTCTAAATCTCCCCTCTGCCAGTTTAAGCCCATTGCCCCTTGTCCTGTCATTGCAGGACCTTGTAAATAATCCTTCCCCAGCCTTCCTGTAGGCCCCCTTCAGATACTGGAAGGCTACTATCAGGTCCCCTCGAAGCCTTCTCTTCTCCAGGCTGAAGAGCCCCAACTCTCTCAGCCTGTCCTCATAGGAGAGCTGCTCCAGCCCTCTGATCATCTTTGTGGCCCTCCTCTGGACCCGCTCCAACACTTCCATGTCCTTCCTGTGCTGAGGGTTCCAGAACTGCACACAGTACTCCAGGTGGGGTCTGACGAGAGCAGAGTAAAGGGGCAGAATCACCTCCCTTGCCCTGCTGGCCACGCTTCTCTTGATGCAGCCTAGGACTCGGTTGGCTGTCTGGGCTGCATGTGCACACTGCAGGCTCATGTTGAGCTTTTCATCAACCCAGACTCCAAGGTCCTTTTCCTCAGGGCTGCTCTCCAGCCATTCACCACCCAGCCTGTATTTGTGCTTGGGATTGTGCCTACCCAGGTGCAGGACCTTACACTTGGCCTTATTGAATTTCATGAGGTTGGCCTGGGCCCACCTCTCCAGCCTGTCCAGGTCCCTCTGGATGGCATCCCTGCCCTCTAGCAAGTCGACTGTGCCACACAGCTTGGTGTCATCTGCAAACTTGCTGAGGGTGCACTCCATTCCTCTGTCCATGTCACTGACAAAGATGTTAAACAGCACTGGTCCCAGCACTGCCCCCTGAGGGACACCACTTGTCACTGGTCTCCAGGTGGACATTGTGCCGTTGATCACCACTCTCTGGGTTCGACCATCCAGCCAATTCCTTATCCAGCGAGTGGTCCATCCATCAAGTCCATGTTTTTCCAGTTTGGTGACCAGGATGTCATGTGGGACAGAGTCAAATGCCTTACTCAGGTCCAGGTAGATGACATCAGCTGCCCTTCCCTTGTCCACTGTCGCTGTGACTTCATCATAAAAAGCCACTAATCATCATAAAAAGCCACATAGCTGTTGCTGATCCATGGCAAAGTCTAGGCACTGGTCACTTTGTCTTTATCTGAATGGTGCCCACCCTGGGTCAGACTGGGGTTCACCCCATTAGTTTAATCTCTTGATTTACCAATAACCAACTGGATCTGAAGGAAATGTCTCCTTAAAAAGGTACTGTGGAAACTTGGTCAAATTCCATTTCATGTCAACCCTCAACAGCTTAAAGTTAACATTGGTTAACATTTTTCTTTTATTATATTTATACCTTATGAAGAAAAGCCACTGCAGGGCTTCTGTGGCTAAAAGGTCACTCTGAAATTCTCAAAACTGTTTAGTTTTGCTCCTGTAAGAGACCCATGACCAAGAAATAAAACTGAAGAGCAGTTACCATAGAATAGCAGCACTGTGTAAAGACAGTATGCCTCATAGGTGTCATTAAAGCACCTGTAGCCTTTCTGTCACTCATACAGCAGCAGATAGCACGAAGTGGGAGACTTTCCAGTTTTCTAAATAACTTCAGTGTCTCCAGTGGATTTCTGTGGTTGTCTCCATGTGTTTTTTGTTTGGGGTTTTTGGTCACCAAACTTCAGTTCTCAAATGCTTACTTAGCTTTTTCATATATTCTTCTCAATCTCATTTTACTCTTTGTGTAGTTTTTATGTTTGATCTGTTAAAGAGAGACCTGATTGAGAAGAGAGTAAATCTCTTTATTTACTTTGACATAAATACCAAACAAAAACCTGTGATACCTAGCTATTTGCATAAATTGTCTTAATAATCCAGTATAATTACAGAATCACAGAACCTTAGAGGTTGGGAGCGACCTCCAGAGATCATCAAGAACAACCTCCCTGCCAAGGCAGGACCACCTAGGGTAATTTGCACAGGAATGCATTCAGATGGGTTTGGAAAGTCTCAAGGAGACTCCACCACCTCCCTGGGCAGCCCATTCCAATGCCAATCACTCTCTCTGTCAAGAACTTCCTCCTAACATCCAGCCTAGACCTCCCCTGGCACAACCTGAGACTGTGTCCCTTCCTGTTGCTGGTTGCCTGGGAGAAGAGACCAACCCCACCTGGCTACAGCCTTCCCTCAGGTAGCTGTAGAGAGCAATGAGGCCTGCCCTGAGCCTCCTCTTCTGCAGGCTGCACACCCCCAACTCCCTCAGCCTCTCATCACAGGGCTGTGCTCCAGGCCCCCCACCAGCCTTGGTGCCCTTGTCTGGACATGTTCCATCACCTCAGCATCTCTCTTGAATTGAGTGGCCACTGGACACAGTAGTCAAGGTGTGACCTGACCAGTGCTGAGACCAGGGGCAGAATAACCTCCCTGGTGCTGCTGGCCACACTGTTCCTGATCCAGACCAGGATGCCATTGGCTCTGCTGGCCACCTGGGCACACTACTGGCTCATGTTCAGCTACTATCTGCCAGCATCCCCAAGTCCCTCTCTGCCTGGCTGCTCTCCAGCCACTCTGTCTTCAGCCTGTGGTGCTGCTTGTGGTTGTATGTATGTTAGAGCCTGGAGAAGAGGCCTCATAACGGTCTTCCAATACCTGAAGGGGTGCTACAAGAAAGCTGCAGAGGGACTGTTTACAGAGGCCTGGAGTGATAGGACATCGGACAACGGTTTGAAATTAGAGGAGAGTAGATTTGGATTCGATGTTAAGAACCAGTTTTTTTACCATGAGGGTGATGGAACACTGCAGCAGGTTGCCCAGGAAAGTAGTTAAGGCTCCATCCTTGGAGATACTCAGGTTCAGCCTCAGTGAGGTTCTGGGCAACCTGATCTAATGGAGGATGTCCCTTCTGACTGCGGGGAGGTCCTGCAGACCTTTGGAGGTCCCTTCCAATCCAAACCATTCTACAATTCTATCCACATCTGTTTTAGATAATTAATTAGGGAGGCAGATGTTCCTAGGATTAAAAAAAATCACATCCGTTTTAACCACCTGTATTAAATGCCTTGAACAAGACTTGATCAAAAGCTACCTCAAACTATTGTGTGTCTTAGAATGCACCTATCTGTTGAAATCTTTTCTGACCACTTTGGTTCCCATTTGCAACTCAGGTGTCTGAAACCCAGTTTTGAATATAGGACTTTGCCTGGTGTACTGAGCAAAACAGGGCATGAGCACACTGTGAGAATCCACATGCAGGTTACTTACAAGTCCTAGAGGTTTAATTCGGATTTTGGGAAGCAGTTGCCAGCGTCAATCTAATGCCACAATATTTACTCAGATCTAATCAACTCTATTAGCTAGTTCTTCAGCACTGATTCTGAGGCTTTTCCCTTGGCCTGGAGTGTTCATGTTCTTTCCTGGATTTGATGGATCTATACATTTGTATATTTTCAATCACTTTAATATTCCAGTACCAGTGCTATTCAATATATTCATTAATGACTTGGATGAGGGCACAGAGTGCACTGTCAGGAGGTTTGCTGATGATACAAAACTGGGTGGAGTGGCTGCCACAGCAAAAGATTGTGCTGCTATTCAACAGGAATTAGGCGGGAGAGTTGGACAGGGAGAAATTGAATGAAATTCAACAAGGACAAGTCTTGCGCCTAGGTAACAATAACCCTATGGAGCAGTATAGGTTGGGGAATGACCTGCTGGAGAGCAGTGAAGGGGAAAAGGATCTGGGAGCTGTAGTGGATGGAAGGTCGACCATCAGCCAACCATGTGCTCTTGTGGCCAGTGGCATTTTGGGGGGGATTAGAAGGGCTGTGGTTAGTAGGTCAAGAGAGGTTCTCCTCCTTTCTGCTGTGCCCTGGCGAGGCCACATCTGGAATATTGTGTTCAGTTCTGGGTCTCTCAGTTCAAAACCTCAGGGAACTGCTTGAGAGAGTCCAGTGCAGAGCCACAAAAATGCTTAAGGGAGTGGAACATCTCCCTGCTGAGGAAAGGCTGAGGGAACTGGGGCTCTTTAGCTTGGAGAAGAGGAGACTGAGAGGTGACCTCATTCATGTGTATAAAGATGTAATGGGTGAGTGCCAAGAGAATGGAGCCAGACTCTGCTTGGTGATGCCTGATGACAGGACAAGGGGCAATGGGTGGAAGTTGAGGCATAAGAAGTTTCATTTAAACATGAGGAGGATTTTTTTCCCTGTGAGGGTGACAGAACACTGGAACAGGCTGCCCAGGGGGGTCGTGGAGTCTCCCTCTCTGGAGATATTCAAAACCTACCTGGATGTGTTCCTGTGTGACCTGCTTTAGGTGCTCTTGCTCTGCAGGGTGGGGTTGACTGGATGAGCTTTCAAAGTCCCTTCCAGGCCCTAACATTCAGTGATTCTGTTTAGATGAGTTTCAGCAATAGTAGTTTTCTACAAGAATGAAGTTCTAATTGTTATCTTCACATAGAGTTTGTAATTAGACATACACACACACAAAAAAACCCAAAAAAACCAAACCATAACACCACAACATTTTCTTCAGTGTCACAAATCCAAAGCATTTCTAAGAAAACATTTGGGTCTGTTGTCTTCAGAGCAGTAGATTTGTCTGACAGAGTGTGCTAGAAAGTTCATGTTCTTACTCAGTTCCTCCCATCTATATTGTGGAGTGCTTAGTCATCTGAACCTGAGATGTAAAGTGGATTATGTATTCTAAAAACCGTTCTAGCTGTGAATAGTACCTGGTATCAGAAGACCTTCACAGTTTCTATCTCATTAAAAAAAAACATGCTTGTGTTAGTGGAGACAATTTCAGTAGGCACAACACGCTTACATCTTCCAAGCTTCAGGAAAAAAACTGAGTTAAAAGGGAAGCATTGCTTTCCATGATCTCTAACAAATCACTATCTAAATAAACCTTTCCATCCATCTGAACCCTAACATTTTTCCTTCCCATGTGGCGAATGATACCGTTCACTTATGTGTGCCATAAATGCATCTTGCCCATTTCATTGTCTGTGAAGTAGGCTCTTACTGGAGATGTAAATGCAGTAAAATGCAGGGAATTGGAAATTTTTGGCATTAATGTCTCGAGGGCTTTTTTTTTTCTCAGCTTGAGTTTTTCTGCCACTCTTCCTCAGTGTAAAATATTTGCTTTATTATCTTCTAGTTTTATTCCATGTGATGAAGAAGGCTGCAGTAAAGAGTGATAAGCTTGTAGCAGAAGTGAGTGCTCCATCAGTGTGTAAACTGGTGGTGTGCACCTGCTGAATGTGATTAGTTGGGGAGCACTGAGACTGCCTGTGATAGGCAGACACACTTGTAGCTCACTGAATTGAGTCCTGCTAAGTGCTTAAAGATCTTTTTAGGTTTTTATAGGTGCTGAAGGGTTCACAAGGATTCAGAAGGAGTTCCTGTGCACAAGGAGACTGCTGTTCCGGAAGTTGATGGACTTTCCAGGTTCTTTCATTAGACAGAACTGCATCACTGGCTGGTTGTGTTGTTCATTCAGAGTATCTGCTTTTCTTCTCTCCAAGGCAAAATCTGAGGCTAGACAGATCTTTAGTCAGACCAGATATGGGCCCCTTTTGTTTGTAGTGTACGTGTGCTGTATCAAGTAAGGCTCTCGTGCTGTGAAGGATAAAACGTCTTAGAAAAGGGAGATGGATGTCTAACCTTATGGATAGGAGACATCACTTTCATCAGCAGTGCTGTAATACCAGCAGGACAATATGCAGCACTCTCCTCCCCTTGCAAACATTACATTGTTGCTGCAGTGCAGCTCCACATGAAGCTCTCACAGGACACAACAGCTGAAGGTGGCCTCACTGGCCCCACACAGCTGTTGAAAGCAGCTCACAGGACATGTTAAAATTACTTTTTGTTTCCTTCAGAGCATGTAGCTGCCTGATTCATTAATACAATGGAAACAGTCACATTGCTTCCTGGTCTGAACTTTCATTTCATCAATGACACAAGGAATTTGACCATCTCGAGGTTGCTATTTAAAATTTATACAAAGGTAGTTTGCCATTGAGGGAGGGTTGAGCCAGGCAGTTAAGCAGAAAGCAGCAGAAAAAGACCATGACCATTTCTCCTCCACTCACAAAATGGCAATCTTTATACCTTACCTTCAATGTCCCCTTTGAGTGGCCAACTTGTTGGCTGCAGTAAATCTTCGTTGTTTTCTGGTTTTCCTTTTTAACCAATGTCAGAGCAACAACTGGTCACCCAATACCTAACTGGTGTAGATGTTCTGTCAGATGAAAGCTTTCAAAGTAAAGTTTGAAGAAATGTCGCCAATATCTCTTGAGTTTTCTCTTGGTTCTGCAGACTACATTAGAAATATGCGGACAACTCTTTTATCGTAGCTTGGATATCTGATTTCGCTGTTACTATCAAAACTGAATGTACCACTTCCAGCAGAATTAAGAAAGTGAAGGGTTGTGGATAGTAGGTTGAGAGAGGTTCTTCTGTCCCCTCTATTCTTCCCTGCTGAGGCCACATCTGGAGTGCTGTGGCCCCCCAGTTCAAGAGGGACATAGAATTGCTTGAGAGAGCCACAAAGATGATGAAGGGAATGGAACATCTCTGTTACGAGGAGAGGCTGAGGGAGCTGGGGCTGTGCTGCTTGGAGAAGAGGAGTCTGAGGGATGACTTCATCAATGTTTATAAATATGTAAAGGGTGAGTGCCCGGGGGATGGAACCAGGCTCTGCTTGGTGATACCCAATGACAGGACAAGGGGCAGTGGGTGGAAGCTGAGGCATAGGAAGTTTCATTTAAACATGAGGAGGAATTTCTTCCCTGTGAGGGTGACAGAACACTGGAACAGGCTTTCCAGGGGGGTTGTGGAGTCTCTCTCTCTGGAGATATTCAAAACCTGCCTGAATGTGTTCCTGTTTAATCTGTCTAGGTGCTCCTACCCTGGCAGGGGAGTTGGCNCTTCATCAATGTTTATAAATATGTAAAGGGTGAGTGCCCGGGGGATGGAACCAGGCTCTGCTTGGTGATACCCAATGACAGGACAAGGGGCAGTGGGTGGAAGCTGAGGCATAGGAAGTTTCATTTAAACATGAGGAGGAATTTCTTCCCTGTGAGGGTGACAGAACACTGGAACAGGCTTTCCAGGGGGGTTGTGGAGTCTCTCTCTCTGGAGATATTCAAAACCTGCCTGAATGTGTTCCTGTTTAATCTGTCTAGGTGCTCCTACCCTGGCAGGGGAGTTGGCCTGGATGAGCTTTCGAGGTCCCTTCCAGTCCCTGACATTCTATGATTTCTATGATTCTGTGAATACCTGATCTAAGTACAGATTAAAAAAATTCTTACAGTTTCAAGATCCAGCTCCTTTGTTGTATTCTTTCTTTCCTCTCTGAAAGACAGAGGTGAGGCTTTCATTCACGAAGACTTTTGATGAGACTGAACACTGCCCAAATTTAAATGAGATTCAAACTGTTAAAGTGCCTCATCCAAGAGAATGACTTGTAGTAACTCTGACTCATGTATCTTCAGCAATAGAGGAAGAATGTTTTGTGCCATCAGAAAATACAGGTGCCAGCAGAGGCCTCTCTGAAACAAAAATTGGAAATGTAGTGTACTGGTTTACCTCTTGTATCAGAAGGCTGGGTTCACATTGTTGGTTATTATTTGTATTATGCTGCTATCTAGAGGTCTGATGCACCACAAATAGGCAATTTTGAAGACCACTCCTGCCTATACAATTTTCAGAGCAAGAGAAACCAGTAGGTCAGAGGAGGAGGTGCCATTGAACCTGTTCTACAGACAAAAAAAATGAAACCTGAATTAATTCAACAACTGGTCCAGTGTGATGTGGGAAAGTGGTGGCAAAGCCAAGTGTAGCGCCTACATCTTTGAAAGGAAGATTCAGTCCTCAGCAACTGTAAAAGCAACGTGAATAGTCTGTCCTTTTTTAATTTATGCTTCTCTGATGATGCAGGTAAAGCAGGAAACTGGTAATGTCTCCCAGATAAGGATATCTGTTTCCTGAGCACTTGCAGTGAAGAGATTTATATTAAGCTTCAGTAAAGGCAAAGAATGGTGGATGCTTTTAGTTAAGTCACGCTAGCAGATTTCTTCATTACTTTGTTTCTGATTTATTCTGTGGATTTTGTTCATTCCTTGATTTGTCTTCGGTTGTCTTGGCTCCAGTCAGCTCTGGGGTTTGTTATTGTAGGGCTTTTCTGTTCATCTGCTTTTCTGTTTTTAGACTTCTTCCTACTTAACCTTGGTTTTCAACCAACGCATCTCCCAACTGCCTTTGTAAAGGAAAACAATTCCCAGCATTTTCATCTTGGTGGGATGTGCTCTTTTTAAGTCATCCTGTCTATAATTCTGTTAGAAGCTGCACAAAATTGACTCTCATTTTGAACAGGCTTGCAGAACTCAAACCCAGTGCATTTTAGATCTGTAACTCTACAAAGAACTACGCCACCTGGCTAAGGAAAAGTGATGTCAGGCTTCCCAGCTTGTTCATCTCTTACTGCCGTCTCATTTTTTTGCAGCGTGATTAGCATTTGGCCAAAAGGAAGAATAGCTCATGATACTATAACAGCCTCTGAGACCTGAGAAAGTCAGTGAGGATGTTTTCCTTCTATAAAATAATTCAGTGGAAAATAGGAAAAAGAGGATGCAAGACCAGTTACATACCATGGGAAAATTAATGTCTTCCAATTCTGCCATAATAATCATTTCCTCCTTCCCCATTTCTCCTAAGCAGATATACTCAGGATACTCTTCAGCGATAGTATATATAAAGGATATCCTCCAAAAAGTGATTGGCAGGTTTAATTTGTTTGATGTGTGCAATCACAGTCCATGTTAAATTCAAAACGTTTGTCCAATCAAGAGTTCAATATAGAAAAGAGGCAGTAACAAGCATGCAGTATGCTGTAATAAAGAAATCTGTTGATTGAAAACAGTTTGTGTGTTTTGGAAATGATAGGGAATGTAATTGGTAAGAAAGAAAAGGATAGGGCTTCAGAAATAATAGGAAACAGAGCATATTTTTCTACTGATAATGCTAACTCAATTTAACAGTATTCTGGTGCTGAGTTTTCTTGGTCGGTAAAATAGGTCTGGTAGATCTTCCAGTAGTCTAAATTTCATGATTAGTGGAAAGAGCTCTTTATTTTGATGGTGCCAACTTTAGTGCGTTGAATTTCAGCATTAATGACCCTCTCTCTTTCTCTTGTGGGTTGTTTTTTTTCCCCGCCTCTGTCTCCTAACCCTTAGGAAGTATATATGAAGAAGGAGAAGATTTGGCAGGCGAGCTTCTCAGTCAGACACGACTTTAAAAAAGACAGCTGAGTGCTTTTAGCAACTTTCAAAGGCTGTTTGGTAGGCTGTATGAGATGAAAAGACCTTGATGTGTCAGGCTAACATCAGTATATCTTACAAACTTTAATGATTCTAAACCTAATCATAACTGAAGTTCAGGACAAGCTCAACAATTCACCCTTTCTTTGCACCACACCTTCTGTATAGTCTTTCTTTTTTTTTTTTTTTTTTTCCTGCAGCTCACTCAGAAGAACTCTATTTATGGAGCAGTAAGTACTTGAATAGACTTTTAGCATATGGATCGTATCTATGCAGTCTTGCAGTGCTGCCAGTCTTGAAAATAGTGAGGTTTTGGAGACTTATTTCATGTTCTTACATTTCTGAGGATCAGACCTCTGTTTTGTTTCTTACCTTTTACTTGCTTGTGTGTGTAAAGCTTATATTAGGGTATTAATGTTTTTGGGGGTTTGGGGTTTTTTTTGTTAAATGGACATGTAGCTGCAGCTGTTTATGCAGTAATTGTTATGGTGCTTTAAAACTCTTGTAATGTAAGAGGAGGAAGTCCTTGAGACTCAAAAGCTAGGAAATAATACAGCTAGCAATGTGATTTTATGTGGGAAAGATTAATTTATCATTAAGTTTCTCAATCATTTTATTCTATGTTTTATACTGAGATAACATACGACTCATATTATACGAAGTTATCCCATATTTAGAGATAAAATTATACCTAAGTGGTCATGGCAGTTGTGTGAAATGGAACGTGTCAGGCTGAGTTTTTGTTCAAGTATTCTCATCTGATGATCATAAATATTATGACATTTTGAAGAAGGGCTCTTAAGACTCAGGGAAAAAAAATTATCATTATATGCAAAAATACAAAGATGTCCCTATTAGTTTGAGCAGTTTAGCTGTATCAGACTGAACTCATGGCTGAGGAGCTGCACACCTGCAGACAGTGGTTTCGAGGGGATGATGGGTGTTTGTGAAGTGATAAATCCAACAAGATCCGATGCTTGGTAAACTCACAGAAACTCTTTCTCACTGCAAGAAAGATATTGAGGTGCTGGAGCAGGTCCAGGGGAGAGTGACGAGACTGGGGGAAGGGACTGGAGCGAAAGTCTGATGAGGAGAGACTGTGGGAGCTGCAGTTGGTTAGCCTGGAGAAGAGTAGACTAAGGGAGGACCTTATCATGCTCTACAACTACCTGAAGGGAAGCTGTGATAAGGTGGAGGTCTGACTCTTCTCCCAGGCATCTTGTGACAAGACAAGAGGGCCTGGCCTCAAGCTATGCCAGGGGAGGTTTAGGTTGGATGTTAGGAAGCACTTCCTCATGGAAAGGGGAATTGGACACAGGAATGGACTGCCCAGAGAGGTGAAGGAGTCACTGTTCCTGGAGGTGTTTACGGACAGATTGGATGTGGCATTTAGTGCCATGGTCTGCTTGTTGCGGTGGTGCTAGATCATAGGCTGGACTTGATAATCTCAGAGTCTATTCCAGCCTCAATAATTCTGTGATTCTGTGAAATCTCTTCCTTGTCAAAGATGTATACAAATTATTTTATGTCCACAGCAAAGGCAGAATGAAATACCATCAGTTTGGCGGCGCTTAAACGTACTGTGCCTGACTGTGGCTACCTTGACTTCACAAGGGGTAACTCATCGTTTGCTCTTACACAATGATATTGGAGGCTTCTTTTACTAAGCTTTTAGGTTCAATAGTTCCCTCCCCAGAACCAGTGAGATAAAAAACCCATAAAAGCATCATCGCACGCACAGAATGTTTTATTCTTTCTCAAGAACTTCAAACTGAATCTTAGGACCTCATCAAGTGTTTGTTCTTTTAAAACCAGAACTGTAGAATAGAGGTGATTTTTACACACACCTGAAGTGTAGAAGTGATAATAAATGTGATCTACAACCAGCAATGAGCAGGATATTTTTTGCTCATAGCTTTTAACTAGCAATCAGTTATAGTTGAGATGTTGCTGCTGGTTAAGAAATGATCATAGAAAGCTACCAACACAATCCTTTGAAGGTCGTGTTTGAAGCCCTGTAGATACCGAGGATTTCTCTCCAAGGGGTAGTTGTTTTCTTGCAATCAAAAATCTTCCTTAACACCTTCAGAGGAAACCTTTAAATATTGCAGTCCACTGCCTTGTTTCTAGTCAGTGTGTTAGAATACATGAAAAGGATTTGTTGGTATGCTTGGTGAAAGAGACGATTCCATTCTCTCCGCTCTTTCTACATACCTGTTTGAAGAGAGAAATTCTTCCTTTGTATTTTGATGTCAACAGTTTCCAATCTTAAGTGATGGACAACAAGTTAACAACATAAAATGGGTGTTGACAGTTCTTGAAAATGAAATAATGTTTGATATAACCTCAAGTTTCTCTCTGAACTTCGACCAAACAATAGAAAAACCTTTAAAAAATGAAGAACCCTGTGCTGTCAAGCACAGAATTACACAGGGGGAAAAAAATTAATCTAAAGAGTGAGGGGGAAGTCTGGGTTCTCTTGCATGATATTTAACAGCAATGGTAAAAAGAGGGATGTTTCTTTCTTTGTGTAATGTGCAGTAGTTACAATAAACACAAGATTTCCAAATCTCAGAGGACTCTTGACAGTTGCTTGATAACAGCTTTTTTCACTCCATAGTTTTGACAGTTTGTATGTGTTGCCATATCTAGTGTAAACTAAAACATCACTGTCATTCTTTTTTTCTTTCTTATGTGGCTTCCTTTTCTTTATTTTTTTTCCTCCCTGTCTTTAGGATAATGAAAAAACACGAGCTTTTAATTTGTAGCCTTGAGTAAGACAAATTGTGTGCAGAGAGTGACATGGGTTTGACTTTTGAAATAGATTGAATAGAGGGGGTTTTGTTGTTGTTGTGTTGTTTTGTGGGGTGTTTTTTTAATTGTTTCTTTAAAACCATGTGTGCTTCTGGGCTAACTTTGACCTAGCCTGTCAATGTGCACCCCTTAGCTACACATGAACATAACTGTGTAGCCACTACAAAAACCCTGCTGTACACAAGATAACTTCAATGTGCATTCACACTGCCATTGCACGTTTGTGTTGGAGATCTCCCTTTTGGTTTTTAATTCACACAGAGGTCCACGGAACTGCAGCACGGGAATTAGCATCTCACTTCCCAACCTAATGTGCCTTTACATTCTTTCTCTCCCATGTTTCTGAAATACTGGAGTGATGCACCGCGTTAGAAAAGCTTCTGGGAGATGAATGTGGCAGGGAGGGACTTGAAGGATGCCTGCTTAGGATAGGACTGCCAACTCCAGGCAAGGGTACCCTGCTTTTGGCATCTACTGCTCAACCCTTTCCTTTACCACAATATATTCCATGTCCTAGGTAGAGGACTGCTTTATTTAACCTTTGGAGTATCTTCTGCCCCCCCCCCCCCCCCCCCTTTCTAAGGTTATTTTGTCATCAAACCAAATTTGCTTTAGCACAGCAAAGTGCCCAATGTCGTCATCTGGCATGTTACAGACAAATTCCAATTACTTTTCTGCTTCAAGCTATTGTTAAACACTACGAGCTAGCTGACAGTAAAATTATAAATACAGGTGTTGTCACACTACACTATAATCAGAATTTTAATTTGAATTTTCATTTGTAAAGCCTTTAAAAAAAAAAAAAAACCCAGGAAAATGGGAATAGAATTAGTTTTATTGACAGTAAAAAGACATTTTGAAAGCTTCCTAAATCATTACCTGTATTTAGTAGTGGGGAAAAATTGTATATGTCTGTATAAAAAGAAGAGTTTTATTATCACATATTTACTCATTATATTTTTGTGGTAAATAAAACCAGGAAGATGTGTTTGACAGGTGATTGATGTAGCTCAGTACGTTTTCACTTCATCAGAACAATAGACAGGCATAAATATATATTTGCTTTTTGTTTTGTTCTGCTGTTACTAATGCAAGGCTGTGATAAAAATCTTCAAATTAAAGTAGAGCCTGTTGAGTCTACACGCAGTGCTAAACTTTTTATTTTGCAATTTTCTCCTCTTACATAGATTCATCATTCTTTGCTGCCTTTTTTTTTTCCTTTTTTTTTTTCTTTTTTCTTTCTTTTTTTTCTTTTTTTCCCCTCCTTTTTCTTTGCTTGGTGGTTGGAGCGGTTCCCCCTTCTCAAGACCCTTCTTTTTTTTCCTTCTTTTTTTCTTTTTTTTTCCTTTTTTTTTTTTTTCTTCTTTTTTTTTTCCCTCAAGGCATTTAGTGTCGTGTCTGCCAGATTTCAGTGATGAGCAGCGAATTGCTTTTAAAGTGGGCATTATGCCAGTTCAGCAGCACAATGGAAAACCAATCTTCCACCATTCTACTTTTGATGCTGTTATTGTAGCATTTTAGATAACTGCTGCCACAAAAAAAAAAAAAAAAGATGTGCTCAATTGCTACCAGTTAGTCAAGTTAAATCCAGAGTAGCATTAAAATTACTCTGAAAACTGTTTGTCAGAGGTCATGTGCTGTCTGTGGCTACAGCGCATAGGATAGATGTTCTGTGCTGTGTGAAGTTGGATATTTGGTTGGGTTTTTTTGTTGGTTTTTTTTGTTGTTTGTTTTTTGGTTGTTTTTTTTTTTTTTGCTTTTGCTTTATTATTACTGCGACTGACCAGCTCTCTAAATAGCCCTTCACTACCTGTTTACTTATTGTCTTCACCCTGCTGCTGAAAAATATGTGTCAAGCAGGAATGTTGTAAAGTTTCTCTAAAGTGCTGGAAATAGCAGGGGAGTGAGTTGTTCGGGGTGCTGTAGTTTGTACAGTGTGAAAACAAAACAACAGGGGGAAAAAAAAAAGAGAGAGAGGGAGAAAAGAGCAAGAACATAATTCTCTGGTTTCTGTAGCAAGATTACTGTTTTCATCTTTTTTATCTTCACTTTTCAACCACTGAGTTCACTTTGCTATTTTTTTTTTTTAATAGCACAAATGGAATTTATCCTCTTTCTCACTCTCTTCCCCTTCAGCTCCTCCTCCTCTTCCTCTTTATTCTGCTGGCTTTGCTTGTGAATGAAAGGGTCTGTTACTACCGCTGTAGGACAGATGGCAGTTGTGGAGGGGGGATTATAACACTAGGTGACTTTTAAATCAGTTGTTTTCCAATAAAACACAAACAGGAAGATTATTTATGGGTGGTGGGAATTAAAAGAGGAAGGATATTTTACTTACCTCTGGCCGAGACTTTATTTTATGAATAATGTAATGCCTACACAGCCTGAATATTTGTTTCACTTGCTTGCATCGCTGTAAAATGTGTGTTCTGCTATATTATGTCCTGGCCTTTTTTTTTTTTTTTTTTTTCATCAGGGAAAGTGTCTTTTGCATCTGTCCCTGGGTTGCAGGAGCGTAGGACTGCAGATTATGGCCACAGTCTCCTCCTGTGGGACACTGAAAGAGCTGATTAAGTTGTGAATTTCAACCATGTATTTAGACACCTAAATAACATACCAAATTTTCAAAGGACTTAGCATTTGTAGCCTGGTAAGCGTGTTAGCACTGCAGTGGCCCATGGTGAAGATTAAGGAACGTATTTGGGCATCTAAGTAGGCGGTACTAGTAGAGGGCTTTGAAAATCTTTGCCATAGTCCACAAGTTGCTCTTTCTCTGTGGGACAGGAATGGAACCTAGCTCAAGGGAACAGCTTCAGGAGGAACGAGTGCTTTAGAATCCCCTCAATAGGTGGCAGTGTGGAAGTGCACAGTTGTCACAAGTGGGCTGGTTTTAGTATTGTTCTTAAAGATGGGCACTTCCATACTGGTTCAGTTGAATTGTAGCCATTGAGGGTTTGCTGCCTTAGTAGAAGAAACGTCGGGGGTTCTTTTTTTTTTCCTTCAGGGAGGCTCTGTTGGTGGTGCATGTAGATCATATATAGTTGCTACTGCTTATATCTGTAAGTCGTTGCAAGTCTTTTCACCCATGGGTTTTTTTTCAGAGCTCTGTGTGCCAGGCAAATAGCTTTAAACAATTCTTACGGGAACAGAATGGCCAGAAAAGTGAAGAAGGGTCTTTGTTCATAGAGTTGAGGAGTAAAAGCAGTATCATCTGCCTCAGGGAAGTAAAACAAAGTCCACCAGGCAGCATGATTGAAAAGTTAAAGTGAAAAGAACCTTAGCAATACACACACATATATCTATTAAGTAGTTAATCTAAATAACAGTGATTTAAAATCCAAGGTGAGCCCTAGATGAGTTCTGAAGACAAAATATGAGTGTAACTCCACGAGAAACACTTCATACATAAGGCAATTATGCCTATATCTAAGTTTGAGAGATCCTNAGAATTATTTCTTATTTTAAATTTGTAGAGTCCTTTTTTTTTTTTTTTTTTTTTTTTCTGGTTTTATTTTAGTCTTTCTTTTTTAAAACTCAGGTTTGAGTTTTGCAGGGATTATTGCACTAATTTCCTTGATCACATATCAGCAGGCTTGGCTTCCTCCTGAGGGGCTTGCAGAATTTAACTGCATGCTTTTACATAGTCTCTGGACCTAAATGCTTTCTCAGAAAGACCTGTAGAATGCATGTCCACTGAAGTTAGTCTTAGATGTAACTAGGGCAGAAAACCAGATAAATTAAGATCAGAAGGAAACATAAACCCCTGGAGTTCAATCACAATGACTTAAAAGCACAAGCATTCCAGGAACAGATTTTTCTTCTTTTAAAACTGTTTCTTCATTCATTGGTTTTGTTGATGGGAACGAAAAATTATTCATTGGAGTAGGGTTTTTATTATTTATACACATGGTACATACTCTTCTTGGACAGTATTCTGGGGACATGATGTGTTAGACGTTGCAGAATTCCTCACTGAAGTGCCACCTACAGGAAAAAATACAGGAAGCATACACAGAGCAGCAATTTCAGAGCTAATATCTTCTGCAGCCAAGGAGAGAGGGAGGGAACAGACTTTTGAATGGAACAAAACCCAGTTTTTACAGGTCTCAAACTTACTGTTTCCCAGAAAATAGTGCAAGGGTAGCTTTCTAGGAAGAAGACATAAAAGCAAGGATCCAGATACCTACTAAGTGTTTAAAAAAAACTGCAACAA
>VWZE01001490.1:297106-304606 GCA_013396675.1 Eubucco bourcierii | reverse complement strand
TAACAGTATAAAGAGGGGTACTGAGGATTATGAAAGGGGAACCCATGCAATTTAAAAAAAAAAAAAAAAAGGCTTACAGAACCTGATACCATAATAGACAGAATATTTATTTAACTTGCAGTAAATTGACACACCTCTAGACAGAGACAATTATGACTGACTGTAAAACATCTGACAGAACCAATTATGACTGACTGTTGTTTGCTACCTTTGCACAGAAGTAAATGAAACACAGATATTTGGAACAGAGGCTGCTGCCTGTGTGTCTAAGCTCGCTGTAATTAAAATACAATAACCAGTAGGCGATGTAAAAAAAAACAATAAAAATTCAGTAGCTGATTTAGTATGTTCTTTAACTCTTTAAAAATGAGAGGCACAATGCTGCACACAAATGATACTCGCAGCTTTTTTTTTTTTTTTTTTTTTTTTTTCGGTTTTTTGGTTTGGGATTTTTTTTTTGGTTCATTCCCAGATAAACCAGCATTTTTGGCACTATGCTCCCAGGCACCTATGTTGCTCGTCACGTACCCCGGCGCAGATACAAAGGAATGTGAACGTATTTTTACTTCTCACTCTGAAGAGCAGGCTATCAACAGAATAATCAGGGGGAGAGGGTTTAATAATATGACACAGTTCAGTTGTCCAATCAGTAGGAGAAAAAAGAAAAGGAAAAAGAAAAAGGAAAAAAAAAAAAAGAAAATTTTCACAGAACCACATCTTAGGGAATCTAAGAATAAAAGTTCTTGATCTTGACTGTCAGGTTACTCGATGTCATTTTCATAGGAACAAGGAGAATTGCATAAGTGGAAAACACTTGGCCAGGTATAGATAACCTCCAAATGTTTCCATTCTTGCTTCCAACATCAGTTCAGCAAAATGGACGAAATTAATTTCAGGTACCTTTTAATTTTTTTTATCATTTTAGGTATTTTCCACCAACTAATACACAAGTATACCTAGGTAGCTAAATGAGAAGTTGGATGGGGTGCTGAATATGACAGAGACTTCCAGAAGTTCAGAAGTTCAGCTAGTGTTTTGCAAAGTGAACAAGGAGGGTCTTATGTATGGCAGGTAGGGGGGGGAGTTAACTGTGAGCTTGGTGATATGACTCTAAAATATTTTACCAGAGTCAGTGGTTTATTAACTTTAGAGACTGCAGTACCTGAATTTTATTTAGATGGAGTCAGAAGCATGTGTTTGTGTTGGGTTTGCTTTTTTTTTTTTTTTCTATTAATATAATTGTATCTTTCATTTGTGTGTTTGTTTGGGTGGTATCTTTTGTCTGCTCTGCGTATGTGTATGTATCTCTTTATATGCAGCCACATATGCATTCTGCAGCCGTGGTCATCTTAAAAAATTGCTGACCACTGCACTTGGATATTATTAAAACAGTGATGGGGTGGAAATAGGTACAGAAGTATTCAGAACGTGACTGACTAGGGCAAGGCAATTTCAGTCAGTTTGTACAGTTTAGTTTTCAGAAGGCCTTAGGTGCGTTATTGATCAAATTCTCATTTAGGAGGAAAGTAGGAGCTTTTATATGCATCTCTAAGTTGGATGGTATGGTAACTGGAAGGTATTGACTGACTGTGTGATATATGACGGTCACAGTTGCCTTTTACTCAGAGGAGCACAGAGTGATGCTGGTTGTCATTCTTACTCTGCTGTGTGGCAGCGTAAATAGTCCCCTTTCTAACCAACCTGGTGGGAAAAGTCAATATCCCATCAGCAAAGGAGGTAAACACATCAGGAGCTGTGTCCTCTCTCATCTTCCCCTGCTCTGTATTACTACAGTTCTTTAAATCTCTTCTCCCCAGTCATCAGATGCACTTGTGTCATTCAAATGCATGGTGTGGCTGTGCTGCAGACACAGCCGCTGCCTGCCTCTCCTCCCGGAGCTCCCAGCTCCTGTTCTCTTATAATTGAAACTTAAAATTGGCCTCATTACTTCAACGAGGCCACTCATAATTTTTTTTTTTTTTTTTTTGGTCCATCCCTTTCCTTCTCGCCTCTATGAGGGTAATTGCATTTAAGAAATGTTTGAAGCATACTGCCAGAAAGGTTGTGGCATATAATTGAAGTTTATATTCAATGGTGTGGTGAGACAGCTTGGCACTTTGTTAGTGGGACAGCTGAAGGCTGAATTGGAGCCGTGCATGGGCCTGTATTTTTGGTTCTTACTTTCAGCCCTGGTTTATTGTTTGCCTGGTTGTTCCCATGTGCCTTCCTGCTCTGCTCGCGTGTGCCAGCTGTTTCTGCTCATCAATAGGTTTCATCTTGGTTCCTCCTGCAGCCTAGGCTCAAGCTACAAGGATGGTATTTTCCACAGTTCCTTGGTGTTTTGCTAGCATGTGAGCAGTGGCAAATGAATCCACTGCTGTGTGACTTAGCTTGAAAATGCATGAATTGCTTAGTGCTGAATTCATGGCAATGCGAGTTTGGGGGCTTTATGGTTCTGCTTATTATAACTTTTGATGTTTGCTTAATTAAACCAAACATTTCAATAACTTTGAGATCTCGAAATGTATTTATGCTGTAGTGACTTCAGTCTACTTCACGAACAGCTAAGTTTTTACAGTATTGGTGCTGTAGTTTTAAGGGAATTTAAATTCTGCTGATAAACAGTGTCGTTACTGTCTGGGTAATGGTGACAATGTGATATCTTTAGCCTGGCATCATCCTCTGTTCGCTTACTGCCCTAAGTTGGCAGTAGAAATACCCCAAACTGAATACAGCATCCCTCTTCACAAGGATGCATGAAAGGTGCTTACCAAAATGCTTTTAATCAACGTATTCAGTTGCTCAGACTGGCATTGTTAATTTCATTTTGAAAGATTTGACAGCGTCATGCAAGGCAATTGAGTTCAGTGGAACTTTGTGAATAAGAAGAAAAACCCAAGCAGGTGGCAACTGCTCAGTAAAACACTGACTACTTGTGTCATATGAAGGAGTTAATCTGCTGAGCTCATCTTAAAACACTGGAGGCTCTGCAAAAAATATTTGTCAATCCTCAAGGAGGAGAATTCACAGACCTCAAAACTGTAATAGCTATTTCTGCTACCGTGCCTCCCTTCCCTGCAGTCCTTCAGTTGGCTGCCAAGACAAAGGTCACCCAATGGGACGCCTTCATCTCAGTCACATCACAGAAAGAAGTCATCACAGAGCTGAGGCATTGCTTCTTGAGGTGAACTCAAACCGCTCACCTCCAAACCCTTCTCTTAAATAAAAGCTCAGCTGTTTCAGAGACAACTGAGTTTTCACCCTGGCTCGTGCTGTGTAGTAAAAGCCGTTTGAGAGGAGATGTGAAGCACTTCTGTTAGATGTGCAGAGCATGAGAAAGGTAGTGCCGGTGTTGTGGCAGGAAGAAATGAGACAACATCTTCTGGGCAAAGCTAGTGAACAACAGAAGATTGTGTTGGTTGCTCACAAGAGACAGGCTTAATGCTGTGCCTAAATGGCTGGGAAGCTTGGCCTTTATGTAGCTGTGCTGTACTGTACTATCATAGTTCTGTTTGACCTGGAGTCCCTCCAGCCTAATGAGGAGAAAACTGACTGGGAGGGCATCTCCTTCTTCAACATATCCTCCTTGTGTACTCAGCAATGCAGACTCTCTGGTGCTGCCTGTCCCAAGGTGTAACTGCAGACACAGGTAGGAATTGGTGTTTCTAGAACATGGAGTTGATTGGAAAGGAGGATTACAGCTGCACCAGATCTTCCTCAAGTTGGATCAATGTATGTCAATAAAATATTTTGTTCTTTTAGTGTTTAGTCTGTGTAAAGCAAAAGCTGGACAACCACCCAAACAAAAGCTGGACAACCACCCTGGGTGGGTTTTGTTTGTTTGTTTGTTTTGTTTGTTTTGTTTGTTTTTTAATTTTTTGTTTGTTTGGTAATGGCATAAAATTCTACAACAACCAAAAAATATAGCACATGGAGCAGTTGGGGTCTTTCCTGCTGAAATCTGTACAGACCCATGCATGCACACATGAGTTTGCACGTGCACAAACAGACAAGTGAGAGTAAAAGTCTTGCACTTCAGACGTTTCTTCACAGATGTCATTGATCAGGCATTTGGGAACGGCTCTTTTTAATGTGTCAAGTGAAACTGATGCTTGCTGGTTGAGACACCAAGCATCTCCTCTCCATTTTAGGGTGGGATAGCATAGAATTTCTTATTTGTGCTACTACCCCTTTCCTTCCAACACTTCCATGGTACTGAGCGTCATAATCCCTGTCCCGCATGCAAGACACATGTGAGAACACACAAGACAGATCATGAGTCTGTCCCAGGTTGTGCCTGTGCTGGTATTAGCAGCCACAGGGAGAAGAGAACTGAAGTGTGGTTTCCCTCACTTCTGAAGCCAGACTTGGGATGAAATCCGTTCCTGCTTCAGCACCCTGGGGACTCTGCATAGTTCTCACCAAGTTAAGGCACCTGCTCATTTTAAATGTGGTCTTTTCAGAGCCAGTTCTGCTATCACTTCTTTTCTCTGCTGAGTTAGTTAACCCTCTGTTTTGCTCTAGTTAGAAAACACTACTGGGCAAGCAGTGTTTCTTGCCAGCAACTGCTGCACTGATGCCAATGGGGCTGAAGGAGCTTCAACCTCAACACCATATGAAGGTTCACGGTGGGCTCGAACCAGGTAGTACAACTCTGTGGGTTGGAGGAGACAGAGGGAAGGCAGCAGAAGTTGGAAGAGCTTGCCGTAAAGGTTGTCTTTGGTGGCTACAACAACCAACCTCTTTAAAAGTAGTATAATTTGAAATAGAAGTGAATGAAAAAACTTTTGGTTGTCATTTAATCTCTGTTGGTTTTGTTGTGTGTTTTTTTCCCCCCTTTGTTCTTATAGAGTATTTGAAGAAGAAACCACTCAGGAAGGAAGTCGTTGAGGCCTACAAAAGGCTGAAGAGCACAGTGGATAAATGCCTGTCCCTGAGTGGCTACTCGGAAGTGAACCTCGGCAAACTCTTCGCCCTCAGTATGGGAAGAAGACCTGTGGGAGAGTCCAGTAACTGAAGACATTCGTTGATAAAATGTAGGGAGACCTGAGGCTAGGTCCTTGTTTAACAGTAATGAGGTCTTAAGCAATACTCTCGGCATGACATCTTAAAAGTTTTCTGAGGAGGATAAATGGAAGATGAAAACAGGATGTGTGATTCACATGGACATGGAATATTTGATGTGTTCTTATCTTCTCTTCCTTCCTTGGTTGTGAAGCCAGGGTTATTCAACTATGGAGTAGTCAATTCTTGCAATATATTTTGTTGTGCATTTAGCCCTATGAGGGAAAAGGGGGTGGGGGAATTGCTGCTTTAATTGGATAATTCCCAGTGAGAGTTGCTGGAATGTAAGTGATCCTAGACTTTGCTCCAGGGTATTTAGTAGAGGTGCTCTCAGGAAGAGAGGTTAGTAGAGGTCTCAGTAGGAGCACTAATGTTTTGCCTTTTCACAGTTTATCTTCTTCCTGATCATAAACATACCAATTAAAAACAATGCTAAACCTGAATGCCTTTAAATGTCCTAATACCTTCTGAACAGAGGTAGGGCCTCCTCGCTCTCCAGTCTATTAAAGAACAACTGAAACCTGAAAGTGCTAAAAATAAAGATTTTTTTTTTTCTTTATTAAGAGTCTTCCCATATGTCTTTAAGCACAGCATTTTGCCATGCTGGAAATTGCTGCCTGGCTGCAAAGATATGCACACGTACAAATCCCATTTCTTATATGCAGAGGATATCAATGCATTTCATTTCTTTTCCATGCAAAGCATTTGAAAGTAAGGGGCAAATATTTGGGGTGGCTTTGCACCCTGTAACAGTGGAAGGGAAAGCAGAGAATCATTGTTGCTGTTCTGTTGATAATTACTGCATTGGAGGGTTTAAAGGTTTTATAAACAAATTGTATTGTTCATGTACTTTTAATAAAGTGATAAGCAAGATCTGACAAGAAAAGAGCATAAATTTGGGCAGATGCTTGTGTACACAAAATACCATACTGGCGTCCACCATTCAGTTTGCAATGTGATATATTGTAAGGTTATACAACTTGTCTTTTAAATCTTTAACAATATAAAAATGTAAAGTTTTCTTAACACTTGGAGGGAAAAAAAAAAAAAGAAAATAAAGTTTTCTAGTAAAAGAGGTTTTGATTTGCTCATCTGGCTGTGGAAAATACTCCATGCAAGGTCATGCTGTTCCAGACTTCTCCAGGTTTCACAGAAGTGCTCCTCTGCCTGGTTTGGGTTTTTTTTTTTTTTTGGCTGCCCAGCCATGAAAGAAAAGGAGCTCGAAGAAAAAGAGCATCAGCGTGATTGTGTTGGCCACCAAAGGGATATGCGTGCCTGTGTCAGGGTACTTTATGACATTCACTTGTCCCTAAGTTGTTCTGTGTTAGAGTGGGCAATGACTAGTCAAATATGCCTAAGTACACAGTCGGCTTCTGAGCAGCTTTTGGGGTTGAAACCCTTTCATTTCATTTTCACTCACACTGAGTCCAGCGCTTGAGAAATGGAACCTACTTGGTCCGTGCATTTGCGTTGGTGGTGTCCCACCCCTGGCAAGCTATGGTTCCTTCCCAACACTTTTAGTAGGGTTATGGTAAAAGAGGTTTTTATTTGAAGGCTTGTCTTGGGCAGGAGGTGTTGCTGCTTAGACGACTATGTTGTTGATGCAGCTCTTTGAAAGATCCCCGCTTCCTGTAATTTCACACAGGGTTTTTTTTTTTTTCATGGTTTTTTTGTTGTTGTTGTTGTTGGTTTTTTGGGTTTTTGTGTCCAACCCAATTAGGATTATCAAGATACTACTGGTATTAACCTGGTAGAATGCCGTAGGAAAGTGTAAAGTGTGACCTTCTCCTCCAAACGTTAGGTATACAACTAAAACGGATAGATACGGCATAACCTGACCCTGTGGCACTTGTATGTATCTGTATAATTACAGCTGAAGAGCCTGTTAATTTGCAAGTTTAGGGATGTTTAGATTAAATGAGAGTGTTGTGGAATGACTGTGTAGGGTGCAGCAGCAGATAGTAGCCCTGCGAGGGGCTGTTCCCTCTCGCACAGCCGGCGGAGGAGCCCCGCACTCTTGCGGGAGCAGGCGGGGGAGCAAAACCTTGGCGACCCCCTCCCCGCAAGCCCGGCAAGCCGCCACCCGGGGAGACGAGGAGGGGATCGGAAACGAGGGTTTTTACTCGGAATTAAGGCAGGTTTTGATTCCACTCAAGAGAGTTGGTCAGAGCAGAGCTGAAGACTTGGCAAGCAGTAAACTGGATTCCCCTCCCCTCTCTAAATAAGCTCTGGGCACCGTGCCTCGTCTTGGCCCCGGAGAAAGGCTGTGGGAAACGCAAAATCATCTTTATAGCTTTTAATATTAATCGGAGCTGGTAAATGCAGTGCTGTAAATAATTCGGAAAAGGTTGGGATTCGGAGGTTTACGTTTCGAGGTTGATCTGGCCCGAATCTCCTTCCTCTCCCTTCTCTCCTCTTATCCCTCGCTCCTTCCCC
>VWZE01001490.1:269346-286304 GCA_013396675.1 Eubucco bourcierii | reverse complement strand
TGGGCGCGACTGTAGTGGGCGGTGGAGGAGCACCCGCGCTACGCCTCTCCCCGTGCGTGTGTCGTACCCCCGGCCTCGACGGCAGCTCTGCTTCTCACCCAGCCCCAACCCTCGCCGATGCTCGAGAGGGACGGGGTGGGCCATGGTGGGGGCTCCGCGCCGGGTTTTCCCCCTGGTAGATCGCCCGTCGCAGCGCTGCGCAGGGGCGCGCACTCGCGTCTCTCGCAGCCGGTATTTAAAAATACCGGGTTCCGCAATGGGGTTTTACCGGAACAAACGCCTGAGTAGTGCCATCGGGGCCAGCGAGGTTAGGTGCTGCCGGCCTGGCGTAGTAGCGTGCGGAAGTCGAGGGACCTTGGGAGAGAGTCCCTCGGTCAGGGTAGGGCAGTCCGGCGCAGTGGTGTCCGACACTCCTCCTCCTACCCCTACAACCTCTGCCTTTCCCCGCACGCACATATCCCGTCCGCAGGCCCCTTCAAAGCTACTTCGGGACCTCTGAGGGTTTTTCATTACCCATCCAGGCTTTCTCTTTGGGTAGTTTTGTCTCGATTATAATAGGCACGTTACATCTGCCTGCCCATCGCGTTCTTTTGTACTCCTGGACCCAGACTCCCGCAAGCAAAGTTATGTGGGAGCAACTGCTGTCGGCAACCCCCAAACTTCCTTCCAGTTCGCCCCGGTGATTCCCGGTCCCGAGTGCCGGAAAGGGACAGCTTGATTTCATCTATTCGTTGCACGATTCCCATGCGGATCCCGCTTCTCTTAATTACTTAACCAGAGGAAATTAAGATAAAATAAAAGCAAGTGCCCACACGTGTCCGTGCGGGCGTCCTGACTTTGCCCACGGCCGTGTATGCACATGCACAATCACGCACACGCTCCCAGACTCTGTAGGTGTGTGTCCGTACCTGTCATGCTGAACTAAGCGCTAGTCACAGAGTCATCCCCTCCTTGAGAGGGGTCCTCTGTCTATCCGTCATTCCTTCCTCTTTGTTTCCCTCTGCCTTGCCTTCGCGGGCCGGGAGATGCCGACGGAGAACTGGGGAGCGCCCCATCATGGGCGGCCTGCGGGCCCTGCGCTCCTCGGCGGGGCGGCCGTATCCCGGGCCGGTTTTGTAGGGTGCGCCTTTGCAGGGGACGCGAAGTTGCCGTTTGCCATCGCTACTCAGCTCTCGGGGCCTTTTGTCACGCCCGGCATGAGTGGCAATTAATTCAATAACTCAGTAACTTCAAAGAAACACCCGCCCCCCCCGAAAAAACCCAGCCAAAACCCAAAAACCAGGAAGAAAATAAAGACCCCTGGGAAAGCTCGCCGCTTAAAGGAGCTGCCGTCTCTCGCCCCGGCCATGGAGGGCGGCTCTACCGGGGCTTCCCCGGGAGGAGCGGCACAGAGCGGCAGGCGCGGTCGGTCAGGGAGTGTCTCGCCGGCAGCAGGGAAGGCCGGCTCGGCCGCACCTGCCTTCGTTCTGTGTTGCCGGGTGCCCGCCGAGCAGCGGCACCGCACGTGGGAAAGCGGGGACGGGAAGGGCCGCCCGCTCGGAAGGGGAGCCAGAGCCTGTCTGGGCACGGCCCGGAGCTGTCGGGATCGGGGGATCCTAGGTACGGCAGATACGAGGGCTATGGCAGCGCCGAGACCTGCCGGTGGCTCCCAGCGGTGCGAGCTGGGGCTGCTGCGGGCTGGTGCCGGCGGCTGTCGGGGTGCGCGGAAGGCAGAGAGTCCTACCACGGCGTCTCGGCCTTCCGCATGTTGTTTCCACTCCCTCTCCGTCCTGTTCCCTCGCCCCTTTACGCTTGGATCAGGCCAAGAGGGCCCCTGTGCCCCGCGTCCCGGCAGCCCTGTCCTGAGGAAAGCGGTCCCCGCCGGCCCGGGGTGCGGGGAGGGCAGGTGTCACTTCTGCTTGCAAGCAAGGATGCTCTGCGATGCGAGGTTGCCTCTCTACCAAGTCACTTTTTTTTTGTTTGTTTGTTTTATTTATTTTTAAAACAAACTTTCATTCATTTATGGTCTCTCTCTGTTTTTTTTTTTTTTCCTCTTCCCCTTGCAACCTGCTAATTTAACACTGGAGCGCGTTATTGCAGTGTTAGGGGGAGAGAACGAGAGAGAGAAAACAACAATACTGCAATGATCCAAATGATACAGTAGAATTACAGCAATTATAGTTCTGCTCGAAGAAGAAAACCTTGCTGAGCTCAGCCAAACAAACTGATGCCTTGTACGGATAACAAGCCTGGGGACTGACAGCCGGTGCTGAGAAAGGCAGGAGGCCACAAACGGAAATATTTGCCTCTTTTCACTCCAGACAGCCTAGATTAACACCCTCGACTGCCGCTGCCGTAACAATATCCGTTCCAGCTCCCCGCAGCCGAGGCCTCCGCGGTGGGTTTCGACCCTAGGACCGGCCTCCACAGCCCTCCACAGCTCTCCGCACACGGCTGCACTCCGGCCCCGCGGGGGAGAAAAGCGATGGAGGCGCCCGGGCGCATCAGTAACGGCGTTGCCGTTCCTGCCGGGTATCGGTGGGTACCGACCAGCCGGGCCACTTGCCCTCTCTGAGAACGTCCGCTTCCCACCGTAGGAACGGGCGTCGGGTGATCCCTGGATGCAAGGTGCTGGGGACATCCTCCACCCCGGGCCGGACCAGGCTGCCCCTCACCATGTCCTCTCTAAGCAGGCAGCCGGGGAGTAGGCGCCGCCCGCTTCGTTTGGCAACGGAAAGCGGACCCGAAGCTGTCCCGGGGCCGCCGCCCGACGGCTCCTTCGGAAGGGCACCCACAGCTCCCGAGCCTGCCCCACGCCCCGGGCCCTGCTCCAAATGAGGGAGGTTTGAGGTTTTATTATTTTCCCGTTTATCTTCTTTTCTCGTTACAGAGCCACGTCCTTCGGACCGCTTCCCCCCGCCCCACGCAGAAACCATCCTTGCGAGGAGACGTGGCTGCAAAATGTCATGTTCCTGTCACGCTTGGGGAAAGATGTTTGATCTTAGGGCGGAGATAGGGCTAAGCTTGTTTCCAGCCGTAGCAGTCGAAAATGTGCAGGATCGCTTCAGAATTCACTGTGAAATTATTCTAACCTCGCAGGAAGCAGCGGCTGTCTCGGCTGAAGAGGAGCTGCCCTCACCCGCGGCGACCACCACGGGCACAAGTTTGTCACCGACTGACCAAACGACAGCTTGAAGTCTGGGCGCAGTTTGTGCCCATCCCACGCCTGGTGCATCCCGCAGCCTCCTTTGCAGCTGCTGAAGCTGGGGACCCCTCTGGGTTTTTTTCGCTCCCTGCGCGCCATGCGCATGGGTGGAGCTGCAGCACGGGGCGCAGCCCGTAGTCAGGCTTTAACACAAGCTGAGGCTTTTCACTCTTTACAATTAAGAAGAAAACGATAGCATCTATTTTAAATTCCCCGGNAAAAGCAAAAAAGCAAAAGGAGGCACAGAAATTATGAGTTTCCTCTAGCTGTTCTCTCGGGTGTCTCTGATTTCCTCCCCTTTCTTCGACGTGCTTTGTGCCTTGGCCACAGTTTGCTCCTGCCTCCCTGACGGTGAAGAAGCAGCCCTCCAGGTAACCCAGAGGCTGTGAATGGCAGAGGCAAAAATGCCACACACCAGGGCATGCAGAAGAGTGAAATACAGAACTTTACTCTTCTACAGATGAGATTCAGTCACAATTTTGCATCCCTCTCTCCTTCCTGCCACTCCTTCCCCCCCCTTTTCTTTTTTCTTTTTTTAGCCTTTCACTGATCAAAGTTCTTGCCATGTGCTCAAAAGCACTAGAACTGGGCATAGGGAAGATGAGAGCCTTGTTCTCTCTTGGTACCGGGTAGTGGAGAAATGTCTGGTGCTGTTCAGATGCCATGAGCTGGCCCATGATTCCCCCTGTGACCCCCACGACATTGATGTCCCAATTCATAATTAATTTATATTTTTCCACTTTTATGGAAACTGCTGTTGTAAAATATCTGGGTACACCCTGGCTTTGCAGAGTTCACCCCTGAGCTGAAGCAGAGTACTGTCCAGGGCTACCACAGAAGTAATCTTAATTCTTCTGCAAGGATCTTATTAATCACTTTAAAAAAAGAAAGGGAAAAAACCCCCAACAACCCAAAAGGCTGTAATGAAGATTCACAGCACAGCTGCACATCCCCTACAGGCACAGACAGATGAGGGAGAAACAGTATCTCTGTGTCTCTGCTGAGGTTCTGCCAATTCAATAGTCACTTGAATACACCTCTGAGTTCAACAGTTTGACCACCTTCTCATTTAGACTAGGATAAATATTACCTCCTTATTGCAGATAGTCAATTGAAATGCTGAATAATCTATACCCAGCAACAGTTACTGGGTCACTGCACCAAAACTGCTTTGCAGAGTAGTGTTGGACTCAACAGCCTTTGAATGCACATCCAAGAGAAAAACTCATTTTGCAGGCATTGCAAATTTTTTAACTCCTATTGTCATTTTCATCAGTTTCCAGCCTGTGTCCTTGGATGTGAGGATAGAGCAGATGCCCAAGGGGTGAATGGGTGGAGACCTTATGGGGAATGGGGAGTTGCCAGATTTTAGTGCAGGTCACAGTGCCAGTGTCACCACCTGTATTGAAACCTGGCAGCCTCTCCCAACCAAGCAGGCAGGAAATCTGCTGTTGTGTGTGCAGCCACAGCCTCACTTCACAGTCAGCTGGACTGGCAAAGCTCAGTTTGGTTTGGACACTACAGCTTTCAGCACTGCTGCTTTTCTCTCCATGAAGCAGCTTTTGTTACTCACTCTGGCTTTGGTGCTATAAGCGATTTCTGCACTAACTTACATCTGAATAGAGGTTTGATTCTGGAATAAGCATTTGTACACATAGTGTTTAGCCTATGCCTATGTGTGGGCAGAATCTGTGTCATGTTCATAGATTCAATTTGGAAAAAGTATATTCTAAACCCTTTTTTGTTCAGTTACTAGTTTTTAAACTATTTGGTGGCTTATTTTCCTAGTAGCATGGTGTTCACTATTGGCAGAGGACAGCAATAAGCTTTAGGTAAATGTGTATCACTTTTATTTCTTTGCTGCTGTTTCCTCACTTCTAGTAACTCAAAACTTCTCTGACCCACGTTTCAGAAACACTCCTAGCTCACTTTGTGTAGGCCCTTTTTTTACTGGAAGAGATCTGTGGTGATGTCTCAGTTATCCACTCATCACCAACCACTCTGTTGAATTTGGTTATGGCATTTAACTTATTCACTCCTTGAACTTTGTCACACAAGCCAACACTCCTGGAAGTGATTTGGAAAAATGCAGCTGGGTACATGGCTATGCGGTAAATTCGCTCTGCCATCCTCCTCTTCCTCCTGAAGGCCATGAACCTTCTCCTTTATGCCTCTGGTTTGGCTTTGAAAGCTGGAGCTGGGCAGAGGAGAGTGTGTGTATGTTTCTGGCATGTCATCTCCACCAGGCCACTAACCTTATTGGTACTTCACAACTAGTTCCCTTTATTATTTCTTCTTTCTCTTTTTTTTTTTTTGATTCCCCTGAGTGCTCAGCTTTATGAAATACTGTCAGGGCTGGCAGTTTGCTAGCTGACCCTGTGATGTTGTCAATACCATCTTTGTCCCATTTATCAGCTTCCTGTGCTGTCCTGTTGTCACCTTGGGTCCCAAGAATCCTCAGAGGCCGTTTCTAGGCTTTTAAAGTTACCTGGGAACCCCCTGACTTTCCCATTTTTCCTCTCCATCACTTTCTCATGTGAGAGTCTCAGCCTCCTCACACCTCTGGAAACTCTGGCTGCCCCTGTTGACTGCTGAGGTTTTTCTACAAGAATGTAGTGGATTCTCTGGCACTGTGTGGCTTTGAGTCTAGATTAGGCATTTTCTTGAAGGTGTATTTTCACCTAATGTAATTTGGTAAACACAAGAGTAAGTGGGTAGAGCTCTGCATCCTACAGCATCCTACTCTAATGTAACTTGTTTGGTAAATACTAGAGTAAATGCATAGAGCTCTGCATCCTACAGCCCTACATCTTCCATGAGGCTGGGTGATGGATGGAGATATGGTTCTTCTGATCCTAGAAAACCCACGGATAAGATCCTAAGTAGCTTTCTCACAGTAATTCCTAGAAGTTCAGTGACATTATTAATGCATTAATGTGCAGTGGTCAAAACAAACAAACAAACAAACAACAAACAAACAAACCAAACCAAAACAAAAACCAAAAGAAAAAAAAAAAAAAGAAAAAGATGAGCATAGGCTTATTTAACATTGTATCTTCTGTGGTATTTTCTTTTGTGTGTACTGACTAGAACCGAGCCAAGGCTTCATAACAAATAATTTATTTGTCAAGCGTATTCACTGCTTTTGCTCGTGAAATATCCAGGAGCAAGAGAGTCATTTTCTTAAATGCATTTGTTATCTAAAATGCTCCAGCGGTTCCTTTAAATGGATAACAGAAGGGCTTGTCTGCAAATGGTTTCCGTTGTTTAGCTGTAGTTGGTCAAACAACCCCCCTGGTATTGATTGCATTACCCGCCTGTTGCGCCAGCAACACACCGGTTGTGCAAATAGGTGTGTGTGTGTGAATGTAACAGCTGGGCTCCTCCGGCTCCTCCGTGGACAGCTCCGGACATGGATTTGCTGCAAGCGCCTGTACCACTGAAATGTGATCTCTCAACTAACTGCAGAGGGGGAGTGAACAGAGCTGATGCAGAGCCATTAAAAATTCAAATGAGCTTTCGATGAGCAAAGGACATTTTCCACCCTCTTTGACTAGCTCTAGTGTGACCTTCATGTGGTGTTACTTTCTATTTCAGTAAACGCAGTCGCACGGGGACAGAGCGGAAATCAGAATGATCCAGAGAAGGGCATGAGTTGGAGGTGGTCTGGGGTTTCATTGCTCAGGCAATGTTAGCCATGAGATCAGGGTGGCTTAATCCTGAGTGGCAGAATCACAGAATCATCATAGAATCACAGGATGCTAGGGACTGGAAGGCACCTCAAAAGATCACAGAATCAGAGAATTGACCAGGTTGGAAAAGACCTTGAGATCATTGAGTCCAATGATCACCAGCCCAAACCCCTGCCAGAGAAGGAGCATGTAGAGCAGATCACACAGGAATGCACCCAGACAGGTCTACAGAGAGGGAAACTTTACAACTCCCCTGTGCAGCTTGTTCCAGCGTTCTGTCACCCTCACAGTGAATTTTTTTTCCCTCATGTTTACATGGAACTTCCTAGAAACAGCTTAATAGAGCAAAGAGACAGCAAACTGTCTGTGAAGCGCTCTTGGACCATTCCTCTCAACTAATCTAACCTTAAAACCATATTATTATTGCTATTTTCTACATCTGAGAACATCTTGGCTTCTGGCTGTCGCTTATGGAGAAGGCTATCTTGGATTAAAAAAAAAAAAAAATCAAAATCTTGATTAGGAAGAAACTGCATTCCACAGAAGGGAATGGGCATTTTTCCTGGAGGAAGCTGATGCTCACAGACACATGCAGAAAGCTCTTGAATATCCTTATGTTAAGAGTCTGTCTGTCACTACTCATTAGTAAAAGTGTGTCCAGCAGGTCTAGGGAGGTTTTTCTCTTGCTCTGTTCTTCCCTGATGAGACCACACCTGGAATACTGTATCCAGTTTTAGGCTACCCAATTCAAGAAAGAGAAGAATCTGCTGGAGAGAGTCCAACAAAGAGCTATAAGGGTGATTAAATAGTTTGAACATCTCTCCTATGAAGAATGACTGCCAGACCTGGGACTGTTTAGTCTGGAGAAGAGAAGTCTGAGAGAGGATCTTATTAATGTCTATAAATATCTGGGGAGTGGGTGTTCAAGAAGAAATGGACAGGCTCTTCTCAATGGCGCCAGGTAATAGGATAAGGAATAATGGATATAAGTTAGAACACAAGAAATTCCACCTCAACACGAGGAGAAACTCCTTTACTGTGAGGGTGATGTAACACAGGAATAGGCTGCCCAGAGGGGTTGTGGAGGCAACCTGGACATGTTCCTGTGTGGTCTGCCTTAGTTGATCCTGCTTTGGCAGTGGGGTTGGACCTGATGATCTCTGGAGGTCCCTTCCAACGCCCAACGTTCTGTGATTCTATGGTTTCTTCTGGTATTAGCACCATTATATGGAGCATCCCTGCCATAAACCATGTCTGAATGTCAAAGGATCTATTCTGATACAGCATCCATATATATCTCTTCAATATTCTACCTCTCTTTTAATGTAAGGTTCAGAGTACTCTGTAGAAAAAAGAACATTCTGTGGAGATAAACTGCATTGTGTAAGTGCTATGAATGAACTTGCTGTCTCACAAATGTAACTTCATAGAGGCATGGAGTAGGATTAAGGGGCTGGAATACATGTCTTATGAGGACAGGCTGAGGGACATGGGCCTTTTTTGTCTGGAGAAGACCAAAAGGGAATTTAATAAATGTTTATAAATATCTGAGGGCTGGGGGCCAGGAGGCAGGAACAGGCTCTGCTCACTTGCTCCCTGGGATAGGACAAGGAGCAATGGATGGAAGCTGCAGCATAGGAGGTTCCCCCTCAACACGAGGGGGAACTTCTTTACTGTAAGGGTCCCAAAGCACTGGAACAGGCTCCCCAGAGAGTTTGTGGAGTCTCCTTCTCTGGAGACTTTCAAGGCCTGTCTGGACGTGTTCCTCTGTGACCTGAGCTAGATTGTATGGTCCTACTCTGGCAGGGGAGTTGGACTTGATGATCTCTTTGGGTCCCTTCCAACTCCTAACATCTGTGATCCTGTGATCTCTAAAGCGGGGACAGGTTCATTAATAACACAGCTAACAGCAGAAAAGAAAGTAGAAGTGAAGACATGGAAGAGTTTCTTCCAAGAAGCCCAAACCAGTCATGGTTACAAATTAGACATGTAAAGTAGGTTGAAATCCAAAACCAAAAATGAGTACCTTGTGAAATAATTAGGAATGGAGATGCATTCTTAAAAATATCTAGTTTTGTGTCTGAAGAACATGATAGCTGCAACCACATTACAGAACAGTATGAGTGGGCTGGTAGGGAGCAGAGCAACTCCTTCCAAATTCAAAGTTGTTGGGTTTTCTTTTTTAGTTTAATGGAAAAAAAAAAGTCAATTTACTGGTAAATTGGCTCAGCAATTCCAACAGCTGTGGGTTATTGGACTGTTGATTTGAAGCTTTCCATTAAAAAATGATAATAATTTTTTAAAAAGAGTGTTTAAAGATTTCCCCCCCCTCCCCCCAATACAAGATTCTTAAGAACTTCTGCAGAGAAATATTTCCAGTCATGTGCACAGATTGTAAAATCTTGACATCACAGGGGATAAGTTATTGTTTGGAATCACTTGCACCTTCTTGTCTTTTAGCTTTTGAAAAAGACTTGGCACTCACAGAGCTCAGCTATTGTTTCCATCCTTGAAAATCCTGTAGCCACAGGAAAGCTAACTTTAAACCAAAGATGGTGGATTTAACTGAATTATTGTTCCTGTGTTGTAACTTTTACTCATAACTTCTAATTCCCCGAGTCAATGGGGTTTTCTCATGAGTGAAAACACACCTGTACAATGTTTTGTGTGTGGCAACCCAGGCAATTCCAGCACAAACAGGTAAAGACTTTGGTTGGGCTTTCAGGAGATCTGGGAGATACTTGAAACACCTGCGTGCTTCCTTCCTCTCAGATAGTGATGCTCAGGAAAATGTCATTTATCTTCCTGAACCTGTGGAGGCATAACAGCAGGCATCAGTACAGGTTAGGGGTTGCCCTGTTGGAGAGCAGCTCCACGGAGAAAGACCTTGGAGTGCTGGTGGACAGCAAGTTCTGTCCACATTACTGGTGGACAGCAAGTTCTGCATGGACCAGCAATGTGCCCTTGTGGCCAAGAGAGCCAATGGTATCCTAGGGTGAATCAGGAAAAGTGTGGTCAGTAGGTCTAGGGAGTTCTGCTGCCCCTCTACTCTGCCCTGGTGAGACCACACATGGAGTATTGTGTCCACTTTTGGGCTCTCCAGCTCAAGAGAGACAGAGACCTGCTGGAGAGTCCAGTGGAGAGCCACAAGGATGATTAGGGGACTTGAGCTTCTCTCCTATGAAGAGAGACTGAGACACCTGGGGCTGTTTAATCTTGAGAAGACAGAGAGGGGATCTGACCAAAGTGAACAAATATCTGAGGGGTGGGTTTCAAGTGGAGGAGGCCAATCTCTTTTTGGTGGTGAGCAGTAATAAGGTAAGAGCCAATCAATACAATCTGGAACACAGAAAGTGTCAACTCAACATGAGGAGAAACTTCTTTACAGTGAGGGTGCCAGAGCCCTGGCGTAGGCTGCCCAGAGAGGCTGTGGAGTGTCCTTCTCTGGAGACTTTCGAGACCCAGCTGGATGCGTTCCTGTGCTATCTCCACTAGATTCCCTTTGAACAAGAGCTAGAAAGGACTAGTTTGGCTTTATTCTGGTTTTAGTTTTCGTTTTGACTTTATTCTAATATTATCAAAATGTCTGGAGGCTTCTGGATGTCCTTGGGGTTTCTACAACTGAAAGTGGCTTCTGATGTTCAGAACTTGCTACGTGTCATAGGCTTTTCTGTGGACCTGTCACTTGGAATAGTAGCAGGTGTCCTTCTTCACTGAACACAAATTTACAGAGGATGTCTAAATGATGTAGTTTAAAAACTCTTGTTTTGAACAGTGCTTTTAGGAAACCAAGTCCATCTGGACATCAGTAGGATTTGGTGGCTTTGTTATTTGGACACAGAATGATCACTGCCAGATCTTCCAGGCATGTTTATTCAGAACACTTCAGGACAAACTGGGGTAGATACAGAAACTGCTAGTTCAAGAACATGGCTACAGAGACTTCTCCTTAGCCATCCATTTTCTCTGGGGTATCCTTGGCAGGAAAGCACATTGGGCATCTTTTGAAACATCAGTATCTTTAGAGCAGGGCTCAAATACAATAAATATCATGGTCAATACCATAAATATTTGTCACAAAGTGCTGATCTCTTTTAAATTGGTGTTGATTCAAGGGTTCCTGTGTATATTATACCATCCGAAATGCATTTTCACCATCTGCTGTTCCAGACCCACAAGTGCACATGGTCTTTGCACCACCCTAGTAAGGGTCTCACAGTGAGAGACCCTCAGCTGCACTGCAAGGCCCTTGATTTATTCACAGCTTCCAAAAAAATTCCTTGGCCTCATGCTGGAAGAAGAACTCTGGGTTTTGACTCTGTGGCACTGACCAGGCTGAGCTGGAACTTAGCAGTGTCAAGCCACACAGGTGAAAAAAACTACAGCTGTTCCTGTAACCCTTTGCAGAATGGTTGGATGGAAATGATGCTGCAAAACAACAGCAGCAACAAAAAGTATTGTCAGTACTTGATAACCTTGCCAGGTGTTCAGTCTGCATCCAAGGGATCTTCTGGATTGGCTTGTGTCTCGCAATGAAAGATGATTTGTATTGTTCTGATGTATTAAGCAAACTTTTTGCATGTAGATATGGAGACCTTGGTTGAAAATTTGTACACGAAACAATTTACCCCTGAGAAATCACTCAAGGTTCACAACAACCATAGCAACCCTTCCTGAAGAGCAGGCTGGTCCACAGAGTACCAAAACATGAGTGCTGACAACGTATCTCCAGAGGCAGTGTGCACCAGAAGGGCACGAAATGCAGCAGAAACAACATCCTCTTCTCATACCGCTGTCGCCACTGCTTATCAGCACAGCCCCATGTCACGGCTCAGAGGGAGCTCCAGAGTGACATTCAATTTAAACTGCACACCTGTTGGCTTTCTTCTCAGCCCCTTCTGAGCATCATTGGCTTCAGATACCAGATCTACTAATGATTTCTTTTTTCCCTCCCTCCCTCTTGCTCACACTTTAATTGCAGGGTATGTCTAATACCCTCAGGAACAGCTATTGCCACCTGTATTATTATTTATACAGTGAAAAAGAAGCTTGTGGCAATATATTTATTAGCACCGTACCCTGGAATCATAGGAGTTAACAGTTTAATCCTGCGACTGTAAACACTTTCCCTGGTATGCTCAAGCACCATCCAGGTTTGTTAACCTCACATTGGGAAACTGGGAGTGGGTTAGAATTTTTAACAGAAGCTGTACTCTTTACCCAAAATAAATTACACAATGAAGACTTGATCTCTCCATCTACCAGTGCCTGCCTGGCAAAGCATAATGCCTTCTGCAAAAGGAAGAGTTAAACAAAACATTTATGCAGGATAAACTTTGCTCCTTAGCATTAAAATGCACTTTATTCATCCTGTAGATTTCTCTTCCAGCCACGGCTATTGTTTGTCACTAACAGCTAGCTTTTGTGAAGTTAATAAATGTGCATAATAAGGACATAAAGGTATGGAGAAGTAATACTGTAATCCTTTTGTTTGGATAATCAGTCTAATGTATGCAAATTAAACCTTATTAGTACTAGGGTTTTGTGTCTGCTTATCAAAATGTGCCATTTTCATGAAAATTGGAAGTCCATTATATAAAGTTATTATTAACAATCATTTAGGAATTATATACGGTATGCAAATTAAAGTTGATTACAACTAATTAAGGGCTTTCTTTGTTATTTGACCTTGTCTGCTTTTTATGTAAATATGTTTCTTTTGGTCTGGCATATTTTTAGACTCAGAAAAGTATATTAAGACAAGTTACATTATGTATTTTTAATATATTTTTGTATTGCACGAAACTCTCCCTCCCCCCCCAAAACGCTATTGTTTAAAAGCCTGGTTTCACACTGGGCTGTTCTGTAGGATGATATGTAGACACGTGTGCCTTGCAGCTTTAGGACAACTCTGTGAGATGGACCACCAGTGGAATTGTAGTAAAACACTTCCAAGGTACTCCAATGGTTTAAGGAAAAACTATTACAAAAAGAAAAAAAAAATCTCCTGTGAAATATAAACAATCTTCATGCCAGAGTAGCCTTTGTTCCACTACTTATCGAACTGGATAAGCCTTAGTTTGGAGGCTCCAGGCACAGCTAAGTAATAAATGATTGGTCCTGCTTGCAAGGTACATTGCAGAACTTAATCGCTTGCTCTCATTCCCAGGACCACTGATCTCAGGATAAAAGACTTTTAGCAGAGCTGACATAGCCAGACGAGGAACGGCAGAAGATTTGTGTACCTGTCAAAACCCCGAGAAGGTTAGGCATTAAGTGAAATGAAAGAAAAAAAAATAAAAGAAGAAAACTTGGGTGAGTGGAATAATATTTCTATTAAAAACAACAGCAGCATGTAATAGAGTTTTTGATGTGTTTTATACGTAGAGAAGAAATCTGCCACTTAAGTCAGTCACCGGCATGAAGATGGGAGATGGCAGATTTTGTGGCATGTCAGAAAGAGATGTGTAATCAATACCTTCACACCTTCAGGCTTGCAGGCAGAATAAAACATGCAAGAGCAAGAAAGAGCATGAAACAAAAGGTTGAAGACTTAAGAGGTAGAAGGTAGGAATATCTTAGAGGTATGTATTAAACTTGTCATCACACAGCCTTTGCGTCTGAGATACTCAGATGTGAAGAAAGATGAAGCATAAATCCTGGCATTTGGTGAGTTTCCTGCAGCTGTGCTCACCACTTTGGCACAAAAAGGTGGGCACAGGGGGATGTTAATGCTGGGGGAAAAAAAAACCCTGCTCGGACAAGGCTAAGTATTTAAGCACGAAACTGGGAATATGCTTGCAAACCCAGTTTTATTCTCCCCTTTCTGCATACTCGGTATCATAGAATCATAGAATCACATAATGGTTTAGGTTGGAAGGGACCTTAAAGATCATCTAGTTCCAACCCACCACCACAGGCGGGGACACCTTCCACTAGAATGGGTCACTCAAGGCCTCATCCAGTCTGGCCTTGAACATCTCCAGGCAGGGAGCAGTCACAACCTCCCTGGGCAACCCATTCCAGTGTCTCACCACCCTCACTGGAAAGACTTCTTCCTAACATTGAGTTTAAATCTCCTCTCTGCCAGTTTAAACCCATTACTCCTTGTCCTGTCATCACAAGACTGTGCAAATAATCCCTCCTCAGCTTTCCTGTAGTCCCCTTCAGATACTGGAAGGCTACTACAAGGTCTTCTCAAAGCCTTTTCTTCTCTGGGCTGAAGAGTCTGTCCTCATAGGAGAGGTGCTCCAGCCCTCTGATCATCTTCATGGCCCTCCTCTAGACTCATTCTTTGGTATCAGACAGCAACAGAGCCTCCTTGGTTGGTGTAGCAGCTTAATAGCTAAGGTAACTAACCTAGAACAGATGGGCATTTGGGGATCTGTTCCCTCTTGCCTATGGGTAGGTGTCCCACTACCACAACCCTGAAGGCAGTGCCAGTGCCTGGCTAAGTGGGGACCGACCTCCTGAATTTTTGGTGACAGGTGGTATCAGAGTGTGGGTGTTCAGATCCGATCAGCAAAGGCAGCCACGTTGGAGTCAGACTAGGAGAAATAATGTGTTTTGCACCCTTAGAAGGGATGGTGAGGGTCTAGTGCAAGTGTCTCTGCTCTCCCTCATTCTTTGGAGCTGCTCATGACACAGTGTCATGGGACAGTTGGAGTCTCTGGCAAAGAGCTCCAGGAGAGACCTGAGGCTGCCTACTTGGTTTCTGAGGTCTGTGGGACAGAAACATAACTGGCCCAAGGTGGGGCCATGAGCTACCTGGGAGTGGAGAACAGAAATGACTCCTACCTCTTTTCAAGAGTAAGAATGAGGATACTGCACANGTAATACAGAAACACAATACCCCTCCCAGAAATCAAGATTGACAGGAGGCTCCCAACCCAAACCTCCTCCCCTCTTTCCCTCCCTTCAGAAATAACCAGATCAAGCCCTGTATATCTCATGTGATAAATCTGGAGAGATCCGAGGTGAGATGTCAGAAAGATGACAAAGAGGTTAGGTCGGATTAAAGTTAAGGCAGAAAACAACTACAGACTGCAGAGTGAAGAAGCAGAACCACAACTGAGAGCTAACTGGGAAGTGTGTGAGCAGTGTCTGATTTATGTTTTAACTAGCTGCACTTCTCAGCAAAAGAATGAGTGATATAGGTTACTGTTGTTGTTTTTATTTCTTCTCACACCTAAGGATTTAATTTCTCTCAGTAAAATATTCCAGTTAGCCTCAAACCAGCACAGGCAATCAGGTAAAATAGGTACAAAACCCATGAGGCCTGAACTGGCCTTCTAGAAGCCTCCACCCCTTCCACCCTCAGTAGGCCTGAGAGTAGGCTGAAACTGCCTTCCCCAGCTGGGGCCTTCCAGACCTCAGCAGGCTGCAGGAGGCAGCTCAATTTCCTGCCCCGGGGAGAAGTGAACTGGAAAAAGCAGGGAGGCACTGCCTTGTAAGCTGTGGTACCCAAGACCGAATAGAATAACAATGTTACAATATCCTGGGAGGAGCTGGTCCATCCCCTGGGATGGGCTGTGTCCCTATGGGTTTGTTAAGGGAGACCCAGGGTCCCTTAACGCACAGAAAATGCTTTTTTTTTTTTCACTTTTGAAGGCAAATTCAGAAAGCCTTTACTTTGTCCCTTCCAAAGGAGAAAAGAATGGTCAAGCACTGGAATGGGCTACCAAGGGAGGTGGTGGAGTCACCAATCCTGGATGTGTTTAAGGCTCGTGTAGGTGTGGTGCTTGGGGACATGGTTTAGGGGTAAATTTTGCAGGGGAAGGTTATCGGTTGGGCTTGATGATCCCGAGGGGCTCTTCAAACCTGAATGTTTCTGTGATTTCTGTGAAACCAAAGCCTCCTGGATGGCTGTCTAAATCCCTAGGAATTCCCCTGCGACCTCTGCAGCTGGTCAAACCCCTGTCAGCTTCGAAGGCCAGGTCTTGAATATCTGCTGCAAACTGCTGGATGTGAAGTTGCAAACTGCCGATTACTGGCATGACTTATTCAGCAACTATTTAAGAAGGTATTTGAACAATTGGAGAAGTTGGTGATTTGTTCCCTCACAGTGGGACCACAAGATGCAATTCAGCCTGTGACTTATTATGGTGAATTGTCTAGGACTGTAGCAGGGACATTTTGCTCAATGTTCCGCTGCTGGCAGGAGCTAAAAAAAAAAAAAAAAGGAAAATCAGAACAGGCAAAACAGGTCTCTGCTGCATGGGGCAACGCCCGACCTCAGCCATTCTCCCTTGCAGCTGGCAAAGTGATGCTGAAGGCAGGAAAAGAGCTGAGGTGTGACCCAGAAGTGTGACCTATACGTGCCAGCTGGTTGTGGGGACAAGTAACTGAGCTGCCCCTTGCTGTGCTGGGGCAAGATGCCAGGTTGCTCCCCTGGGAAAGAGATGACCAAGGGCCCAGCCAATGCTCCTGCTTTAATGGGTGGCATGAATTGGATGTGACAGAACAGAGGTTTTTATTTCAGACATTTTCAGGTGATGAAAGAAGATCTAACATGGAATCATAGATCACATAATGGTTTAGGTTGGAAGGGACCTCAAAGCTCATCCAGTTCCAACCCCTCACCATAGGCAGGGACACCTCCCACTAGAACAGGTCACTGAAGGCTTCATCCAACCTGTCCTTGAACACCTCCAGGGAGGGAGCAGCCACAACCTCCCTGGGCAACCTGTGCCAGTGTCTCACCACCCTCACTGGAAAGAACTTCCTCCTAACATCCAGTTTAAATCTCCCCTCTGCCAGTTTAAACCCACCACTCCTCCTGTCATTATAAGACCTTGTAAATAGTCCCTCCCCAGTCCTCCTGTAGCCCCCCTTCAGATACTGGAAGGCCACTCCAAGGTCTCCTTGAAGCCTTCTCTTCTTCAGACTGAAGAGCTTCAACTCTCTCAGCCTGTCCTCATAGCAGAGTTGCTCCAGCCCTCTGAGCATAGAATCATAGAATCAGAGAATGGTAAGGTTGGAAGGGACCTCAAGGATCATCTAGTTCCAACCCCCTGCCATAGGCAGGGACACCTCCCACTAGTACAGGTTACTCAAGGCCTCATCCAATCTGGCCTTGAACA
>VWZE01001490.1:240361-268887 GCA_013396675.1 Eubucco bourcierii | reverse complement strand
TGAATTTCATCAGGTTGGCCTGGGCCCACCTCTCCAGCCTGTCCAGGTCCCTCTGGATGGCATCCCTGCCCTCTAGCAAGTCGACTGTGCCACACAGCTTGGTGTCATCTGCAAACTTGCTGAGGGTGCACTCCATTCCTCTGTCCGTGTCACTGACAAAAATGTTAAACAGCACTGGTGGCCTCCTCTGAACTCGCTCCAGCAGTTCAACGTCTTTCTTGTGTTGGGAACTCCAGAGCTGTACAAATAAACTCTTCTCTTCCACCTAAGAAATAACAAGTGATTTCTCCTCAGTGTTGAGAACTCGAGGCTCTCAAAATGTGGAAAGCAAAGCTAAAAAGGAGTCTTGAATGATTTTCTCTAACAGGCTGCATTAAGAGGAGTGTGGCCAGCAGATTGAGAGAGGTTCTCTTCCCCCTCTACTCTGCCCTGGTGAGATCTCAGCTGGAATATTGCACTGAGTTTTAGGCTGCCCAGTTCAGGAGGAACAGTGATCTACTTGAAAGA
This sequence comes from Eubucco bourcierii, assembly GCA_013396675.1. NCBI lineage: Eukaryota > Metazoa > Chordata > Aves > Piciformes > Ramphastidae > Eubucco > Eubucco bourcierii. Next base: position 268,380 of record VWZE01001490.1, on the reverse strand, counting down.
GTCCAAGGAGGGCTACAAAGATGATGAAGGGGCTGGAGCACTGCCCTGTGAGGAGAGTGACCTGGGGGTTTTTCGTCTTGTGAAGAGAAGACTTAGAGGGGACCTAATCAATGTTTATAAGTATCTGAGGGCTGGGAGTCAACAGGGTGGGGACAAACTCTTCTCAGTTGTGCCCTGGGATAGGACAAGGGATAATGGGTATAAACTACAGCACAGCAAATTCCACCTCAACGTGAGGAAGAACATCTTTACTGGGTTAGGGTGACAGAGCCCTAGAGCAGGCTCCCCAGAGAACTTGTGGAGTCTCCTTCTCTGGAGACTTTCAAGACCCATCTGGATGCGTTTCTGTGTGACCTGCACTAGATTTTATGGTCCTGCTCTGGCAGGGGGTTTGGACTGTGAGAAGTTCCTTCCAACCCCTAAAATCCTGTGATCCTGTGATGTGACAAAAAGGAAGGTTTTATTTCAGACATTTTCGGGTGAAGAAAGAAGATGTAACATAAATTCTTCTCTTCCACCTAATAAACAGCAAGTGCTTTCACTTCAGTGTTGGGAACTTGAGGGTCTCAAAAAATGGAAAGCAACGTTAAGAAGGAGGCATGAATGATTTTCTCTAACAGAATAAGGATGAAACCCTGATACCTTCAGGATTTCCCTCAGGGAGGTGAAAGTCATTGTCGTGTTTTTAAAATAGTTGCAATTTTCTGTCTCTAAATAGCACAGACTACAAAATGTATTGCAAGGGGAATATAAAAATAGTCAAAGTCTTCAAATCTTTTAATTCAATGAGAATGTAATATGTGTAATATGCAATTAAAATTAATTATCTCATAATCGAACTGTAGACACTGATTATTGCATCATTTTCATAAGAGACATGCATCTCAACTTGCATAATTTCTGATATCACTGCAGAGTTAGCTCAGAAAAAGAATCTGGGCCCAAATGCTTTCATGCTTTAGCATTCTGGGTGGAGCAGTTTTGGCTGGATATGTTTTTTCCTCTACACAGGGCTCTGAGGACCTCTTCGCAAGATGCAGCCTCCGCCCTTGCCCTTGGGTGTTTAATTCCTTCACTCCTCCCCAGCACCTCCGAACTGGTTCTGTGGCCCCATTTTTTTCACTCTAATTTACTGTCATTGTAGAATCATAAACAAACCAAACACATAATTGTTTAGCTTGGAAAAGGTCCTTAAGATCATTGAATCCAACCATTCATCTAACACTGCCAAGTCCACCACTAAACCATGTCACTGAGCATGAGCCACAAAGATGATGAAGGGACTGGACCGTCTCTCTTATGAAGAGAGACTGAGGGAGCTGGGGCTGTGTTGCTTGGAGAAGAGGAGACTGAGAGGTGACCTCATTCATGTGTATGAAGATGTAAAGGGTGAGCGTCAAGAGAATGGAGTCAGGCTCTGCTTGGTGATGCCTGATGACAGGACAAGGGGCAATAGGTGGAAGTTGAGGCATAAGAAGTTTCATTTAAACATGAGGAGGATTTTTTTTCCCTGTGAAGGTGACAGAACACTGGCACAGGCTGCCCAGGAGGATTGTGGAGTCTCCCTCTCTGGAGATATTCAATACCTGCCTGGATGTGTTCCTGTGTGACTTGCTTTAGGTGCTCCTGTTCTGGCAGGGGGGTCGGACTGGATGACCTTTTGAGGTCACTTCCAGCCCCTGACATTCTGTGATTCTGTGGCATCTACATGTCTTTAAATACCTCCAGGGATGGTGACTCCACTGCTTCCCTGGGCAGCCTGTTCCAGTGCTTGATGACCTTTTCGGTGAAGAAATACTTAGTTTTAAACTTCCCTGGCACAACCTGAGGCAGTTTGTTCTTGTTCTAACTCTTGCTGCTTGGGAAGAGAGATGGACAAGCGCCTTACCTCAGCCTTCTTTCAGGTAGTTGTAGAAAGTGATAAGGTCTCTTCCAAGTCTCCTTTTCTCCAGGTCACACACCTCAAGTTTCCTCAGTTGCTCCTTAAAACACTTATGCTCTAAACCCTTCACCAGCTTTGATGCTTTTCTTTGGACATGCTCCAGCACCTCAATGCCCTTCTTATAGTGAGGGGCCCAAAACTCAACAGGTTTTTTGAGGTGTGACCTCACCAGTGCCAAGTACAGTGGGATGATTGCTTCCCTCGTCTCTCCATCTCCCAAGCTTCTCTACATAACCATTCTCAGGCTGCTTATACTGAACTGGTGAGATCTGCAGAATCACATTGACTCATTTTAGTTTCTTCTTCCACACCTCATCCCTTATTCTTCTGACACCAGATTCTGACACAAGAGGAGTTCCTGGTTTGGTTAAGTATAATGTGAGATGGTAGCTATATGTATTTGGTGTCACAATAGTGCTAAGTATGGAGCAGGGCTCTGTTCGCTGCCTGTTTGGTGGGACCCTGAGTGGCTCAGGGCATTGAGGTGCACCTGGTTGTACCTTTGCCTTATGGTGAATTCTCCAAAGAGGAGCAAAAGAACTTTCATCTCCAGATTATATTATGATAATAAAGTATAGTAACTTAAAGAGATAGAGAAACATAAAACATAGGAGAAAGAAAGACTAGAAATAAAATAATTTTGTAAACCAGTTTCCCACTTTCCATAATATTCTTGCAGACAAGACTTTGCTTTCAGGTCCAGTTTCAGCCATCTGAGTGGCTTCATGGGTTTGCAGCAACCTTTTCAGAGCTCCCTTAGGGCTCTGACGCCCATAACAATTTTCTCTCCCCTGCTGGGTCCTGGCTGCTATATAGATGTTTTTTTTTATAAGATCTTTGAAAGCATCATTATAACACCTTTAGGGCCCCTAGGGAGCCTGGAAATGTCCTGGTTATGCCCTGCCTTCACCACCCTGAGTTTCATCCTCAAATGGTTGTTGTGTTTATATACCACAGAATTTGGGGTTTTTGTAGATTGACTTTCTTTTCCCTTCCTCCCTTTCTTTCCTTCTTTCCTTTCCTTCTCTCCTCTCCTTCTCTCCTTCTTTCCTTTTTTCTTTCCTTCTTTCTTTCTTTCCTTCTTTCCTTCTCTCTTTCTTTCTTTCCTTCTTTCCTTCTCTCTTTCTTTCTTTCCTTCTTTCCTTCTTTCTTTCCTTCCTTCTATCTTTCTCTCCTTCTTTCTTTCCTTCTCTCTCTCTTTCTCTTCTTTTCCCAGCTTGAGAAGGATGAAGTTCCTCTCCCTTTAGACATCCCTGCATCTCTGTCTTGAATTTGTTCCGCTGTGCTTTGGACAGATGCTCTCAAGCAAGTTCCTTTACCTCTTCTGCTCTAAATCTGCATTTCACTTTAAAATCATTCACTTGTGATTTAGAATAAAAATCATGTTTGGATCCTCAGAATGGAATTAGAGTAAGCCAAGCCTGTTTGGTCTTACTTAAGGAACTTGTAGTTGTTTTCAGCAAGGACTGGAGGTCTTGGTTAATTTAAAGATCAACACGAGCTGTCAGTGTGCATGTGGAGCCCAGACAGCAACTGTGTGCTGGGCTGCATCAAGAGCAGCGTGGCCAGCACGGCAAGGGAGGACATTCTGCCCCTTTATTCTGCTCTCCTGAGACCCCACCTGGAGTACTGTGTGCAGTTCTGGAGCCCCCAACACAAGAAGGACATGGATGATCTTGGAGGCCACTTCCAACCTCAACCATTCTATGGTTCTATAACTGCTTTCCATAAATAAATAAAGCATTTTATTTATTTATTTCTCCCCCCGCCCTGCACATGTCAGGTGTAGATAAAACAACCCTAACTGTTTGGATGTAGATCAGTACATTCAGGTTTCTGTTTTGCTTATGATGTGTTCTCTGATTTTGATTATATCATTTAATAGCCCTGGACCCATTTCCTTGAAGATACTCAAGAACAGCTGAATTTTGTGCCCGACAACCTAAAGCTGAGCCTTTGTGACTTCTCCAGTTCCTCAACGTCTGTTAGTGACTGCATCCCACGGTGGCTGGAGTCTCAGTGTAGCTGTTGGTTTGGATGGTTGCTTTTTCACCCTTTCCAAGCATCCTTCTTCTTCCCACCTTACTTTCAGAATGTGTCTGCTGAAAATGTCTGCATTTCTTGACTTTTGTGTCTTTTACTGCACAGTCTTATTTTTTTCATGACCTCCACTTGATGAGATCTCTTTGGCCTCTGTTGACTGTTGGAAGTTGCTGTGAGACAGTACATAAGTGATCACTGGGCAGATGGAGCCTCTTCCTTCCCATCACTGCAGGGCTTCTGTGCTATGTCCCTATGCAGAGGATCTACATCTGCCATTCACTGCTGCACTGGATGAACATCTGGGGAAGTCTTGGTAGCTGCAGTAGAAATCTTAATAATGACACATGAAAAAAAAGAGAAAAAGAAAGAGGAAAAAGCAGAGAAGTGGATTTGCACGTTATTCGTCCTGATAAATATAACTATGAAATGGCTTTATAACTTTGGACACAGTTGGAGCTTTATAATAGGCTGTCAGGGAAATAGCACCTGTGATCCTAATGCCTGGGTCTATTTTCCTGATTTTAGCTATAAATTCCACTTTACAATGCTAGAGGGATAGCTCCAGGTCTAGCAGTGGAAGGGAGAGGGTTTAATTCCCTCTGCCTTTTTAGCCTTCCACCACAGTTTCAGGTTTCTCCAAGCCATCTCACTTCTAGAAAACACTGCAATTTCTGCTTTCATATGGATGAGGGTTTCGTATTTGCCCATATTCTCTTCACTGTACTTACAGCAGCATATTTGTGTCCCTGTTAGACACAGAAATCATTCTGCAGTTCAACTTTTTCAAAGAAAACAACTGTCAAATTATTCTTCAGAGGAAAGGGAGGAAAAGAAGGATGAAGTGGGTGGAGTATAAGTAACAATTACTGTGGGCTGATAATATTTAAAGATTCATAAAGGGATGCATTTCGTGGGCCATACGTGTATGTAACAAATTCGCCTACTCTGTAATCCTTCCCTTTATTGACAACACAACAATCAGCTCTCTCCAGTATGGCAAACTACAGAATGGTTTTGGATTTTTTTTTTCCCCCTCTCCTGCAAATTCTGCATTAGAGCTCAAATAACTAATGTGAAGCATTATTACTGGTGAAAAAAAAGCTAGCAAGCCTCCTGAGCAGGTTAGTGATTCAGGCATTAAATCCCTCACCAAAGGAACCTTCAGTGTCTGCTTGCTTTCTGAGCCCTAGATCTTGATTTTTTTTTCAAATCAAAGGAGGGTGCCACTTCAGGGGGCTGCATCTCCAAACATTGCTGATTTTGTAGGAATTGGGCATTTATTTGTACATTGAAATGTGGGAAAGGGAAATGCAATTTAGGAGCCTCTTCTGCATCCCTTGACTACAGTTACCGAAAAGATGAGGGAATTGTCAAGTAAAGTCATGCATTGTTTCTTCAGACACAGGAATCTATACACATAACTTGTTTTCCTATTTACATTTAAAGTTTTTTGGTTTTGTTTGTGTGTTTTTTAAAGGGAAGCAGGAGGAGAATTCAGTTATAGAGAAAAAGGAATAAATTTTCCATTTCCTTCATTTGAAGGGATTTTTTTAAATCCAGGACTGTAGTGATGGGCTAATAATAGTAAACAGTTATGGAATGTACCACCTTTACCCAATAGATTGTGGTGGTACAGAGTAGTCTATGGGCCTTAGGGCCCTGGTTATTTATCCAGCACAGTCAGCTCTTGAACAGCTTGAAATAATGAAACAAAAGCTTTGGGTCAAGTCAGATGGAATGTAAGCATGTTACCTTCCCTGGAGTCTGAGGCAGCTCCCAGTCCTATTACCTGTGGGAAAAGCTCCCCCAGCCCATCATTAAAACTTGTGGCTCCAGAGAAGCTCACACCCCATCTCCTTCTCTTCTCCCTCTGTTTTATAGACCTGAGATGCCATATCTATAGATGTATTCCAGCATGTGAGCTTTTGACAAGGATGACACAAAGTTGGGAAAAGGGGCTGCAGGAACAAGGCTCAGGTGATGGGTCTGCACCAGCATCTGCTCCTTGGGATGCAAGCCACTTGGGAGACACTGGCATCCTCTGGTGTCTCTCAGCCAGGCATGATGCTTCAGGATACAGGGACAGGATATAGCGAGGGGGTGGAAGCCCCATTCCTGGATATCTTTCAGGCCAGGCTAGATGGGGCTCTGAGCAACCTGATCTAGTGTGATGTGTCCTTGCCCATGACAGAGGGGTTGGAACTAGATGATTCTTGAGGTCCCTTCCAGTCCTGACAATTCTATGCACTGAGTATATCCATGCAAGAGAGGGAATCTGGCTACTGAATTGTAATCTTATAGAAGAAAAAATAAGAAAAAAAATTTTTTTTTGGGGTGCCTGCTTTTTCTCTACCATTTTTTAAAAAATAGACCCAGTTTTGTATTTTTTCATTTCCCTCTTAACAAATAAAAGATGTGAACACAAAATTGCTATTCAAATTTGATTGTCCCAGATTATGTCTCGAGCGAAACAAGAATCTACTGATCTGTGATTTTACGTGGCAAAGGCAGCTCGGTGCTATTCAATCCAGGAGGAGACATATAAAGAAAGAGTACTAAAATATCAAACAGCAAAGAAAGGAAAAGGTAGGGAAAAGTGTGATAAAGAACAGCTTAATACTTTAATGGTCGGAAGAGAGTTTTCAACAGAACTATTACTAGCACTGGGTATTCTTCTGAGCTCAGTTCTTAACCATCATACAACCATTAGCTGTTTGGTAGTCACAATCTTCCCTATACCTACATCATGTCTTTTCATGGCTTTTTATTTGTCTTTGTCTTCTTCTGCTTGACTGGTAACGTGCAGCACCCTTGCCTTGTGTACTTATTTCAAGACTGACTGCAACAGTTATAAATATCTCCTTGGCGCTGAAGGAGGCAAATGAAAAAAGTGATGAGCTTCAGGAGCTGGAGTTCTGAATTGCTGCAAACAAGAGAGTCTGTCAATGAAGCCGTGTGGAATAAAAAAATATTGCTGGTTGGTTTTTGCAACTTTAAAGGAGAAACCTTTGGTTATGTTCATGATAAGGGAGATAAAATTAAATTCCTTTTCCTCTTGCACTCTGATGTGATAATGTTTGGGCTCTTCAGCCTGGAGAAGAGAAGGCTTTGAGGAGACCTTGGAGTAGCCTTCCAGTATCTGAAGGGGGCTACAGGAGGGCTGGGGAGGGACTATTTACAAGGTCTTGTAAAGACAGGATGAGGAGTGGTGAGTTTAAAGTGGCAGAAGAGAGATTGAAACTGGATGTTAGGAAGAAGTTCTTTCCAGTGAGGGTGGTGAGACACTGGCACTGGTTGCCCAGGGTCGTTATGGCTGCTCCCTGCCTGGAGGTGTTCAAGGGCAGGTTGGATGAGGCCTTGTGAGACCTGTCCTAGTGGCAGGTGTCCCTGCCTATGGTGAGGGGTTGGAACTGGATGAGCTTTGGCGTCCCTTCCAGCCAAAACCATTATGTGATTCTATGACTCTATGTTAGATTTTCTTTCTTCACCTGAAAATGTCTGAAATAAAAATCTCTGTTCTGTGACATCTAATTCATGCCACCCATTAAAGCAGGAGCATTGGCTGGGCCCTTGGTCATCTCTTTCCCAGGGGAACAAGCTGGCATCGTACCCCAGCACAGCAAGGGGCAGCTCAGATACTCGTCCCCACAACCAGCCGGCATGTATAGGTCACATGGACCAGGTTGGATGAGGCCTTGAGCAACCTGCTCTAGTGAGAGGTGTCCCTGCCTATGTCAAGGGATTGAAACTGGAGGATCCTTGAGGTCCCTCCCAACCTAAACCATTCTATGATTCTATGAATTTGAATAGCCAGAACAGATGTTTTCCTATAGCAGTAGCACCTCCTGAATATTTTGTGTTCAGGCAAAAATATTTTTTGGTGCAGGTTTAGGAATAGGTTTTTAGCTCTGGGAGGGCAGACTGGGGCATTCTGTGCTGCACTTTCACTCTGAGGAGGCAGAAGAGCCACTTGGATTTGTTGCATTACAGTGCATGCTACAGTGTAAGGAATCAGAGTGACACTTTTTTCTGCCAGGTGCTACGGGAACTCTGCACATCTCATCCTTTGTCTGCAACAGCAAGAACACGTGGGGGTTTTATGTTTGTTTGTTTGTTTTGTTTGTTTATCTATGCTTTGAAGAAATAAACACCACGTGGATTTGGTTTCTGTGCATAAACATAATTTAAAGTTAAAAGTTTCACAGATTTTTTTTTTCTATTTTATTTTCATTTTAAATCTCACTTCTTGCAAGCTATTCACAGTGTTGGATATACTCTTAACATTTAAAAAAAAATGAAATAAATAAAATTAAAGTTTCACACAATTGTGTGAGAGTCTGAGCACTTACACCTTCAGATCTAGCCCCTGGGTTGTTCAGGGATGTTGCCTGCACCACAGTCTTCAGTACAGAAAAATAAATGAGGGAGAATAGATCAGAAAAGATCTTTACAGTGAGGGTGGTGAAACACTGGCACAGGTTGCGCAGGGGGGTTGTGGCTGCTCCCTCCCTGGAGGTGCTCAAGGCCGGGCTAGATGGCATCCTGGCCTGCATCAGGAACAGTGTAACTAGTAGGACAAGGGAGGTTATTATTCCCCTGTACCCAGCACTGGTAAGGCCACACCTTGAGTCCTGTGTCCAGCTCTGGGCCACTCAATTCAGAAGAGATGTTGAGGTACTGGAACATGTCCAGAGAAGGGCAGCATGGCTGGTGAGGGGCCTGGAGCACAGCCCTGTGAGGAGAGGTTGAGGGAGCTGGGGGTGTGCAGCCTGCAGAAGAGGAGGCACAGGGCAGACCTCATTGTTCTCTGCAACTGCATGAAAGGAGGTTGTAGCCAGGTGGGGTTGGTCTCTTCTCCAAGGCAACCAGCAACAGGAGGGGACACAGTCTCAAGTTGTGCTGGGGCATCTAGGCTGCATGTTAGGAGGAAGTTCTTGACAGAGAGAGTAATTGGCATTGGAATGGGCTGCCCAGGGAGGTGGTGGAGTCACTGTCCCTGGAGGTATTCAAGAAAAGCCTGGATGGGGCACTTAGTGCTATGGTCTAGTTGATTGGATAGGGCTGGGTGATAGGTTGGGCTGGCTGAGCTTGGAGGTCTCTTCCAACCTGGTTGATTCTATGATTCTAGATGAGGCCTTGAGTGACCTGTTCTAGTGGGAGGCGTCCCTGCCGATGGGGGGTGGGGGTCAGAACTAGATGAAACTAAACCATTCCATGAAAAAAAAAAAAAAAGATTAAAAAAAAGGGTGTTGCATTCTAAATATTGACTGTGCACTTCACAGTAGCACCTCCAAGAATCCACCAAGGATTAAGATTTCAGAGTGTAACAACTGACTGCCTAGGAATTTGTCAAAGTATCAGAACAGGATTATCCAAAACAGATACATGATCACAAGAACAGGAGTTGCATGGTACTCAGCAGTTGTAGCTCGTGGTGTGCTAAGCCCTGGTCAGAGAGCTCTGCTTTGCAGGTCCTTCTGGCAGAGATAGTGTTTGTAGGGAACCCAGAAGGAAGAAAACAGCATTCTGCACAGGCTGATGACAAATCTCTGCACATGTAAGTCATAAAAGTTGGCCTTGCTTTAAAGAGGAGAAGGTGGTCAGGTAGCACTGAAGGTAGAAATAAATCTTAAGGAGACTGAGTGCTACACAGAAAGATGCACTATGTGCTGAAGAATCATGAAGGTCAGGGCTAAAAATTTGTGTTTAATGAGCAAAGAAAAACGTCCACTGGTGTTGCAAATTCACTGTGGTAAAGGGAAACCAAGGAAGATCTAGTTGTCACCGATGACTTGAATGGGACTGAGGCTCCACATTGAAACGTTGGGAATGGTTTTGCTTGTGTAATGGCTTAACACCATTGCAGGGAAGAGTGACAAGTGAGGAGCAGCTGCTGGACCTCGGGACGGGAGGAGGAGATAGTTCAGCATTCAGTGCGGATAAGCACCAGAGAAGGGTAGAAAGCCCCAGGCACCAGGAAGGCAGAGTTCAGGCGACTCTGCAGAAAGGACACAGTGCCAGAGGCTGCAGGGAGGATGCTGGAGTAAGGATAAAGGAGGATGTGGAGGGATATTAGGTGGGGAAAGGCTGTTTGTTCTTCACAGAGCGATAGCCCATTGGAATGGGCTGCCCGGGGCGGGTGTGTGCGTGTGAGTGTGTGTGTGTGTGGTGGTGGAGTCACCATGCCTGGAGGTGTTTAAGAGAAGGCTGGATGAGGCACTTAGTGCCATGGTTTAGTTAATTATAAGGTTTAGGTGATAGGTTGGACTCGATGATCTTAGAGGTGTTTTTCAGTCTCGTTAATTCTTTGATTCTGTGATTCTACAGGAATTTGCTTTGGGCTGGTTTAGGAGATGCAGGCATTTTTGTCTCAGCAGCAAGAAGCAGACTTAAGGGTAAAGATTGGGGGAAGATTAAAACTAGTTAGCCCCCCACAGGAGGGGTGGCAAATTCCCTCTTTCCTATCATGCTAAGTGTCATTCCTCCAAATATTGGGTATTGATCATTTAGATGGTGCATCGGACAGCAATGTACCCTTGTGGCCTTGTGGCCAAGAGAGCCAATGGCACCCGGGGGGGGGGGCATCAGGAGAAGTGTGTCCATCAGGTTTAGGGAGGTTCTTCTCCCACTTTATTCTGCCCTGGTGAGATCACACCTGGAATACTGTGTACAGTTTTGGGCTCTCCAGTTCAAGAGAGATAGGGACCTGCTGGAGAGAGTCCAGTGGAGAGCCACGGGGATGAGTGGGGGACCTGAGTATCACCCCTATGAAGAGAGACTGAGAGCCTTGGGGCTACTTAGACTGGAGAAGAGAAGGCTGAGAGATCTGATCAGTGTGCACAAATATCTGAGCAGTGGGTATCAAGTGAAGCCAAGCTCTTTTTGGTGGTCAGCAGTAACAACACAAGGCGCAGCAACTACAAACTGAAACACAGAAGGTTTCAGCTCAACATGAGGAGAAACTTGTTTAGGGTGAGGGTGACGGAACCCTGGAGCAGGCTGCCCAGAGAGGTTGTGGAGTCTCCTTCTCTGGAGACTTTCCAAACCCATCTGGATGCATTCCTGTACAGACTACCCTAGCGGATCCTGTCTTGGCGGGGGGGTTGGACTCAGTAATCTCTGGAGATCCCTTCCAACCTCTAAAGTTCTGTGATTCTGTGATAATCTCATTTCTGTACAGCACTTCTTATCCAAGCTGCTTTGCTCAATTAAACTCCACTCAGCAGAGACTATACAAATCTGCTGTAAAGTTCATGCCATGACCACATTTCCTATCAATTTCTCCACCGGAACGTATATTAATGGAAACATGGGGATATATTAATTGTACCATTTGGAATAAATGCAACCTTAGCAGAGTACTTTTTTTTTTTTTTAATTTTATTTTTTATTATTATTTAATAATTATGAGTTCAGGCTTTTCTTCATTTCCTGCTGTGAGCTTTTAAAAGTCACTGCAATGCTGAGACATAAATAGAGTACGTGATGTAACACTTTGCCTAGGCAAATATCATAGACATTTTTTTTAACCCCAGGAAAATGTAATGAAATGCAAAAAAACCCAAAAAACAACCAAGACAAAAAAATAACCCCAAAACAAAACAAAACAAAAACCCCCAAACAAAACCACAGACACAAAACCCCAGAACCTCATTCAGGTCATTTGAAATTTTGCTCTGTTGAAACCAAATAAGGGAAAATCCAAAGCAAGATGAAGCAATATTGATTTAAAAAGAAAAAATCAAACATACTAATATTTGCCAAGATCTGAGTAAGAAAAAAAGGGGAAAAGAGAAAAAAACCCAGAGAGCATGGACATAGTAGGTGATTTTTTGTTTGTTTTGTTTAAAATTCCTAAAATGTGGATAAGATATCATCCAACTGGCTTAAGTTTCTCTCAGACATTCTGTTCTGCATGTAAGAAAGCCCAGGTGGGATGCTGCTCAAAGTCAGAAATGGAGTCCAACGTGAGACATGAGGACAAGGTGAGCTGATACCACCCAGAACAGATGGATTAGCATCTTTGACTTTTTCATTGCTTGGTCATCAAACTCTTTCATTCTTTCCCTTCTCCCCCTCATCTTTGACTCCTTCCTGTTTCCTTGTCTTTATATTTTTTTCTTTTCTTCTTTGTCTCCCTTTCTTAGCCACTTGCCTTGTTCTGACAATATGATTACTTAATACTTACCTGCCAGATTAATTGACTTATTTTACCAACGAGTGGATATACCATTCCCTGACACTTGGTGTTTGACAATCCCACAGTCTTTTATATAGCCATGAGGTACACGCTGGAATGGGAAAATTCCAGCAAGTATGGTAGCTTTCTCTGCAACACACCACTGTGACGTACCAGCGTGAACCAGTACATGTGTTGCTTTGCCCTCTCTGTTTGACTTTTTAAGGCAATAATGTGTGGATAATTAAAAAAAAATCTTTCACAACCCACTCATCCCCTCTCCTTTATTCCAAAAATCACACCCAACTGACCTCTTACTGAGAGCACTGCTCCATTCTGCAAGACTCTGTCCTTTCACAATGAAAAGAGAAAAAAAAGAAAAACCAACAACCCTGTTCAGCTAATTGAGCAATTTGCTTAACTGGATACACTGTAAAAATGTATAGTGGAAATGGTAATGTATTAAGTATTAGTGTGTATTTGTATGCATGAGGAAAAAGAAATGCATATATAGGTGCTGCACTTAGAATGCTGCATAAATGCCAGAGGCAAAACAGTTGTTTTTGGAGGTATATTTTGAGGTTTACCTGCTAAGAGTTGTTCATTGTCAATAAAATGGAGGTAAATAAAAAGAAAATTGCTTAAATTTGACCTTTTTTTTTTTAAAATTTTTTCTTCCCCGTTGGTCGGTACATGCAGAGCTTGGGAAATCATCTTCCTTTGCTTTTTATTAGTGTCCTACCTGAAGCTTAGCCATGCATCTGGGTATCTGGAGAAGAGAAGGCTTGAGACCTTGTAGTAGCCTTCCAGTATCTGAAGTGGCTTACAGAAAGGCTGGGGAGGGACTATTTACAAGGCCTTGTAATGACAGGATGAGGAGTAATGGGTTTAAACTGGCAGAGGGGAGATTTAAACTGGATGTCAGGAAGAATTTTTTTTCCAGTGAGGGTGGTGAGACACTGGCACAGGTTGTTGAGGGAAGTTGTGGAGCACAGAATCATCCAATGTAATCTTTGATCACATTGGGTGATTCTGTGCTCCACAACCTCTTTGGAGGTGTTCAAGGCCAGGTTGGATGAGGCCTTGAGCGACCTATTCTAGTGTGAGGTGTCCCTGCCTATGGTGGGGAGTTGGAACTAGATGATCTTTGAGGTCCCTTCCAACCTAAACCATTGTATGATTCTATGATCTTTGTGCAGAACCTGCTATGAAACAAGGAGGGTCTCCAATGCCAAAATGCTTGCAGTATTTCAAAAGGTCAATAGCCAGAGCAGTGACCACATAGTACTCTGGTGGTACTGGTCAGTTGTAGCACAACTGCAGCACCAGTTTTGGCAGTGTTTTTCAAGAGAGTGGGGGAAAAAGAAATTGAAGGAGAATGTGGAGATTGCTTTTGTGGTGACTGTCAGGAGTCCTTCAAAGTGTGAAGGACAATATTAAAAATCACAAAGCGCTATCAGGAATATAACAGATGTTGGAGCTGTTGCCAGATAAAAGCAGAAGGTGACCTCTTGTGACTAAGGGGTGGTGCCCATGTGTCAGTCAGCAGTGAGGAGGCATGGAGTGAAGCCTGACAGTCTTTTCTTCTGATGTGATAAAATGTACCAGTTTCTTGGTCATGCCAGAAAAAGAACTTAAACATTTTGGAGAGGAAAAGGTGAAATTCCACTCAAGTGTTCATGTGTAGGATGTAGTCACATCAAATGATTTGGTTCTCACCAGAAAGATGAGAGGCTGAGGGACCTGAGGCTTTTTAGTCTGGAGAAGAGAAGACTGAGAGGGGATTTAATAAATGTTTATAAATATCTGAGGGCTGGGGGTCAGGAGAGAGGGGACAGGCTCTGCTCACTTGCTCCCTGGGATAGGACAAGGAGCAATGGATGGAAGCTGCAGCACAGGAGGTTCCACCTCAACACAAGGGGGAACTTCTTTACTGTAAGGGTTGCAGAGCACTGGCGCAGGTTGCCCAGAGAGGTTGTGGAGTCTCCTTCCCTGGAGACTTTCAAGGCCTGTCTGGATGTGTTCTTCTGTGACCTGAGCTAGATTGTATAGTCGTGCTCTGGCAGGGGGGTTTGACTCGTTGATCTCTTTGGGTCCCTTCCAACCCCTGACATCCTGTGAGTCTGTGACTTGGCAGATGGGGAAGCCACATGTTTTAAGTTACCTGTGATTTAGTTGGTCACATTTCAGTGTTATATGGAGTGTTGCAAACCCGAAAGCTGCAAACCTCCCTATTTCCCCTACTTTCAGAAATGGTGCTAAGGATGTGTCTTCTGGGTTTAAATTGGCAGAGGGGAGATTTAAAGTAGATGTTAGGAAGAAGTTCTTTGCAGTGAGGGTGGTGAAACACTGGCACAGGTTGCCCAGGGAGGTTGTGGCTGCTCCCTGCCTGGAGGTGTTCAAGGCCAGGTTGGATGAGGTTGGAACTGGATCATCTTTGAGGTCACTTCCAACCTAAACCATTCTATGATTCTATGATTAACATTTTGCATGCCCCTGAGGACACCAAGCTCCAGATGCCGAAGCACAGCTAGGAACAGCATGAAACTGAGGTAAAGAACAATTTAGTTGCTGTATCTCTGGTTTCTGCTTTCCTCTAAGTGTAAGGGGGCTCAGACTCACCTAGCAGCTGCTTCTGTTGCACAGGTGTTATGAGCAGAGCTGGAGAGGAGGCAAAAGTGGCCCAATGCAGACAATTTTTAAAAATATGGTACTGCCTTATTTTTTTTGCTTGCTTTTATTTCTTGAATATTGCAGCATGCAGTACCTACATAGTGTATTTACACCAAGGAACAACCTGTCAGGGATTAGGTATTTGAGGCTGTCTTCATGAAACCTGTGGGCCTCCCACCTTAAAACCATGGTTGTTCTGCTAGGTGACAGAGACAGCAACATCAGGGTACTGCTACAGCAATGTGCATTGGGAGGGTGAGCAGCAGAGGGGAATACCAGGCTGAAATTAGGAAGTGACTGAGAGATTGAGATGAGATTATAGCCTTTTATTTTTTTAAAAAAATTTGTTATTAATATCTGGGACTGTTTTCTTCTACACTATGAAAAAGAGACAGTGGGAGCAGCCCAGCAGTGCTTAAGTACACAAGCGTGTACTGAGATGCTGCTAGGGCACACACTATGTCTACAAAGCTTACAAGACTCTTTATGTCTCTATATTATCTTTGGTTCATCCTCAGCCTTTTCGTTACACAGCCAAGGCCTCTAAATGGGGCCATCATCCTGAAGCAATTCTATGCAGTGGTATATAGATCTGTTTCTATTTTAACACAGTGTAGAGGTGACAGAATAAAGTTTGTATTTGCTGAGAAGAAAACCAAAAGTCCACCTAATGAAGACCTAATGAAGTAAAAGTATGGTTGCATCCCTTACAAGAAGATTTCCAAGGAAGGTCTCAGGAATCCTCCAGCAGAAGTTGCTGCTTGGCAGCATTAATTTTTTTAACCCTTCCTTGTCAGGTGTTACATTCTATACCCAGTTTATAAAGCAACAGCTGACAGAGTGGGAGCGCTTTGCCTACCATCCCCCAAAAGATAGCAAAATAAGTAAAGCAAATCATCTTTCTGCCCCTAGATAGCTTCAATATCACAGAATGGTTTAGGTTGGAAGGGACCTCAAAGATCATCCAGTTCCAACCCCCTGCCATAGGCAGGGACACCTCCCACTAGAACAGGTTGCTCAAGGCCTCATCCAACCTGGTCTTGAACACCTCCAGGCAAGGAGCAGCCACAACCTCCCTGGGCAACCTGTGCCAGTGTTTCACCACCCTCACTGGAAAGAACTTCTTCCTAACATCTAGTGTAAATCTCCCCTCTGCCAGTTTAAACCCATTACTCCTCATCCTGTCATTACAAGACCTTGTAAATAGTCCCTCCCCAGCCCTCCTGTAGGCCCCCTTCAGATGATCAGGGTGGTTTTTTTTTTTTTTTTTTACAGTGAGAACATTCAATCATTGGAACAATTTCCCTAGGGACACAGCAGGGTATCAATTGCTGGAGATGCGATTGGACAGGGTGCTAGACAAGCTCATCTAGATTCCCTTTCCCATGACAGGTTGGTCCAGACCACCTTTCAATGTCCCTTTCAACCTGGGCTATTCTATGGTTCTATGAAGCACAAGATAGGCTTAGAAAGAGAAAATTCTGTCACTGGGTACCTAACAATTACAGACCTCCAAGAAAGGATGGAATCTGAGAGTGTGGCCATTTGAGCTGGATTTCTAGCTCAGACATAAACATTTGGAACAGAAAAAACTTTGAAGTGTTAGAGTATTGGAGTTTTTGAGCAGAGAGTTGAACATTGCAGGGACAGGCCATAATATGGCAACAACGGATAAGTTAATATAATTTCATTGGAGCATCAAGAGTTTTATGTCTGAAAGCACAGTTTGTATCTTCCCCTCTGCTGCTTCTGCTGTGCCTGTTGCTATCTTCCCCCACTGCTGTTTTGGCTGCTGCTTTGCTGCCACTTCACCCCATCCCCATCTGCTTTAAAGTTATTTTATTCTGCAGTAGTTTATTCTCCTTATACTGTTATACTTAGTTTGAACTGTGAAAAATACAATTTCACTTTTTCTCCCAACTTTCCAAATTCTGAGTAGTAGTAGTAAATTTACTTTACTGGGGGAGGGATCCACTCTAACCCATCACAGAGTGTAAGGGAGTTTTCCTGTCCAGAATCCATTTAAATTCCTACCCAGTTCAAAATCTCTTTTGGACCTATTAGACACCTTTTGCATCTAGTGTGGAAACAAGGAAATAGTTAATTTTTTTTCTTTTACCTTGTCTCCACAACATGGACAGGTATTTGAGGATAAATAGATTGCCTTTCACATGCAAAGGTTTTGAATAAAAAGTCTCTTTTCTGACTAAAAAGTAGGTTAGTCAATTTTGAATGGCTTTCTCCTTCCACTGAAAATTAGCCTATATTTGCTGTAAAAATGACACCAGCATCATAAAAGCTCCTTCTGTTGGGATTCACTGCACGATTTAGACCAGAGAGCAGTGTAAAGTCCTAATGGGGAAATAAACATTTGAGCATCTTTCCCAGGACTGTAATTGCCACATTTAGATGCTGCTGCTGTATGTGAAAACAGAAGTACATAGAAAATTTCCTTGTTCATGCCATATGCTGGGAATTTTGCCATGTTGTTTACTATATGCACGTGTGTGTGATATATACCAAAGCAGAGATTTCCTTTCTCTTTGTGTGATGGACATGCCTTGTGACATAACTTTACTCCTGCTGTTTCTTGGAAAGAAAGACTCACATTAAAAGGCGTAAGAGAACCATAGAATCATGGAATTGTTTAGGCCAAAAAAGGCCTTTGAGATCATCAGGTCCAACATAACACTGCCAAATCTGCTTCTAAACCATATCCCCAAGCACTATGTCTACACATCTTTGAAATACCTCCAGGCATGAAGATCCAATCACTTCTCTGGGTAGCCTGTTCCAGGGCTTGACAACCCTTTCAGTGAAAAAAAAATCTCCTAATGTCCAGCCTAAACTTTCCCTGGTACAACCTGAGGCTTGTTTCCTCTTGTCCTGTCACTTGTTACTTGGGACAGTAGACCAACACCCAGTTTGCTATAACCTCTTTTCAGGTAGTTGTAGAGAGTGACAAGCTAATGAAAAATGGCAGATTCTGAAGCTAGAAGCATAATAAAGTGATGAAATGATGCTGGCAGAAAAGACATCTTGAAACTAGGAAGACAGGTCAAATATGTTATGGTATCCCGGGGTGCATCAAGAAAAGTATGTCCAGCAGGTCTAGGGAGGTTCTTTCCCTCTATTCTGCCCTAGAGACCACACCTGGAATGCTGTGTTCAGTTTTGGGCTTCCCAGTTCAAGAGAGACAGGGACCTGCTGGAGACAATCCAGCAGAGAGCCATGAGGATGACTGGGGGAGTTGAGCATCTCCCCTATGGAGAGAGACTGAGAAACCTGGGACTGTTTAGTCTGGAGAAGTCTGAGAGGGGATCTGAGCAATGTATACAAATATCTGAGGAGTGGGTGTCAAGTGGAGGGGGCCAAGCTCTTTTTGGTGGTCAACAGCAATAAGACAAGGAGCAACGGCTACAAATTGGAACATAGACGGTTTCAGCTCAACATGAAGAGAAACTTCTTTATAGTGAGGGTGATGGCACTGGAACAGGCTGCCTGGAGAGGTTGTGGAGTCTCCTTCTCTGGAGACTTTCCAAACCCACCTGGATGCATTCCTGTGCAGACTACTACAGGAAGGCTGGGAAGGGACTATTTACAAGGTCTTGTAATGACAGGATGAGGAGTAATGGGTTTAAAGTGACAGAGAGAAGATTTAAACTGGATGTTAGGAAGAAGTTCTTTTCAGTGAGGGTGGTGAGACACTGGCACAGGTTGCCCAGGGAGGCTGTGGCTGCTCCCTGCCTGCAGGTGTTCAAGGCCAGGTTGGATGTGGACTTGAGTAACCCGCTCTAATAAGAAGTGTCCCTGCCTACGGTGGGGGGTTGGAACTGGATGAGCTTTGAGGTCCCTTCCAACCTAAACCATTCTGTGATTCTATGATTTTAAGTTAGCTAGAAATTAGGGAGTTAGTAATTTTAGTTAGAAATTAGGGATTCTCTCTTCTTCACATACTCTGTTGCAGGCATGCATTTAGAATATATTTAATGTAGGTACCCTAAAGAAGGAACTGGACTTGACAGATGAAAGTAGGGAAAAGGGTGCTTGCTGGGGAAAAACCTCACTGAATTACCCTGACAAAGGGCACTTGTAATGTTATAAGGTCTGGGTTTAGGAATGTACAGATTGGGGAATGTATTTTGTTGACCTCTTTTCCCAGAGTAATTGAAAATTATTCAGCTCTGCTGAGTGTAACTGTCATAGAATCATAGAATCATAGAATGGTAAGGTTGGAAGGGACCTCAAGGATCATCTAGTTCCAACCCCCTGCCATAGGCAGGGACACCTCCCACTAGTACAGGTTACTCAAGGCCTCATCCAATCTGGCCTTGAACACATCCAGGGAGGGAGCAGCCACAACCTCCTGTCAGTAGCTTCTGCTTCATATAATTGAGTTCTCTACCCTCAATTTATTTGCCTGTGCTTCAGGCTTTTGAAAATAAATAAAAAAGAAAGCACTTAACCTTTTATTGTTTATTCAGACTTATTTAGAGAAAACAAAAATCTCTGCGGCTGGCTGTATCAACTACACACGTTTTTGCTGAACTCTGGAATGAGGTGAGTGTCAATAAAAAGCAGCTCAAAACCTCTTTCTTCCAGGGTTATTACTGACAGTGTAAACAGTTTTGAATGATATTGGATGTCCCTTATTATGTTAGCATGTAGAATGGATACAGTCCTGTTCCCCTCAAAAGAATCAGCATGTTTTTCTGTCAGGCAGGCAGCTTGTGGGGCAGGTGCCTGCAATTACTGCCTCATCTGCGTTTGGGTTCTCACCCAGAATGTAAGAAATTGTAAAAACATTAGAAAAGTACTCTTTGAAGTGTCTTGCTTTCAGATGAAATCTCACGGTCACTGGAATCCTCTGCCCAGGTGTGGGACTTCTCACTGCAAAGTTCAGCACCACTGATGAGATGAGTGGGATTTGGTTAGATCCCAGGCATAGCCTGGGTTTTGCCTCACTGTTGTCTGCTGTGGAACATCTTCCTTATGAGGAGAGACTGAGGGAGCTGGGGCTCTGCTGCTTGGAGTAATCTGAGGGATAACCTCATTCATGTTTATAAAGATGTAAAGGGTGAGTACCACGACGATGGAGCCAAGCTCTGCTTGGTGATGCCTGATGACAAGACAAGGAGCAGTGGGTGCAAGTTGAGGCACAGGAAGGTCTATGGAAAAATGAGGAAGATTTTTTTTCACTGTGAGGGTGATGGAACACTGGAACAGGCTGCCCAGGGGGGTTGTGGAGCCTCCTTCTCTGGAGACTTTCCAAACCCACCTGGATGCATTCAAGATCGGCTTGGATGGACTGCTGTGTGATCTGCTCTAGGTGCTCCTGCTCTGGCAGGGCGTTGGACTGGATGACCTTTTGAGGTCCCTTCCAACCCCTAACATTCTGTGATTCTGTGATTCTCTTCCACCTCATTTAAGAGTAGGTTTTGTACTTCTCTGCAGCTGCTTTGGAGCTCAGAGTGCCTCTCATGCAACCTGCTTCCTAGCCCTCTTATTCTAGTACTTCTAGCCAAATTTTTGATGTGTAAATCTCAGGCTGACTCAGTGCTAACAAGGTAGGCATACTGGTTAGATTACACCCAGAGCTTCCAGCAGCACTGATTTATTTACTAGCAATTGATATAAATTGCTTTATTTTCCCAATGTCTTCATACTTCCACAAAGCTAATTTCTTACTCTGTGGAGCAGTGTGTGTGCTCCCAGCCTGTCAGTGACACCCTGTGCAATGTTGAATGTTAACTAGCACTGATGGGTGGCTTCTGGCTGGCATATCATGTGTGAGAGAGGCATTTTTAATGTAGGTCCATGGTGAGCTTTTTTTGATTCTTGAATCTTGCTCTTTAAACAGGACATTGGGAATTAGGCTCCTTGGTGCTGGGCATCAGGCTTCTTGCATTGGGATGTCTGAAAAAGTGGGTGGTAGTTTTGCAGTGCCTGGTAGGAGATTAAAGATGGTTTGCTTGGCCTAGTGGAAGGTGCCCCTACCTATGGCAAGGAGTTTGGAGGTCCCTTGCAACTTGAAATAATTCTATGATTCTACAGGACAAGATGGGCAGGGAGCTGGAGAAAATCAGTTGTAGATATGGATGTCTTGTGGAAGAGTGGTACATTATGTCACCTGTAGAGAGTGCTGGGGCAGGACCTCAAGAACTTTGGTTCTGCTTACAATGGCTCAAATTCCTCAAGATGAGAGGAATGCCCAGTGAGGACATTCTTCTCATCTTAAGGAGAGGGTTGCCTTGCTGTAGTGTCTCTGACATCTTGAACTGCAGCTCAGGAGTTAGGTCCACATCTCTTTGGATGGTAATACCCACTAACCAAAAATCTTTGTCACAGATCGCTAAAGTGCCATGGAGCTATCATCTCTGTTAAGGAAAAACAGTGATAACCAAATGGGCTGCGAGGTGTGATTGCCCTCCTTACAGGTCTTCACAGTAGGCTTGGCAGCCTGGAGGCACAGCCCTCACCCAGAATGTGGAACACACCTGCTGTGGACCACAGTGCTACTGTGTGACTAGAGAGAGTGGGGCTACTCACTGCTCTGTGACTACAATGTGGCGTCAAGTGCTTTTGCCAGCTTTAAATCCAACCATTTCAAAGCTCAGTTTTGCCATCTATGGCAAAAGGAAACATGCACAAACCGTGGCAGTGTACTGGTGGAATGGGGAATACAGAAGGAAAAGCTTGTGCCTTCCCCTTCAGCCCCTGATTTCTGCACTTTTAGTTTTTCTGGTGGGTAGGGTATGTCCTGTGGCAACTTTTAGGGGCAGGCACAGCAGCTTTTGGTGCTCTGAAAAGAAAATTATGACTATCCTCAACCTCTTCTTTTCAGAATAAATCTTGTCCAGAATAGCTCTATTGTTCCTTGCACAGTAGAAATCTGTTGGTTTTCCATGACTTTGGCAGGCTCATACTACCTCTGAGGGTGTGATTTTGCCTGAAACTGTGTCTGTGAATAACTTTTCACAGGCAGTGATCTTGCAAACATTCTGGCATGCCAGTGCTCTTACAGTTTTTTCTCCATGCATGAATGTACATGGCTGTTGGAACTGAGGGCTTGGGCACAGACATGTTTGCAAAGGTAGTTATTTTCCAAGTGTAATGTCAAACCCCTGTGTTCAGTCTGGATTGTTTTCTACAGTTCTGGAGGTTTATCAAACTATATAACAGGGATGTGTGTAGTTGTTTCAGAGAGACTCACCTATCTGAACAAATGAATGTTTATTATGCTTTAAAAGTAAAAGGAAATTTGCCTTGTTTTTGCAAAGATGCCCAGAAGTCTCTTTCTCTTTCCTTTTTTTTTTTTTAAATTATTTTTTGTTAAATGGATCCAGACAATGTATTTATGCACAACGTCCTGTTCTTCACATACATGCAAGATGAATTTCATGATGGGAAAAAAGTAATCCAAGCTTACAGCTGTGCAGTCCTTAACTGCTACTTGATAGAGGATAGAATCTTACATAAACATGTGTGTGCTAATAAACAGCAAGTATCACAGGATCACAGAAACATTCACGTTGGCAAAGCCCCTCAGGATCACCAAGACCTATAACCCTACTTTACAAGATTCACCTTAAACCATATCCCTAAGCACCACATCTAAAGGACCCTTAAACACATCCAGAGTTGGTGACCCAACCACCTCCTTGGGCAGCTCATTCCAGTCCCTGACCACTCTCTCTGTGAAAAACTTTTTCCTGTCCAATCTAAACCTACCCAGCCTCATCTTAAGGCCATTCTCCCTTGTTCATGCCAATTTTTTGTTGCTCTGACCCTGGAGTGTTTATTATTATCTGGCATGCTTCTTTCATTGCCTTGACTATAATTTCCTACAGTCACAGGAAACACCTATAGAAAATGGACTGGCCATGGGATGAAAAGATCATTGTCATCTCAGCCATTCATTACTGCCTGTCATATTAGAAGAACTGAGAAGAAAGTGTTCCCTCCTTAATCAGATGGAAGGGAAGGGTCGTCCCAGGCAGGTGAAATACAACTTACTCTTACAAAACTGATTTTGAGCCATTAAGATTCTGCACTGCTGTGGACAGGTTGTAAGAAGCCACTCTGTTCTGACACAAGCTGGGTGAGTTTAAAGGCCAGATCCTCAGTGGGTGCAAACTGAATCCTTTAGCTGACATCAGCTGTGTGATGGAGCTACCGATATACCCCAAGAAGTCTTAGAGAATTAGGCTCAACTAGAGAGCCTGCAGTACTGCAATTGCTGTTTTACTTTGTCAAATATTTTTCCTGTAACTTAATTTGATTAATTAATTTTTGTTTGTTTGTTTGTTTTGGTTGTTTCTCTATTAGTGAATCCATCAGAGTCTGTTTTTTTCCACTGTGATACAGTGTATTATCAAGCCTACTTGCTAAACTGGGCACAGTGCTCTGTATGAATCTAGGTTCATATTTAAACCATGTCTGAAAGTCTACAGTGGTTCACTTTCTTTTGTCTTTTTATTTGTTTAATCAGAACCCACAGAAGCTTTCCATGTCCTCTTTTGATACCTGGATGTACTATGAAGCTCATGATACAGTTCGGGCTAATGCTGGCTGCGAGGAATGGGCTGACAGTTTGAAAGAAGTAATCTAAATGAAAGTGCATGGCCTCTTGGACCCAAAATTCGTTGTCTTGCCAGTCCTAATTCATTTATCTTACAGAAAAACCAAACAGAAAAAGAAAAAAAAAAATCCCCAGCAATTTCCTATCAATTTCAGAGGGGCCATTTTTTTCTCTGGCTTCCACTAAGGATATCATTATGCTCTTTAGTCCTAACCCAGTCCTAACCTGTTCAGCTTTCTAAATAGTTAGTTTAATTAATCCCCTTGTCTTTCTGATTGTGAGTGCTATGTATTGCAAGTGAGATTTCGATGCAAAGCATCACTAAATTAATTAGGTTTGGCCCTGATCCACCAGATTTAATAGGGGTATTTGCACGTTCAAAGGTAGACAACTGTTGAAGTGCCTCATTGAATGGGGCACTTGTCCCTTAATGAGAGGGGGGGCAGGCAGCTTGGCCTCTGGCTGGTGTATAAAGCGAGCAGGGATACTTTGTCTCAGCAGACAACCTCTGTTCCTGCTGAGCCATGACCATATTTTAGCTATATCTTGTACAGAAGTGGAACACCTTGAGTAATCTCCCTCCCATTTCTGCTACCTTCTTCTGTATCATTGTGTTACCTCACATTGAAGGTAATCCCCACCGAATTTGTTGTATTTTTTACTCACAACTCAAGCAAAGCTCTAGTTGAGGCCATGGAATTTCTAGCTTGAAAGGTTTGATTGATGACAAGTTCAGATGGTAGATTGTAAAACAGAATTAACTCTGCCTGTTCTCTTTATTTGTTACCTTGTAGACTGACATTAAAACTGATCTTTGCGTTATTGCAGGACAGTAGGATATTGCACATCAACAGACACTACTTAAGGACTTTTCATCATTATGTTCACAAGGGAGAGCAAATGTTGACAACCTGGTTTTCGGTCTTGTAGATGTTTAGGGCACTCCTCTGAGCACCTGAAGCTATGTGTTCTCTGTGAGTAAACGCTGCCTCTGGAGAAATTGGAGTGTTTTTCATCCACCTCACTAAAAACAGAATTTAATTCCATGAGTTCTCATGGGCTTTTCTCAGTATAGGAGGATACATGTACCCAACGAATCAAAGAACCACAACCACATATTGCAAGTGGGTTTTTGTTTTCGTTTCGTTTTGTTTTGTTTTGGCTTTCCCCCCTCCTTTATTCTGGAAGAGATGCGAGTGGCAGTACACTGTCTTTACAGAAAAATAATCATCCATCTTGGAATGGTTGTTCACATAAATAAAAGTTTGGGGGCTCTGCGCTGCATAGACTCCATTTCTATGATAGTTAACGATTTTACTTGGTTTACTTTCTTTTCCACAAGACGCTCAAGCCCTGGCGGCTTCACAGGCAGGTACGACAGAATTCTCATCTTCGCCAGCCCCCAAGATCCTGACCCGGAGTGGTCCGAGCGAAGGAGGCCATTTCCTTCGGGTCGTGCTCAGCCGGCTCCGGGCGGTGAGGGCACAGCCGGCGTAGGCACCCAGTACTGGAGTGCGTTTGAGGCGAGAACTGGGGTAATGAATAGACTCAGAAGAGGCTCTGGTAGGAGCCCTGCCACTGTTAAATTTGTAGCCAATTAGCCGTGTTGCACAATTCCAGCAGAGCAACACTAGTCTCTATAGACCCGGTATAGAGAGAGAAATTAGTTTAGACAAATGCCTCTTAATCCCTTGTTCTTGGCTGGTCTGGAGCGCCTACTGCTAAGTGCTAATAGCATTGGGAAATCTCGATTCCCAGTGTCAAGGGCTTAGAAGAATCAGCCTATTAAAGGGAGACATTTATTTTGCATTAGCTTTGATCAGCGGCTCATAGGTGAAATCTCCTTACACAAATAAAGCCCGTAGCCTCCCGCTCGGGGGGCCGCGGGCCTTACACCAGGCGGCCGTGGGAGAGGGGCCGGGGCCGCGGGCGTAGCCGCCTGCCTGCGGAGGGCATCCCCGCCAGACCGCGCGGGGACGGGCGCTGCAAAGAGCTGGCTGCCTGCCGGGCCGGTCCACGCCTCGCCTCACGCTGCTGTGCGGTGCCCGCCGAGGCGCCGGCGGCGGCGGCGGTGATAGCGGCTGCGGCGGTTGGGCGATCTCGCGCTGCCCCCCGGCGGCCGTTACCGGCCGTGCTGCTGCCCGGTGCCCCGCACCCCCGCGCCTGGGCTGGCTCCGGCACGACGGGCTGAGGCCCCCTGCACGGCCCCGCCCGCTCCCTCCGCACTGCCCTCTCTCCCTAGCAGTTTAGCAAGGGCAGGGCTGGGTCCCGCTCCCCGCGGCACGGGGCAGTCCTGGCGGTGCCGCCTCTGTACCCGCTCCCCTGTGGCGGCGCTCAGTGCCATGGTGAGACCCCCAGGTTGGGCCAGCCTTTGGGTACCTCGGAGGGTGAGCAGGAGCCCGCCCGGACTGGCAGAGTGCAGCGCTGCTGAGAACAGCTTGTATCCTTCCCATCAAGGGAGGGGCAGAGAGCCCCAACACCCTCGCTGGGGAGCCGAGAGGGGCAAGCACGGTCAGCGGCCGGGCCCTTACCAGTGCAAGCCGCCCATACCTATTTCGAGTATTAAAATACCATCATTTTAATGCAAATGCATCAGCACTGCTAAAAAAGCGTAAAAGTGAGACTACTCAATCAGCGTCGCTGTACCCCGTCCTCATGTCGGGTAGCAGGAGACTTTCCATGGCATTAAAGGATAATGCCTTGCACCTGGGGCTGCCACGAGGAACAGGAGTGTATTTTTAAGCTTCAGCCTCCCCATGCATTCCAGATGCAATTTGCCAAATGATACTGATGTATAAATAAGCTAACCATATAATAAAAGATGAAAATTGTACGGGGAGCTTCCCGGACACAATTATTAGGCCCTTGTAACATTATAACATTACTTACGTGCTCCAGAAGCTTCTGGGACTGAGGTGAAATTGCACTGACACATGCAAAGTGACTTAGGAATCGACCAGTGTTTTGAGATGGTGGAGTGGCATGCAGGGGGAAAAAAAGAAAATCATGCATTGCTCCTAAATACTAATTATTTGCATGCACTGGGTCTTGGTCCGTAATTGGAATGTGAGCAATCCGTACATACGAAATGTAGCAATTTCTGTACTTATGTAAGTAGCTGTTATCTAAAAATTACATAGCTTACTACTGCGTTAAGTTTATGACTGCTTCCTGGCATTGCTTGGACGCACGATACCTGCGGAAGGCACCTGCTGGGTTTCTGAATGCATCAGGTACATCCTAACGTTTCCGTGACTTTGGAGGAATGTTAATAGCATGACAGTGGCACAGCAGGCTGCGTGGAAGAGCGGCAAGGAGGAAGGATGAACAATGACGGTTACATTAGGGCCACTTTGCAAGCGGCTGAAATAATTTTACAGATGAAATACCCATATATTAAGCAAGAACGTGAGGAAGGAATGGGTGAAAGTTGGTTTTCTAAGTGGCCCAAGTAGCTTGCAAGTAGCCAATTATTTTTCAGCTGTAAATGGCACATAGGACTTCGAGGCTCTGCTTGCCTCTGAGCCTTTTTTTTTTTTTTTTTTCCCAGGGAGAGTGTTGGGTCTGTGCAATGGCCTTCTAATCCACAGGTTAGTTCAGATACAGACTTGCTCTGGTCACCTTTTCTATCTTGATTAAGGAAGTTGAACATCTTCCTTGTGAGGAGAGACTGAGGGAGCTGGGGCTTTTTAGCTTGGAGAGGTGACCCTCATTAATGTTTATAGCTATGTAAGGAGTGAGTGCCAGGAGGATGGAGCCAGCCTCTTCTCAGTGATGCCCAATGACAGGACAAGGAGCGATGGGTAGAAGTTGAAGCATAGCAGGTTCCATGTGAACCTGCGTAAGATTTTTTTCACTGTGAGGGTGACAGAGCACTGGAACAGGCTGCCCAGGACAGATGTGGAGTCTCCCTCTCTGGAGATATTCAAGAACTGTCTGGATGTGTTCCAGTGTGATCTGCTGTAGGTGATCCTGCTCTGGCAGAGGGGCTGGACCAGATGATCTTTTGAGGTCCCTTTCAGCTCCTGACATTCTATGATCTTCTGAAGTGGTTATCCTTGAGGTTAACATCCATTATACTCTGCTTGCAGCTACATTGTCAGGAGCTGCTTCTGCTCTTACTCTAGGGAAGGCAGGTTGATTTTTCTGTGTCCCAGGGCCTCAGCTCAGGTTGGGGGCATGATTACTCTACAGGAGGTGGGCACAATTTATAGAGCAGATCTGGTGTGGTCCCACAAGTGTATAGTCTGGCTGTGCTTTCACTTATGGAGAGTTGCAGGGGCCAGATGGCAGTTTGGGGTACCTCAGGGATGGGACTTGGTCATGTATCACGTGTAGTTCTCTAATGGATTAATGCCTCTGAATGAAAGAATATTCAATGGGAAATTCCCCCACTACAGCTTAGCACCTTGCTGGTGGGGCAGTATGAGGACTGCTAGAGGCTTCTCAACTGTGACAAAGATGCTCAATAGCTAAGGTTAAGGCAACCCAAAACCCACAGTAGAAAGAAATTGTGGATTGTTAAGATTTAATTAACTATTCAAACTGATTACCAAGAGACGTAGCAGATTTCCCCCTCTCCTCTCCCCCCCCCCCCCCAC
>VWZE01001490.1:226765-240326 GCA_013396675.1 Eubucco bourcierii | reverse complement strand
CCCCAATTGCTTTTAAGTTTGTAAATGAAGACTGGATGCCTTTGTAGAAGACGTGTCCTAATCCAAATGTAAATTGTTGGGATCAGTGCAAGAATTACTGGATGAACTTCTCTGGCCCTTGCTATGCTGCATGTCAGACTAGATGATGCTAACAATCACACTTCTAGCCATAAAAATGTATGAGCAGTAGAAAATTATAAGTTTGAGGAGAACAAAATGATCTGAAATTAACTCTATAACAGAAATACTTTCAAAACATAAACTCCTCTTTAACTCCTGTTGCATTATTTCACATTCTCAGTGGAAGCAGGACAGATTTTTAGCTGTATTTTTTACATTAAAACAAACAGCTGGGAAACTTAAATGAGGAAAAATTAATGTGAGTGAAGAGTGAGGTGACTGACTCCTAACAAAAAGTCTGTCTGCCCCTGTTAGTTTAATACTCACTTTTTCTGTGAAGGAAAAATTTCCAGCACCTGTTGCTTGTACTTGACTCACTTGAGTTTTAGAAATTACCCAATTTCAGACACGATAGGGTTGAATAGGAAATTGACTTTGCCTTTCTTGATAGATATATGGTGCTAAGAGATGTGGCTTAGCACCAGATTTGGTAGAGTTAGACAATGGTTAGATTCAATGATCTTAAAGGTCTGTTCCAACTGAAGTAACTCTATGATTCTGTGATTTAAACCTCTCAGCAACTGTATTCCAAAACTCAAAGCAGGCTTTCAACTTCTTCTTTTTGGCCTAGTGATACTGGGAACACTTGGAGGGGAGCACAGTTAGCTCCTGTGACCTTGGATTTGTTTGGGACATTTAAAAATATCTGTAAGTGGATGGGAGATGGAGGCTAGGGTGAATACAATTCCTATGTGGCTACCTAAATGGCTAACTTCATATAACCTAAATCCACTGAAACTGTGTGTACATGGAAATGAGTAAAACAAGAATTCATATAATAAAGCCTCACAAAGAGCCTCTATTCATAAATCTTTTTCTTGCCCTTTTTTGATCTGCCTCTTTCTATTCTGGATGAGGTGAAGCAATGTAGTCTTGTTTTGCTGTATTTTTTTCCCCCCACTGAGATTTTCAAGACTTGCTTCCCTAGGCTAATGGAGACCTGCCCCAATATAGGCTCCTCTCTTGAGATATTTTCAGTGAGAAATCATCTAGCTGCTCTCTTGCTCCTTAACCAGGGAAAAAAGGCTGATTTTCCAAAACTATTCCACAGAAAGAGAGACATAAAAAGAACTAAATGCATCTTGGATATGGTTCATCTGGGCCATACATTCTTGCGTTCCTGTGCAGACTACCATAGGTGATGCTGCTTTGGCAGGCGGGGTTGGACTCGATGATCTCTGGAGGTCCCTTCTGACTTCTAATATTCTGTGATTCTGTGATTTGCAGCTGCTACATAATTAGGATGAGGTACATTGTGACTTGGAGAAATTTCTCTACAAGGGACTATAGACTACTGGCTCAGCTATAAATGTCTGCATTTTATTTACCTCATCTTGTCCATTGAACATTAGAAATAAGCATGAATCATAGAATGGTTTAGGTTGGAAGGGACCTCCAAGCTAAGTTGGATGACCAAAAGCTCATCCAGTTCCAACCCTCTGCCACAGGCAGGGACACCTCCCAGTAGTACAGGTCGCTCAAGGCCTCATCCAATCTGGCCTTGAACACCTCCAGGGAGGGAGCAGCCACAACCTCCATTGGCAACCTGTGCCAGTGTCTTACCACCCTCACTGATAAGAACTTCTTCCTAACATCTAGTTTAAATCCCCCCTCTGCCAGTTTAAACCCATCACTCCTCATCCTGTCATTACAAGACCTTGTAAATAGTCCCCTCCCAGCCCTCCTGTAGGCCCCCTTCAGATACTGGAAGGCTGCTCCAAGGTGTTGTTGAAGACTTCACTTCTCCAGGCTGAAGAACCCCAACTCTTGTAGTCTGTCTTCATAGCAGAGCTGCTGCATTCATCTGAGCATCTTTGTGGCCTCCTCTGGAGGACTTGGTCCAACAGTTCCATGTCCTTCTTGTGTTGGGGGCTCCAGAACTGTGCACTGTACTCCAGGTGGAGGGGTAGAGGAAAAGAGAACAGGAGGTAGTTTTGGCAGTATTTACCAAAAATACTGAATAAGGAAAGGACAAATGGTTACCGGACAAAAGTGATGTGGGAATTCATTGAAATGTGAATATTGGAAAGGGGAGGAAGCAGGAATATGCAGAGGGTAAAAAAAAAAAAAAAAAAAAAAAGTAAAGATTTAGATCTTTGCCTTTGCTGGGCTTAGGATGTACAAGACAGAAGTGACTATATATGTTTTCTTGTAACTGCACTAGCTGAAGTCTGGCTGAAAGAGGAAGGATGCTGCTTTATGTTCCATAGAATACAGCCCAGTGGCAGAGCTTGGAAAACTTGTGGATGTTGAAATCTTCTTAAGACACATTTTTTTGCTCATATGAGTGCCGTCTGTGATACTCCTCAGGCATACTCTAACGCAACAAGCACTGAGACCACGGCATGCACTGTCTTATTTATTCCTCTTCATTTCCCCCCGCATTTCCTTAGGTAACAGCTTTTGTCTCTTTAAAGCCAGGGGAAGAGTATGAGAAGGGACGGCTACTTTGGACACTAGCATTCCAATACATTGAAACATCAGGAGAGAACTACCCTTCTCCTTGTCTGCCCTAAATTCTGCCTGAAGCTGCAGCCTTGCTCATCTATACAAAGCAGCCTGAAACTCAAAGTGAGTAGTATATCTGCCCTCATGATTTGGGATAGTACCGAGCACATTCCAGACACCAGAGCTTGATTGTGCTGTGAAGTTTAGAGTCCCTGGCACAGTTTTCACCTGGGACTAATATTAAATAACTTTTAGATGCTTTCTGTATTTTCAAGTCCAAGTGCCCTTTAACCATCAATCAGCTGAGAATATTTTCTCTCCCCATTTTTCTAAAATCCTCATATCTAGCCTGTGTCTAGTGCTGCCTTGCAGGTTGCTGTAACAACTGTGTTTTCAGTTCTGTTTCACAGACTTTCAAACCTCCCCAGAATCAGAACAAATTCCTCAGCCTTGGAAGCACCCCTTTGTTTGGACTGTCGCATGTATTGTCAGTGCGTGGCTATTGATTCAGCATCTCAGCGGACAAAAGGACCATCCTGGGTTCTTATACTTGCCTCTAAATGAAAGTTGTCAATTAGACCCTTCAGTTTCAAAGAAGTTTAAGCTGACCAAACAATCTGGCACCTATTCACTCACACAAAGGAGAAGAAATCAGAAGAAGTAAATATTGCATATTGAATCTCCTTGTCCATGAAATCCAAACAGTTGCTGAAATCTCTGGGTTGTCTTTACAGCTCAGATACTGTCTAAACTCTTAATTCCAGAAGCTAAAGTCTGTGTTCATGCCATCACTGTCTCAGCTGCAGTTGAACACTGCAATGACTTTTAATCTGCTTGCTTTCTTCCTTCCTTGTTCCTTGACTCTGGGCCTGTCAAACCCACTTACTTTATCTACTACTCTGTGTAGATTGGCTCCTTGAATCTTTTCTCCAGTTCCTCTTGTTTTATTTATTTCCTATTCTGTAATTATTTCCCCAGTGTCTTCAGCCAAATGGACATAACCTCTTATCATGACCTCTTAAACCTCTTATTGAACCTCTGTTGAATCCTCTTGCAGAGTCATGGATGACCACAGAAGGATCCTGACTGTATCTAGCTGTGAACTGGAGTTAGTCCTCTACCCACCTGCAGTACATTTCTTAAATGTCCACTGTTGTGGCTTTTTCTCCCTTTGCATCAGCACATGGAGTATGATTTCTACTCATGGCAAGACATTTTTATTGCATTGCTTGAACTTTATAGATCTGATTCAAATCCCCTGTCTGTGATACAAAGGTAAATACAGATATGCACAAGAAACATTGCTGAAAACTTCCAAACTGACTGGAAAGCCAGGTAGGGCCAAAGTGGTCAAGAAAGTAGCCTGGCTTTAGGTCCTGTGTTTTCTGATGGTCAAACTTGGAACCATGTCATAGAATCACAGAATCATTTAAGTTGGAAAAGATCCTTAATATCTCTGAGTCCAAGTGTTAATAAAAGACTGCCAACCATATTTTTAAGTGCCACATCTTTTAAGTGTCCCTTAAATGACTCCAGGGATGATGATTAAACAGACTGTCAATAAGTAATTTCTGTTTTGGCTCTCTAGGGATCTCCTCTAAGATTGGGAAGTAAACTTAAGAAAGATTTTCCAAGATTCCTTCCTGCCTGATCTCAAACTGAGACTTCAACTCACATTTCCTACAGCTCAGGAAATATCCTAACTTCCAAGTTAAATCTGTTTTTTTGGTGCGTGGTTCTCTGTTTGTCCCAACACATCTGGGCCATCTAATTAAAATCATAGAATCATAGAATCATAGAATGGTAAGGTTGGAAGGGACCTCAAGGATCATCTAGTTCCAACCCCCTGCCATAGGCAGGGACACCTCCCACTAGTACAGGTTACTCAAGGCCTCATCCAATCTGGCCTTGAACACATCCAGGGAGGGAGCATCCACAACCTCCCTGGGCAACCTGTTCCAGTGCCTCACCACCCTCACTGTAAAGAACTTCCTGCTAACATCTAGTCTAAATCTCCCCTCTGCCAGTTTAAGCCCATTGCCCCTTGTCCTGTCATTGCAGGACCTTGTAAATAATCCTTCCCCAGCCTTCCTGTAGGCCCCCTTCAGATACTGGAAGGCTACTATCAGGTCCCCTCGAAGCCTTCTCTTCTCCAGGCTGAAGAGCCCCAACTCCCTCAGCCTGTCCTCATAGGAGAGCTGCTCCAGCCCTCTGATCATCTTTGTGGCCCTCCTCTGGACCCGCTCCAACACTTCCATGTCCTTCCTGTGCTGAGGGTTCCAGAACTGCACACAGTACTCCAGGTGGGGTCTGACGAGAGCAGAGTAAAGGGGCAGAATCACCTCCCTTGCCCTGCTGGCCACGCTTCTCTTGATGCAGCCTAGGACTCGGTTGGCTGTCTGGGCTGCATGTGCACACTGCAGGCTCATGTTGAGCTTTTCATCAACCCAGACTCCAAGGTCCTTTTCCTCAGGGCTGCTCTCCAGCCATTCACCACCCAGCCTGTATTTGTGCTTGGGATTGTGCCTACCCAGGTGCAGGACCTTACACTTGGCCTTATTGAATTTCATGAGGTTGGCCTGGGCCCAACTCTCCAGCCTGTCCAGGTCCCTCTGGATGGCATCCCTGCCCTCTAGCAAGTCGACTGTGCCACACAGCTTGGTGTCATCTGCAAACTTGCTGAGGGTGCACTCCATTCCTCTGTCCATGTCACTGACAAAGATGTTAAACAGCACTGGTCCCAGCACTGACCCCTGAGGGACACCACTTGTCACTGGTCTCCAGGTGGACATTGTGCCGTTGATCGCCACTCTCTGGGTTCGACCATCCAGCCAATTCCTTATCCAGCGAGTGGTCCATCCATCAAGTCCATGCTTTTCCAGTTTGGTGACCAGGATGTCATGTGGGACAGAGTCAAATGCCTTACTCAGGTCCAGGTAGATGACATCAGCTGCCCTTCCCTTGTCCACTGTCGCTGTGACTTCATCATAGAAAGCCACTAAATTTGTCAGGCAAGATCTGCCCTTGGTGAAGCCATTGCTGGTTCCCACCAATCACCTCTGCTTTGTTTTCCATTTGCCTTAGCAGGACTTTCAGCAGGATCTGCTCCAAATATATGGAAGAACATAGCAGCCTAGGTAAGCCTTGGCTTTGAAGCAGGGAAACTCACAGAACAGATCAGCAATCTTTCAGCAAAACTTTGTTTTGCATGAAAATACACTGATTTGTTAGCATATTTTGTCAGAAAAGTAGAACCTACCTCAATGTGGTTAGTGGTTCAGACACTGCTATCTTGCATTGGGGGAGTACCTATGTATTCCTTTGTGCACCTCTGAATGCCCCAATGCTGTCAATATTCCAGATGGACAAGACGTCCTCCAGAGGGACCTGGACAAGCTGGGAGAGGTGGGCTCAGGTGAACCACATGGGATTCAGCAAGAGCAGGTAGAAGGTTCTGCACCTGGGCCAGAACAATCCTCACTGTCAATACAGACTTGGGGGTAAGGTGACAGAAAGTAGCCCTGAGGAAAAGGACTTGGGGGTGCTGATGGATGAGAAGCTGGACATGAGCTGACAGTGTGAACTTGGAGCCCAGAAGGCAAACGGCATCCTGGACTGCATTAGAAGCATGGGCAGCAGACAGAGAGAGGCGACTCTGCCACTTTGCTCTGGTGAGAGCTCACCTGGAGTACTGCATCCAGCTCTGGAGCCCTTAATACAGGAAGGACATGGACCTGATGGAACTGGTTCATAGGAGGGCCACAAAGATGATCAGGGGCTTGGAGCATCTCTAATTTTCAAACTGATTTTGAAAAAAAAAATTCCAGTGTGAGAATAAAGCAGAAGAACAACTTTTCTCTTTGATGTGGGATGCAGTGTATGCTTTTAGCTAACCCTGTTTGACGGCTGGTCCAATAATCTGTCCTTGCACTAGTTCTAGTTCTTTAAAAATAGTATAATGTCACTCTTTAGTCTGTTGTGAAATCCATGATTTTCTCAGTCACATTTCCTACAAACTGTAGCTGTTTTGGCTTCTACTGCAAAAATTTCTGCAAGAGCTTCTGGATTTCCTCCCCTCTACTCTGTCTTGGTGAGACCACACCTGGAATACTGTGTCCAGTTTTGGGTTCTCCAGTTCAAGAGAGACAGGGTCCTGCTGGAGAGAGTCCAGCAGAGACCCTTGAAGGTGGCTGGGGAACTCGAGCATCTCCCTTATGGAGAGAGACTGAGAGCCCTAGGGTGGTTTAGGCTGGAGAAGAGAAGGCTGAGAGGAAATCTGAGCAATGTCTATAAATATCTGAGGGATGGGTGTCAAGATGAAGGTGCCAGGCTCTTTGTGGTGGTCCACAGTGATAAGACAAGGAACAATGGATACAAACATGAACATGGGGGAAGGTTTCACCCAAACATCTTTACAGTGAGGGTGTCAGAGCCCTGAAGCAGGCTGCCCAGAGAGGTTGTGGTCTCCTTCTCTGAAGACTTTCAAAACCCACCTGGATGCATTCCTGTGTGAGCTACCCTAGGGGATCCTACTTTGACAGGGAGGTTGGACTTGATGATCTCTGGAGGTCCCCTCTAAACTCTAAGGTTCTGTGATTCAGTGATTTTCATGTGCTCCTAGGAGAAGAGGTTGAAGTAGTGTGGGTCTCTCTGGAAACTCCACCTTGCCCAGCAACCTGTCACAAACCAGAGGCAGCCCTAAATACGTCAGGGGAAAGGTACAAGGAAACCTGTCAGACATGTCTAAATTAATTGAAGCCTTGTTTGGTTTTTATAAATTGCTGCTTTAAAATAGTTTCAGTCATTTCTAAATTCAAAGTTTCCTAACCCTCTGCTGAGTCCTACTGGATTCACATTCAAATTATGCATGTCTCCTTCTGTATAAAGTTTAAACCTTCCACACTTAAATTTTGTGAAACATCTCTTTGTTCTTGCATTATGATAAAAGATGGGGGGCAAATGGGAGGGGAGGGAGAGGGCAGGGAAGTGCCTCACCTATCTCATACATCCTGGCTCTTATTTCCTCTGCTTTTGATCATTTCCTCTTTCATTCACTTCATCTCATCTCTTAGGTAAACGATCCAATTATATTCCATTTTGTTGCATTTCTAAAGTTTTCCATGCCCCTAATTATTCTCATTACCCGTCTCTGAACTCTTTTTTTTTTTTTTTGCTTTTTTTGGGTCATTTTAGGTGCGAATTATTGCAAGTGCAATTTAGATCACTTAGATGTCCAAGTCCCTGACTTATGGTACAATCAGTACTGAAACATCTAAGTAAATAGATTGCAGAAACAAATAATTATGTAGCAAAATGTACCTGCAAGTTTTGCGCCCACGAGAAATGCTTAAAGCTACGCTAAAGGTCAGAGCTTTAATCACAAGTAAAATAACTCCATCATTCTATAAAAAAAAGGACCCTCTCCATTTGGACAAGGTATTGTCACACACACAAAAAAATGTTTAGACTTTTCCTGTATAGAGCTTTATCACAAATGTAAAATTAAATGCAAAATTAATAGAATTATCAGTCATGAAGAGGTGGAACAGCACCATAATATCTGAGGGCTTTACTAGGAGAGAAGGCCATGGTGTGTACTGAACTTTCACCATAACCAGTATTTATCATTTGCATGTTTGTGTCTTTAAAATTGAAATTTGAGATGGTTTCCTCTGTGGTATTGAAACAACTATTCCATTTATGTACAAGAAAGTCTTAGAGGCTATGTCTGTATTCGTGATCCAACAGTCTAGAAAATTGAGTCTAATGTTATTGAAAAGTATTTTGAAGAACCACAGAATTGCAGAATGTTAGGGGTTGGAGGAAACCTCAAAGGGGTTGGAAGGGACCTCCCGTCCAAACCTCCTGCCAGAGCAGGAACACCTAGAGCAGATCACACAGGAACACATTCTGGTGGGTCCTGAATATCTCCTGAGATGGAAACTCCACAACCCCTTGGGCAGCCTGTTCCAGTGTTCTGTCATCCTCATGGTGGAAAAAAACTTCCTCATGTTTCCATGGAACTTCCTATGCCTCAGCTTCCACCCATTGCCCCTTGCCCTGGCATTGGGCATCACTGAGCAGAACCTGGCTCCACACTCTTAGCAGTCACCCTGCACATCTTTATCAACATGAATGAGGTCACACCTCAGGATCCTCCTCTCCAAGCTAAAGACCGCCAGCTCCCTCAGGCTTTCCTCATAAGGAAGATGTTCCACTCCCTTCATCATTTTTGTGGCTCTGTGCTGGACTCTTTCAAGCAGTTCCCCGAGTTCCTTCTTGAATTGAGTGGCCCAGAACTGGACACAATATTTGACTAGAGGGTTTGGAGAACCTTTCTCAACCTACTGACCACAATCTTCTCATTATGATTGAAATGTCTAGGATAAGAATTCAGGAGACTACGAAGTTAAGGTCACGTTTTCAACAGTGCTGGCGGAAAAGTTGCAGTGAGATGATTTTTTTTTTTTAAAGAAACAAAAAAATTCAAATTAGAATTCTATTTCCTAGGTTTTCTGTGTTGATTCTGAGTTTCATTGTCACTTGAAAAAAATGTAGCTCCTTTTTCCCATGTGTGAAAAGAAGTTTCTGCTATTTCTTATGAAAGGATAAAACAGAATTCTTGTGTTTGAAAAGCAGAGATTTCAAATACTCAAAATTAATGAACTACTTGATGTTGGAATTTTAAAAATTTCTTTCCTTCTTAAATGACTACATTTAAGAAGAAAACAAATGATACTTAATAAATAGCAATATACAAATACTTCAAGTAGAAACTGGGCATCTTGTAGAATCATAGAATCATAGAATGGTAAGGTTGGAAGGGACCTCAAGGATCATCTAGTTCCAACCCCCTGCCATAGGCAGGGACACCTCCCACTAGTACAGGTTACTCAAGGCCTCATCCAATCTGGCCTTGAACACCTCCAGGGAGGGAGCATCCACAACCTCCCTGAATTAGACATAGTG
This sequence comes from Eubucco bourcierii, assembly GCA_013396675.1. Lineage (NCBI taxonomy): Eukaryota > Metazoa > Chordata > Aves > Piciformes > Ramphastidae > Eubucco > Eubucco bourcierii. The sequence goes on along the minus strand of VWZE01001490.1, from coordinate 230,729 downwards.
AGGAGGTTCAATTTTAATCCATAAACATACATAAATATAAACATTCTAGACCTCTACTGTTACTCTCTCCTAGGGACTGTAAACAGTGAAGGAGGAAAGCTAAGTTGGATAAGAAATGCCAAGTTGATTAGTTAGGTTAGTTGGTGCAACTTTGACCTTAGGCAGGAGGAGAAACACCTAAGAAGCAGAAGTTGATGAGATGGACTCCGAGACTTGCAGTTGATTCTTGTTCTTTCTGGATCCAGCAGTGAGAAGAAACCAACCGCCACCTGGGTCCAGCCTCCTCTCAGGGAGCTGTAGAGAGCAATGAGGTCTCCCCTCAGCCTCCTCTTCTCCAGGCTGAACACCCCCAGCTCCCTCAGCTGCTCCTCCCCAGCCTTGTTCTCCAGACCTTTCCAGCTTTGTTGCCCTTCTCTGGACTTGCTTCAGTTCCTCAATGAGTTGATGTTAGCTGCTTAACACACATATTAACTGAATATACTTTGAAGACTTTTCTTAGTGGCTTCTCATGAGCTAGACAGGTGATGTGGTTTTCTTTCTTATTACATCACTTTGATCAAGACAGGCCATGACAACTTTTAAGGGTCCAGCACATTTATTCTGTATTGTTTCATGGGAATGACTCTGTCACTTTTCTTTATGTTGGTGTTCCTTGTGATTACTTTGAGACATCATGTGAAGAATGTGTGCTAACACTTCCCTGTTGTTAAACTGCCCTTCCAAACCATTGCTATAGCACTGACCTGACAGGAAAAGGTTGTTACGTTATTGATGCAATGCCCTTTGTTTGATCTAATATAGATTCTGATAGGCAGCTTGTTGGTCTAACACAGCCTTTGAACCTTTTGGTTTAGCCATGGCTGAGCTTGGCTTATCTTTTAATAACGTTCTTCCTAAATGTAGAACTTTTTTACGTGGCAGATCCTAAAGTGAAATTGCAGGGATGTTTAATTACGGTTTAAAATGTTACCAATGCATGACAGTGAAACATCTGCAATACATTTCAGTGCCATTAGATATGGCTGTCTGCAGTCAAATATTACCTGAATTTTCTGTGAAACATGTAAAAAACAATAATAACAAACCACACAACACATCTGAAATCTGAAATGCATCTCTATACATTCTGGATTGCTTTAATTTATCCTTATGACAGTAGTTTACACTTCCCACGAGGCCAGTCTCATGAAATTCAAGAAGGCCAACCAAGTGTAAGATCCTGCACCTTGGTCCCAAGCACAACTCCAGGTTGGGTGGTGAATGGTTGAGAGCAGCCCTGAGGAAAAGGACCTGGAGGTCTGGGTTGATGAAAAGCTCAACATGAGCCTGCAGTGTGCACATGCAGCCCAGACAGCAACTGCGTGCTGGGCTGCATCAAGAGCAGCGTGGCCAGCAGGGCAAGGGAGGGGATTCTGCCCCTTTGCTCTGCTCTCCTGAGACTCTACCTGGAGTACTGTGTGCAGTTCTGGAGCCCCCAGCACAAGGACATCAAACTGTTTGAGCCAGTTCAGAGGATGCCACAAAGATGCTCAGAAGGCTGCGGCAGCTCTGATATGAGGACAGGCTACAAGAGAGTTGGGGCTCTGCAGCCTGGGGAAGAGAAGGTTTTGAGGAGAATTTGTAGTAGCCTTCCAGTATCTCAAGAAGGCCTACAGGAGGGTTGGGGAGGGACTATTTACAAGGTCTTGTCAGGACAAAGAGTAACGGGTTTAAACTGGCAGAGGGGAGATTTAAAGTGCATGTTAGGAAGAAGTTCTTTGCAGTGAGGGTGGTGAGACACTGGAACAGGTTGCCCAGGGAGGCTGTGGCTGCTCCCTGCCTGGAGATGTTCAAGGCCAGGTTGGATGAGGCCTTGAGTGACCTGTTCTAGTGGGAGGTGTCCCTGCCTATGGCAGGGGGTTGGAACTAGGTGATCCTTGAGGTCCCTTCCAACATAAACCACTCTATGATTCTATGATTCCCTGTTTGCTACAGTACCATTAGTGTGCTGAAGGTGCATCAGAGTTCTTTGTTGCTGTGTTCATGTCCTGTGTCTGGAAGAATCTCATCTTCAAGAAGAGAAAGGAGGAGATCTGAGGAACTGCTTGTGAGCCTCACCTCAGTTGCTGGGTAGGTCATGGAGGAAATAATACTGGAAGCCATTTTTAAAGTGTATGAGGGGTTAGAAGGTGACTAGAAGTAGGCAGTATGAATTTATGAAGAGGAAGTCATGCTTGACCAACCTGGTAGCTTGACCACCTTGATAGCCTTCTGTGCTGAAATGCCTGAGAGAAGGGTAGCAGAGGGTGTTGCTCCTCTTGCCTCAAGTGATGCTTTCAGCTGCATTCCATAATGAAGACCAATGGATGAAATCAGAGTGGGATACGCTGATTCTCCTTCCTGATTCCTACTTAATCAGAGCCAGTTAGTGTCTCTAAGAAATGTCATAGAAATGTGCATTTCTACTCTTGACCATAGAGAGCTAAGAATGCAAAGCTAATTTGTAGGTTTCCAAAATTCGTTGTGGTAGTGAAGGAAAGGAACATCTTCCTTATGAGGAGAGCCTGAAGGACCTGGGGCTCTGCTGCTTGGAGAAGAGGAGCCTGAGAGGTGACCTCATTTATGTTGATAAAGATGTGCAGGGTGAGAGCCAGGCTCTGTGCAGTGATGCTCAATGCCAGAACAAGGGGCAATGGGTGGAACTTGAGGCATAGGAAGTTCCATGGAAACATGAGAAAGAGTTTTTTCACTGTGAGGGTGACAGAACACTGGAACAGGCTGCCCAAAGGCCAGCCTGTCTGGATGTGTTCCTGTGTGACCTGCTCTAGGTGCTCCTGCTCTGGCAGGGGGTTTGGACTGCATGAGCTTTGAGGTACCTTCCAGCCTCTGACATTCTGTGATTCTGTAATTTCTCTCCTACCTCATCTCCCCTTTAACCACTCTTCATCCCTGAGGAAGAAACCTCTTTCTATGCTTTCTATTCTTTCAAATGGTTTGAAAAACCTGATTGTACTTTTCCTTACATTTCAAACATAGTCAATATTAACAACAACCTTCTGGAAAACAGGTAGGATTATGCTGGACTTGTGGCTAAGGTGTAGGCAGAGCCTGTAGGAAAGCAGAGTTAGAATTACTTGTGCAATACACAAGTGCAATTTCACATGCAGCCACTTATTTAACAACTCTCAAAAGAGTTTAGAAGGTATTATTTTCATGGCTCAACTCTACCACTTCCTTAATTATTTTTAATACAATTTCATTTTGTTCCACATAAAAACAACTTCTGATAATTTATTTGTATTTTGTTTGTTTGTTTGTTGTTTTGTTTCATTTTGTTGCTTGCATATTACAGGGGCCTTTACAAAGCACAGGACCCCTGGAGTCTTCATTTCCTAATCTCCTCTTTTTGAAGTGGGAACATTTTCTTCCCTGGTTCTCCTCTTTTTTTTTATCCTTCTTCTCCCTGCTGTTTAATATTTGCCACCTTTTTCAGGTCTCCTTTTCTTCTCATTGCTCACAGTGTTCATCCTCTTCTGCCTGCCAGTACATGGTCAGCCACACCTCTGTGCCTGGGAAGATCATGGAGCAGATCCTGCTGAAAGTTCTGCTAAGGCAAATGGAAAACAAAGCAGAGGTGATTGGTGGGAACCAGCAATGGCTTCACCAAGGGCAGATCTTGCCTGATGTGAAGGTTTGGGAGTTCCCCCACCCCCCACACTTTTGTAAAATGACCCAGACTAGCACTCAGTCGGCTGGAAGTTAAATGATGAAGCTCTATTTACAGCTTTGCACAATGTACAGCAGATATTTACACTATATACACAATATTTACAGAAATATACAAGTAAAAGGTAATACAGCAACACAACTCCCCTCCCAGAAATCAGAGACCCCAGGAGGGGCTCCCAACCACCCTTCCACCTTCTCCCCACCCCTGTACCTTACCCCAAGGTTTGCCTTACGTGCAAGGTAAATTAGGAGGATC
>VWZE01001490.1:179204-225745 GCA_013396675.1 Eubucco bourcierii | reverse complement strand
CCAGGTTGGACAAGGCCTTGAGTAACCTGTACTAGTGGGAGGTGTCCCTGCCTATGGCAGGGGGTTGGAACTAGATGATCCTTGAGGTCCCTTCCAACCTTACCATTCTATGATTCTATGGTGTCAATAGTTAACCTGCTACCTCACCAAGCTCTTTGGTTCTTGCCTATTCTTTCGCTGTTCAAGTACAAGGCCTTATGCAAAACTTTCCTACGTCTTGCTCTGCACAGGTTTCATGGCAATGAAAGCTTCCTCAAAACATATTGAGTCACGAAGACTTCACAATCATGCATAACTGCTCTCAGAAATACTGATTGGCAAACACCTTCAAAAAACCCATGAACTAAGTTGGACTCTAAAGCCTCAGAAGTAACTTGAACTTTTGACATCACCCTTCCTCAGAATGCTGGAAGCAATGCCTTCAGCACTGATGTTGTTCCAGTCTGTCTTGGATTGAGTAAGTTCTCTAATGAAAAAATTTGAAGGGCTTTTCACAGAGCCCTTAGCACCAGAAAGATGCAATTTACTGTAATGCCAGAAAATCTGGGAGCTGGATTTTTATGAGTTCCAGTGTGAGCATATGAGACACTGCTGTGGTTGTTGGTCTTGTCTATGAGTACTGGCTAAGCTCTGAAAACCTGGTTTTATTCACCTGAGGTGTGAGCATCTGGGCTTGACTCTTCTCTCAGGCACTAATTTGCTTTAGATTCTCTGTGGATCCAGTCACAAGAGGGAAGCAAAATAAAGGATGTCTAAGCCCACTAGCATCTAAAATCCCCCTTGTAGGACCTTCTTATCTTCAATGATGCTATGGAGACAATAGTGCCTGTGTGTCTAACCTAAGCAGCTTGGTGAGGTATAATATATTAATCAATGACCTGGATGAGGACACAGAGTGCACTGTCTGCAAGTTTGCTGTTGACACCAAGCTGGGTGGAGTGGTTGCCACACCAGAAGGCTGTGCTGCCATTCAGCCAAACTTGGACAGGCTGGAGGGTTGGGCAGGAAGAAATTTAACGAAATTCTACAAGGGCAAGGCATTAGTATAGTTTGGGGACTGACTTGTTGGAAGGCAGTAAAGGGGAAAAGGATCCTAGGACCCTAGTGGATGAGAGTTTGACCATGAGCCAGCAATGTGCTCTTGTGGCCAGGAGGGGCAACACCATTCTGGGGTGTATGGGAAGGACTGTGGCTAGTAGGTCAAGAGAGGTTCTCCTGCCCCTCTACTCTGCCCTGGTGAGGCCACATCTGGAGTACTGTGTCTAGTTCTAACCCCCCCCCCCCCCCCTAAATTCAAGAGGGACATGGAACTGCTTGAGAGTGCCCAGTGCAGAGCCACGAAGACGATTAAGATGATTAATTTTTTACTTCCAGATTAATTTTTTTGTTTGTTTGTTTTTTTGGTGGATGGCTAAGTTAGGAGGAGGACAATGAGGTTATTTCACTGCAGTGCTTTATTCAGCCCAGTGGGGCTGTGTTGAATGCAAGACATGTCTGGATAGTCCTGTAACCATTCCAGCCCTCCAAGTTTGACCCCTTTGTGTTTGGCTTCCCTTCATCATAGGGTGGCTTGCTGCTGCTCTTAAGGCTAGTTGTAATATTACAGAGTGAGAAATAGCTGGGATTGTTACTTCCTTCTCTTGTCCTGCTGCTGGCAGGGCTCTTCTGCAGTTGTTTCTTTTCCTCAGTTTTAGGAGGCTCCAGCCTAAGAGGCAGATGCTGCAATCCTCTCCTTTCTGTAGGGATCCTCTTCAATAATAACCCTGTTCTGATTGAGCCTATTGAAGCATTTTGATGGAGAAACATTGAAATAGTGGATCCCACCATCAGGTTTAGGCATGAAGGAAGCCCTGATCAGATTGCATCTGGTTTTAGGTGTGCAGTTGGTTCTTTTGTTGCTATGAAAAAATCAAGTCAGTGACGGAACCTTGGTGCTTTGCAATACAGGTGACGGCAGAGCAGAATTTCATATTAGAATGTGTGCCAAAATTTAGCCTTCAGCTTCATGTCAGTCCTGGATTGACTCTAGTGCTCTAGGTCTTTACTGCATCAGGCCCTTATTAATGAATGCATTGTTTTATCTATCTATGTATCTATCTATCTGTCTGTCTGTCTATCCGTCTATCTATCCATCGATCTCTCTATCCATCCATCTCTCTAGAGGGCCATCCATCTATCTATCTATCCATCCATCTCTCCATCTACCTATCTATCTATCCATCCATCCATTTATCTATCTATCTATCTATCCATCCATATCTCTCTCTCTCTCTCTCTCTATCTATCTATCCATCCATCCATCTATCCATCTATCTATCCATTTATCTATCCATCCATCTATCTATCTATCCATCCATCTCTCCATCTATCTATCCATCCATCCATTTATCTATCTATCCATCTATCCATCCATCTCTCCATCTATCTATCTATCCATCCATCCATTTATCTATCTATCTATCCATCTATCCATCCATCCATCCATCCATCTATCATCATCTATCTATCTATCTATCTATCTATCTATCCATCCATCCATCCACCCATCCATCTATCATCTATCCATTTATCTATCTATCCATTCATCCATCTATCCATCTATCATCTATCTATCCATCTATCATCTATCTATCCATTTATCTATCTGTCTATCTATCTATCCATCCATCCATCCATCCAAGATACCAATTTATTTATTTGATTATTTTTTTTGGGTGTTGGAAAAGGTAGGTTTTTTGGTTTTTGGTCCCTGTGAGTCATGCAGAGGGAACTTGGCACTTTAAACACTGAAAGGTCAAATGAACGCTGCAAAGGAAGGGGTTTGTGTCTGCTTTACTTACGATGAACTCCTTTCTTCTGCAGAGAAGCCAAAATGTTTTTGTTTAAATGTTGCAATATCTAAAATTTCCTGCTGTGGGTCCTTTTAAACATGATTCTGGTTTGTGCTCCTATTATGCCAATAACAGTTCAATTAGGAGTGGTTAAAAATCAAGATGTTTATTTTAATTGCGTGCTCATCTTTGGAGGTTTATATTGCAGTACCTAAGGAACATTGGAACAAAAAACCCCTAATGTTGCAGCGTGTCTTGTCGCATTATACTTACCCTACACCTGATTTCAAATGTAAATTGCACAGCATTTAGCTCTAATGAAAATACTCTAGTGAAGGAAATTGTTAAGATTTTCTGGCGCTCCCCTAGGGGTAATATTAAAACCTCCATTACTAACATCTCACTCCGAGAAGACAAAATGTGCACCGAGAATACAAAAGCTCTGTTGGCATCTAAATGTGTGCCAATTAATTCGCAGTTACAGACCTGCAGATCTGTATGGAGATGTAAAAATAGGACCTGGGAAAGCTATTTAGATCCCTGTATAACAGGGCTCCTTGACCCTGGATTTCTAGTGTGCCTTTAATCATGGCATTCTGCTTTCTATTTATTTATATAGTTGCCTCAATGAACAAATTAATAATTATACAGCACATTGACAAACATGTCGAGTAATATTTGCCAGATTTTAAATTAATTTAATTCAAGGGCCACTTCATTTACAGGATTTGTAGGCACATCAAGGAGTAGCTTTTGCTTCATTGCTATTCAGATTACACCAAGATTTCTCATCATTTTTCCTCTCCTTTTTATCTCTCTCTCTCTCTCTTCACTGAAGAAGACAATTTATCTTGCTTTCCCAAATAGGTAGTTACTTTCAGGCAGATGGAAGACAGGCAAATGATAGACAAACAGAGATGTAGATAAATGCATGGGTGACATACATTTAGAGAGATAATGATTTTTATTATGAAAAAAAGGAAAACAATTAGGTAGCGCTAACACCTCATCTTTATTTTCCCATTACTTCCAATTTTCAATCTACCTATATTTTTTTTTCACCTACAATTTCCTCTGAAAATTATTTTAATTTCAAGCCTGTCTCGTGATGCTGTGGAGGAGTGTTGAACATCAACTCAAGTCACACAGAAGTGCCACGCTTTGTATTGTTTGTCAACAGAAACTTATACTAGGACCAGCAACTGGCTTGAACTGCAGCATTTGGATTGAAAAATGGATGTCCTATGGCAGGCAAGTGGAACTCTTTGTAATGAAGGTGTTCAGTTTTGGGCTGCCAAGTTCAAGAGGGACAGGGATCAACTTGAAAGAGTACAAGGGAGGCTTGTATCAGGAACAGTGTGGCCAGTAGGACCAGGGAAGTCCTTCTACCCCTGGACTCAGCACTGGTCAGGCCACACCTTGACTACTGTTCAGGGCCCCTCAATTCAAGAGAGNCATGCAACCAGCAACAGAAGAAGAGGACACAGTCTCAAGCTGTGCCAGGGCAGGTTTAGGCTGGATGTTAGGAGGAGGTTCTTGACAGAGAGAGTGATTGGCATTGGAATGGGCTGCCCAGGGACGTGGTGGAGTCACTGTCCCTGGAGGTGTTCAAGCAAAGCCTGGATGGGGCACTTAGTGCCATGGTCTGGTTGATTGGCTAGGGCTGGGTGATAGGTTGGACTGGATGATCTTGGAGGTCTCTTCCAACCTGGCTGATTCTATGATTCTGTGATACAAAGATGATTAAGGGGCTGGAGCACTGCCTGATGAGGAGAGGCTGAGGGACCTGGGGCTTTGGTCTGTTGAAGAGAAGACTTACAGGGGATCTAGTCAATGTTTATAAATATCTGAGTGCTGGGGGTCAAGGGGGAGGGGGCAAATTCTTCTCAGTTGTTCCCTGTGATAGGACAAGGGGCAATGGATATAAATCACAGCACAGGAGGTTCCACCTCAACATGAGGAAAAAACGTGAACAAGGTCACCTCTCAGTCTCCTCTTCTCCAAGCAGCACAGCCCCAGCTCCCTCAGTATCTCCTCGTAAGAGAGATGTTCCATTCCCTTCAGCATCTTTGTGGCTTTGTGCTGGACTCTCTGAAGCAGTTCCTTGGGCATCCTGTATCAGTGCCTGACAACCCTTTCAGTGAAGGCATTTTTACTGCTGTCCAATCTAAATCTCCCCTGGCACAACCCAAGGCTCTTTCCTCTCATCCTGTTACTTGTTACTTGCTACTTGGGAGAACAAACCAACACCTTCCTCACTACAACCTCCTTTCAGGTAGTTGTAAAGAATCATAGAGTCATAGAAAGGTCTGGGCCGGAAGTGACCTCTAGAGGTTACCTAGTCCAGCCCCCTGCAGTCAGCAGGGGCATCCTACTCACTCAGGTGTCCTGCTGGGGCATAACAGGCCCAGACTTGTATTGCAATGCTGGTGCTCTGTTTGGTTGGCAGGGTTTCAAATTTCTCTCCTGCCAGGGGTCTATTTTGCCCGGAGGAGCGATTGAAGCACCTACTCTGGGAGAGCCTGACTTCACTTGCTTCCGAGCTCTGCTCCTCCTCCTCCTGCGGCTGCGGTGTTACAGACTAGCTCCTGACGACATGTGGCTCCCTCCCGGGATTTTGCTTTCGATTTCAGCAGCGCACTTCGGTCCTGCTACTCTCTCTCTGCCTTGTGATTGCGCTGAGAGCACAATTGGGGATGATAATTTCTTCAATTATTACCTCACCGTAGCACCACCGCAGCTCAAATACAGGCTGGGTGGTGAATGGCTGAGAGCAGCCCTGAGGAAAAGGACCTTGGAGTCTGGGTTGATGAAAAGCTCAACATGAGCCTGCAGTGTGCACATGCAGCCCAGACAGCAAATTGAGTCCTGGGCTGCATCAAGAGAAGCGTGGCCAGCAGGGCAAGGGAGGGGATTCTGCCACTTTACTCTGCTCTCATCAGACCCCACCTGGAGTACTGTGTGCAGTTCTGGAGCCCTCAGCACAGGAAGGACATGGAAATGTTGGAGCGGGTCTAGAGGAGGGCCATAAAGGTGCTTAGAAGGCTGGAGCAGCTCTGCTGTGAGGACAGGCTAAAAGGCCCTGCTCTGGACCTGCTCCGTCAGGTCCATGTCCTGCCTATGGCATTCATCCGTAGGAATGATAAGGTCTCCCCCTCAGCCCTCTTTAGTCAAGGCTAAATGATCTCAGTTCCTTCAGCTGCTCCTCACAGTACTTGTTCTCCAGACCTTTTGCTAGTTTTGTTTCTCTTCTGTGAACCTGTTCCAGCACCTCCATGTCTTTGTTGTAGTGACAGGCCGCAAAAAAAACCCCAAAACACCAAAGACATTATTTTTGAGTGGACACCTCATTGCTGTCTACAGCTACATGAAGGGACATTGTGGAGAGGCTGCTGCTGGTCTCTTCTCATAGGTAGTTGGAGACAGAACAAGGGGGAATGGCCTCAAGCTGAGGCTGGGGAGGTTTAGATTGGACATTAGGAAAAAGGTTTTCATGGAGAAAGTGGTCAAGGACTGGAATGAGCTGCCCAGGGAGGTGGTGGAGTCACCAACCCTGGATATGTTTAAGGGTCGTTTGGATGTGCTGCTTAGGGGTATGATTTAAGGTGAATCTTGTAGAGTTCTAGGTTGGACTTAGTGATCCTGAGGGGCTTTGCCAACCTGCGTGTTCCTGTGATTCTGTGATTTTAACTAAATGCTTATTTTGACTTTGCGTGAGGCCACTTAAAAGGTGGAATAACAGCAGCTGAATACTTGCAGAGTAGATGGTACGGAGGTGAAAGAGGACTGCGAAGGAAACTGATTTTTATGCCTTTGACATGTGCCTCCTTTAGGAAAGTTATTAATGAATTCATAGAATCATGGAATCATCCAGATTGGAAGAGACCTCCAAGATCATCCAGTCCAACCTATCACCCAGCCCTAGCCAATCAACTAGACCATAGCACTAAGTGCCCCATCCAGGCTTTTCTTCAACACCTCCAGGGACGGTGACTCCACCACGTCCCTGGGCAGCCCATTCCAATGCCAATCACTCACTCTGTCAAGAACTTCCTCCTGACATCCATCCTAGATCTCCTCTGGCACAACTTGAGACTGTGTCCACTCCTGTTGCTGGTTGCCTTTGAGAAGAGCCCAACCCCACCTGGCTACAACCTCCCCTCAGGTAGTTGTAGAGAGCAATGAGGCCTGCCCTGAGCCTTCTCTTCTGCAGGCTGTACACCCCCAGCTCCCTCAGCCTCTCCTCACAGGGCTGTGCTCCAGCCCCTCACCAGCCTTGCTGCCCTTCCCTANACCCACTCTGTCCCCAGCCTGTAGCACTGCTTGGGGTTGTTGTGGTCAAAGTGTAGAATCCTGCACTTAGCCTTGTTAAATCTCATCTTATTGGCCTCTGCCCACCCATCCAGCCTGTCACAGTCCTTCTGCAGGGCTCTCCTACCCTCCAACAGATCCACACCTGGTGCTATCTTGGTGTCATCTGCAAACTTACTGATGATGCAAGGTTCTCCTCAGAAAGAAGTACTCTCTCACTCTAACATCTGAACAACTTTTCCTAGGTGAAATTGCTTCAGCTGGCATGATTCTCACCACTCACTGCTGCAGTCAGCATGCCTCTGAACGTGATAATGAGTGATGTCTTTTTTCCATCACTTCAATACAGGTATGCAATTTATTCCACCAGTAAACACTATTATAATGTAAAATTTATAATACAGTATCTTTCAGTGCCAGTCAGAGTGATGTCTGAAAGAACTCAAATGTGTCTGTTATGTAGCAAAGCAAACAAAGCCTATGTTAACAACAAAGTTGCTTACTTGGCATAGTGGTGCAGCTCCCTTGCTTTGCTTGCTGGTGTGTGTAGATCAATGGCAGCGCTGCCACGGCCCCAAATTCCCTCACACTGCCTATGCAATTTAAAGAGTATCCTCAATACCAAAGGAACTGGCCATCACCAGCTCACATATTAGGCATTTGGAGCCTTAGCTTTACCTTACAATACCCCAGAGAGCTTAAAGCCAAGGTCAGCCCAGCTAATTATCCTTGATGTCATCAGCCAGATAAACTGTCACATTATTCCTGCACGTTGGAGTTGACAATACAAATAAATCCTTTCTGCTACCTGTGTATGTGTGGGGGTAGTGTTCTTTCTTTTGAGGGCTTTTAGATGATATTCCAAATAATTTCTAATAATTTAAAAGCCTTTTAAAGAACAGGCTCTTCTTCCAATAATTGACAGGCAAGACAATACTAGAGGGGGAGGCGAGGTGGAGAGGGGCGGAGGTGTAGATTGCTCTATATAAAAGCCTCTAAATTATGTTGTCAAAATTATAGCAACTTTTTTTTTTCTTTTTTTTTTTTTTTTTTTTCTCAAAAGCCTTGAAAGATCACACTCCTCCAGTCTCAGACTCCTGGCTTTTGTTTGTACTGTGCAACCAACCTAAAACCTTGTGCTGTGTCTTGTAATTGGTGGGTCTTGTTGAATTCAAAATCAGCCTAGGACCAGGAACCCAAAAGTGTGATAGGAAAAATCATCTCCAGAACTATAAGAATAAAACTCTTTGGTGGTGTTTGTGATGGGTAGGATCTGTGCTTTTGTTTACTTCCTACTCTCTGCTAGGTTTTCATGTGAAAAATAACCTCCCTGGAGATTGTACTGAAGGCTGATGTGATGAGACGCTTTTAACAGTGGGGAAGCCATTGACCATGTGCTTTTCACTGGGAGTGGTCTCCTGTGAGGCTAACATTCTGTAACTTGCTAAATAAATTGCAAAACTGCTCAGAATTTGCTGAATTACCCTCACAGCTCTGAGGAAACCACCTCCAAAGCAGAATTCAACTCAGCATTTCAATTCAGACATTTTGATTGTTGTCTTCTCTTTCCCTTTCCTTTCCCCTCCCCTCCCCTTCCCTTCCCTTCCCTCCCCTTCCCTTCCCTTCCCTTNCCTCTAGGATCATTGAGTCCAAGCTATCACCAAACCCTTCTAATTAACTAAATTATGGCACTAAGTGCCTCATTCAGCCTCCTCTTAAACACTTCCAGGGATGGTGACTCCACCACCTCCACAGACACTCCATTCCAATGCAAATTACTATTTCCTTGAAGAATTTCTTCCTAACATCCAGCCTAAACCTGCCCTGGCACAGCTTGAGACTGTGTCCTCTTCTTCTGTTGCTGGTTGCCTGAAGAAGAGCCCAACCCCACCTGGCTACAACCTCCCCTCAGGTAGTTGTAGACAGCAATGAGGTCTGCCCTGAGCCTCCTCTTCTGCAGGCTGCACACCCTCAGCTCCCTCAGCCTCTCCTCACAGGGCTGTACTCCAGACCCCTCATCAGCTTCGTTGCCCTTCTCTGGACGTGTTCCAGTACCTCAACATCTCTCTTGAATTGAGGGGCCCTGAACAGTAGTCAAGGTGTGGCCTGACCAGTGCTGAGTCCAGGGGTAGAAGGACTTCCCTGGTCCTACTAGCCACACTGTTTCTGATACAAGGCAGTATGATGTTGCACTTCCTGACCACCTGGGAACACTTCTGGCTCATGTTCCCCTTCCTTCCATAAAAATCTGTGTCAAGGGTCCATTCAAGACCTTACTGTCTCTTAGGCATTAATTGTTGTAGTGTTCAACTCTGCAATAAGCATTGTATCCTGTAGTGTGTTGTGGCATCTGTCTGCTGGAAGGGCTGATTGAAAAGAAAGGGAAAATCATGCTGTTAATGTTTTAATAAAACAGCAACATTTTTATTATTATTAAGAAACCTTTCTAAGAGTAACCTGTGTGCTTTTAAAAAATCATACTATGCATGATCTGCAGGTGTTGAAAATCTTGATGTGGTTGACAGATGAACAGAGTGCAATCACTCCTAGCTTCAAAGCAAGGAAGAATTTGGTCTGGAAACTGGCTGAAGGAAGAGATCTGGAACTTTGAAGCCTGTTTGTGTCTATTCAAGTGCCAAGATAGTAAAACGTGGTGTTTCCAAAACACCCAAACAAATACATTCATGTGCTTTTCATTTATTTCAAGAATTGTTGTGTTACCTGTAAAAAAGATTTTGCTATCAATCAGTTCAGGAGAAACAGGGACCTGCTAGAAAGACTTCAGTAGAGAGCCATGAGAATGGTTGGGGAACTTGAGCATCTCCCCTGTGAAGAGAGACTGAGGCTGTTTAGTCTGGAGAAGAGAAGACAGAGGAGATCTGATCAGTGTGCACAAATACCTGAGCAGTGGGTGTCGAGTGAAGGGGGCCAAGCTCTTTTTGGTGGTCAGCAGCAATGATACAAGGAGCAGCAGCTATGAACTGGAACACAGAAGGTTTCAGCTCAACATGAGGAGAAACTTCTTGACAGTGAGGGTGACAGAGCCTCAGGCTGCCGAGAGAGGCTGTGGAGTCTCCTTCTCTGGAGAGTTTCAAAACTCACCTGGATGCATTTCTGTGTGCAGACTACCCTAGGGCATCCTGCCTTGTCAGGGAAGTTGGACTTTATGACATCTGGAGGTCCCTTCCAACCTCTAAGGTTCTGCAGTTCTGTGATGTGTGAAGAATGGCAACTTTCAGTCTAGTGAGCGATTCGCCCCTCCCAGCAAAGGGTCATGAGTGTCTGCAAATAGAGGATTATGATCAAGAAGGCACTTCTTATGTGATGAAAGTGCTTCTGACACAGTGCTATAATGATATGTACAGGGTTACCAAACACTTTGCCTTTGCTGTAGCTCTTATGACAGTAACTAAAAAAGGAGTAATAATTTGTGTCTGCTGCACATTGCAAGCTGTTGTCAAACAGATAACCCGTCTACCTGTTCAGAACCAGCATCTCCTGTTGTTCAACACTTTGGACAGTGGGGTTTTAATCACTGAGGCACTTACAGCAGTATATAGATTCAGACTGTGCATGGAGGTGCTCTAGTACTGCTAGAAAGGTAGTAACTACTCTCTGAATAGCTCTTACACTGTATTAACTACTGCAGGCAAGTGGTTGCTTTTTTCTTTTTTCTTCTGTGAGAACACCACTTTCCTGTGCCATAAATCCTTCATGATTTATAGTTTGGTACCTCATTAAAAAAAAAATAAAAAAAAATTGTTTTCGATGTATTTCTCAAATAAACCAACTATGTTATGTTTTGTCGCTGGAGGATGGAGAAAAATGTGAGTTCACTCTCAGCCATTTGTTCCAAAACAGAGAAGGTCTCCCACCAGAAATAATAAAGTAAGTCAAGCTCTGTAAAATCACAGAACCACAGAATCACTGAAGGTTAGAGGCTGGACAGACCTCCAAAGATCATCTAGTCCAACCCCCCTGCCAGAACATGGTTACCTATACCACAGGTATGCATCCAGGCAGATCTTGATTATCTCCAGAGAGGGAGACTCCACAACCCCCCATGGCAGCCTGTTCCAGCGTTCTGTCACCCTCACAGTGAAAAAACTCTTTCTGATGTTTCCACAGAACTTCCTATGCCTCAGCTTCCACCCACTGCCCCTTGTCCTGCAGCTGGATGTTACCAAGCAGAACCTGGCTCCGTCCTCTTGACACTCACCCTTTACATTTTTATAGACATGAACGAGGTCATCCCTCAGGCTCCTCTTCTGCAAACTAAAGAGCCCCAGATCTCTCAGTCTCTCCTCATAAGGAAGACACCTACCAAAATCTTAATTTAGTCAAGAGGTACACAGGATTCATAGAGCATTTTTTTGGTTGAACTGGAAATAGGAGGTTCTCCAGCAGTGGCTAATAGATGGACAATATGGATAGATCTCTCTTTTCTCTCCTGCTTCTCACACACTGTGTCTGTTTTGGGGCTGCCAGGTACCATATATGCTTCACAGAAGCATTCATACATGAAGGACAGGGCATAACAACACTTGTTAAGGCTTAGGGACATGCAGTAATAAAGCCTCAATTTTCCTTTTCTCCAAAGTAGTTGATCCAGCAACATGGATCCATTCTGTTCAGTGGCAGTGTTTATTTTTCAGAGGTTAAATTATTCTTTGTACTATGCACAATTGTTGTTTCCCACTGTAGAAAATTCAGTGTATTTGCCCATGGGTATTCCTAAAGCTGATGAAATATGTGCCTGAATTGGTGAGCTCTGAGCTGCTTTTCTACTGCTTTGCACTATTTTTCATGCCTTTCACCTCTATTGACTTCAGTAGTGTGCAGATTCGGAGGCTTTACTCAAACAGACAAAGTCTGCCTCTGAACACATAAAATCCTTGGTATCACTTTGGGTGAAGATGAATCTTACTGAGGACAAGTCATGGTCCAGGAAGCTGTATCTCTGCCATCAAAATGTGAAGAAAATTGCCGCTTCGTAGTATTTTGGCTGTTGATATCAGATCAGTGCTGCTGGTCTGCTGTGCCCCTGTTGATTTCTAGATGCAGGCCTGAGCTGAGATGTATCAGGAAGGCTGGTGAGCACCCTTGCAGGAGCTGACAGCTGTCTAAAGAAATGTTTATTGTGGAAAACAGATTGCCTTAACTTGGAGGCAGCTTTAACCTGCTCTTAACAAAACAGTGCTTGGTTGGCATATAATTGTATCCTGAGAAATCTGTTTGCTCACATCTCAAAGGAAATAGTTGCCTTTTAATTCATTAATTTGGGTAAAGGAATTGAAACATTATTTAAATGGTTCAAAAATGAGTTAATGCCTTACAACAGTGCATGTCTGTCTAATAGAAACCCTCAGAATAAATGGGCTTTTGTTTCTTTAAACTAGGTGTTAGATTTAAACTAGATGTTAGATATAAATTAGATTCTAGATTTAAACTGGATGTTAGGAAGAAGTTTATAGTGAGGGTGGTGAGACACAGGCACAGGTTGCCCAGGGAGGTTATGGCTGCTCCCTCCCTGGAGGTGTTCAAGGCTAGATTGGATGAAGCCATGAGAGACCTGTTCTAGTGGGAGGTGGCCCTGCCTATGGCTGGGGGTAGGAACTGAATGAGCTTTGAGGTCCCTTCCATTCTATAGAGTAGAACCATCCTACGATTCTGTGATTCTTGAGACAAGCTGCTGCTATCATGTAGAGGAGCTATTACTCTATCAGAAATCATGCCTAAACCTGTTATTCCAAGGAGACAATTTTGTTATAAAGCAGCCATGTGTTGTTTTAAAGCCCTGGCAAATAAAAATAAAAATAAAAAATAATAAAAAAAAAGATTTAATTTGCATACATGATGAGAGTTCTGGATAGGAAGTTGTGATGCTGGTTTACTTCATTTTGGTTTAGCGAGGGAGATAGAATTTGGCATGAGCAGCAAATCTATACAAGATAATTTGTGAAGCTCAGCTGGCATTAGTGTGATGTCCTTGAAATCAGACTGTTTCACCTCTTATACACTGTGGATATGAGGAGAGGCTGCTGTTTCAAATCTAAACCACTGAGCAAGGCAAACTGTGCCAACAGCTGGCACTAGCTTCCAGTGAAAATTCAGGAGCATACCAAGACAGGAGTGTAGCACATACAAATTATTTTGCCTTTGCCAAGAAAGTGTAGGATTTCCTGTACTGATTGTGCTAAAAGTTTTTTTCCTGCTTTTTCACTGTCTTGCTGAACATGTTGGACAGTGTAAGGTACATGGTCAATAGATGGCAGCAAGTCATTTAGTCACTTAGCCTATTACCTCTATTGGACAGTCCTCTGCACACAGTCAGTGCTCCTCTATCCCCTTTAAGAAAATACTTCCTTTCCAACTTCATTTCAGTTTTAAAGGCTGCAGTTAATGCATAAACCAAGGACAATTATTCATGTTTCATCAAACAAATACACTGT
The DNA here is from genome assembly GCA_013396675.1 of Eubucco bourcierii. NCBI lineage: Eukaryota > Metazoa > Chordata > Aves > Piciformes > Ramphastidae > Eubucco > Eubucco bourcierii. The sequence continues at coordinate 212,151 of VWZE01001490.1, read as the reverse complement.
TGCAAGTACCTATTGTGTCTGGTTTTAAAAACCATAACATTACAATTCGATCTCCATGTACCCTGAGCCCAACGGATATAAATCCTCCTCAGTTTGGATTCAGAATGATAAGAATTAGTGATTTCCTGAGGAAATACTTTATCAGGGTTCAGTGGAGGAGCCAGTGTTAAAGAGGTACTCCTTCTACAGCACATGGACCTCCCCCATAATGACCTTAGACATCTTTGTGACAGTGAGCGGGGCTGTCAGGAAGAGAAAGTTGGTAACCCAAATTTACTGAATGAAGAAGAATGTTCTTCTTCTAGCAAAGCCACTTCCAGAAATATTTCTTCCAGGAACTGTAGTAAGAGCTCATTATATTATCCACACTGGCAGCACTTCACAAAAGGAGTTTTCATCTCTTAGTTCAGTGTAGGAGCTTTAACACCAGGGCTTTCTGCAGTCCTAGTCATAGAATCATAGAATTGTCAGGGCTAGAAGGGACCCCAAGGATCATCTAGCTCCAATCCCCCTGCCATGGGTAGGGACACCTCACATTGGATCAGGTTGCTCAGAGCCACATCCAGCCTGCTTTTAAAAATAACATCCAGAGATGGGGCTTCCACCACCTCCTTGGGTAATCCATTCCAGTGTCTTACAACCCTCATGGTGAAGAGCTTCTTCCTAACGTCCAATCTGAATCTATCCACTTTTATTTTTGCTCCATTCCCCCTAGTCCTATCACCATCTGACACCCGAAAAAGTCCCTCCCCAGCTTTCCTGTAGGCCCCCTTCAGATACTGGATGGCCACACTAAGGTCTCCCTGAAGCCTTCTCTTCTCCAGACTGTCTCTACATTAAACTCTGGTGCAGAGATGAGATTTTTTGATTAAATCTGTAGGAATCTATACACCAGACCAGTACCTGAGCCATCACCCACTCTTTCTCCTCTGTACTCTTTACTTCTCCCTGATAGTCCAATATGACTTTCTTAGAGCAAGGAATTCCTGTGAAGGAAGAGGAGGGAAAGCCATATCGATTTTGCTATTAATCTCTTGCAAAGCTAATTGTGATTATAATGGAAAATTATTGTTTTCTCAGTGATGTTGCAGCAGCAAGCAACATGGGAATCATTGTCAGACCTTGAAATGTGCTGAGTAATTAGTGTTGTTCTACTTTGAGTTGATGCGTGCTAGATAATTATACTGACAGTATTGACACCTTTCAGTGTTCTTACTGACAGGAAAGATTCATTTGAGAAAGGATAAATAATATCACATTTAAACCAACAAGATTTGGTGATGAAACCTTGAGTTTCACAGTTTGTTTAGTAAAAGGGCATCAATTCAAAAGTGTGAGAAGCATGTTTTACATCATATTGTTGTATATGCCGATGCAGGTATCTTGCTTCATTGCTATCCTAGGGATTCAATACTTCAAGATTTATAAACCCAGGTGACAGAAAGAGCATTTGAGAATAGAATGATTTTTTTCTTACATACCCAGGGCAGCAATACTAACTCAGCCAAGACTGAAAGGTCTTGAGGGATATCTTCAAATGTTAATTTAATTTAGGACCCTTGTGAGCAGATTAATTCTTAATATGGTGGTATTATTGATGAGTAAACTAGGCACAGAGCATACCTGGAATGCTGCAGGCAATACAGGTAACTCATGCTTGACTAGCTTGGTAAACTTTTATGCTGAGGTTTGGTAGATGAGAGAAGTGAAGTGGGGAGTTGTTGACCTTGATTTCAGTGAGGCTTTCAGCACTGTCTCCCATAAGAGCTTCCTAGATAAGCTCATGAGGTACAGGCTGAATAAGGAAACAGTGAGCTGGATGAGGAACTGTCTGAGTGGGTGGGCCCAGGGTATTGATCAGTGGCATGAAGGCAAGAGGCTAATAACCAGTAGTGTACCCCAGGGTCCCGTCCTGTTTAACATCTTTGTTCATGATCTGGGTGGTGTGGCAGACTGTGACCTCTGCAAGTCTGAAGATGATGCAAAACTAGGGGAGGCATCTGGTAAACGCTACCATCCAGAGGGGCCTCATCAGGCTGGGGAAAGGGATTGAGGCAATCCCAAGCATCAATATAGGCTGGACAGTGACTGGTTGGAGAGCAGCCATGAGGAGAGGGTCTTGGGGGTGCTGATGGACAAGAAGCTCAATATGAGGTGTCAGTGTGCTCTTGCAGCCCAGAGAGCCAACGAGAGCCTGGGCAGCAAGAAGAGTAGTGTGGCCAGCAGGGTAAGGGAAGTGATCCTGCCCCTCTACTCTGCACTGATGAGACCGCATGTGCAGTACTGTGTCCAGTGCTGGAAGGTGTCCAGAGAAGGGCCACGAGGATGATCAGAGGGCTGGAACTGCTGTGCTGTGGGGAGAGACTGAGGGAGTGGGGGGCTGTTCAGTCTGGAGAGGAGGGGGCTCTGGGTTGACCTTATTGTGGTCTTTCAGTATCTGAAGGGGGCTACAAGAAAGCTGGGAAGGGACATTTTAGGCTATCAGGTAGTGACAGGACTAGGGGGAATGGAATGAAGCTAGAAATGGGGAGCTTCAGGCTAGATGTTAGGAAGAAGTTCTTCAGCATGAGGGTGTGAGACCCTGGAATGGGTTGGCCAGGGAAGTGGTGGAAGCCCCATCCCTGGAGGTGTTTAAGGCCAGGCTGGATGAGGCTCTAGACAGCCTGATCTAGTGTGAGGCGTCCCTGCCCGTGGCAGGGGCGTTGGAACTGGATGATCTTTTTGGTGCCTTCCAGCTCTGACGGATTCTATGATTCTATGATTCCTGCAACATTTACAGCTGACTAGTGGAAAAAGCCAGTTCTACTCAAAGATGTACAATAACCTGTACTAGTGGGAGGTGTCCCTGCCTATGGCAGGGGGTTGGAACTAGATGATCCTTGAGGTCCCTTCCAACCTTACTATTCTATGATTCTATGATTCTATGTTGTCAGGCACCAATGTATGGAGTGACTGGTTTGCAGAACAGGATGCAGGATGGAGATCAACTGTGCCAACAGAAATCGTTTCTGTTGCTCTACATGCCCTAAGCGTTCTGCATAAGCTTAAAGGTCTGAGAGGACAAAGAGAATTTCTGCTTTCTTAATTGCATTGTAAATGCAGCAGGGAGAGTGAACTGGATGATGCTTGTGGTCCCTTCCAACCGTGACTGATTCTATGATTCTATTTTCTCTGCCCCCACACATTATATCTTTCATGTAATTCCTGTGGGGGATTCTGCCCTCTGTGGGCTTGTGATTTTTGTTCTTTCTTCTTCTCCCACCCTCTCCTTCTGACTTTTCCTTCTCTCTAGCAGCACTGCCCCTGCCTGGCTCTTTTCCTCTCAGTGATGCAGTCAGCTACTCTTTAATCAAGTCTGAGAGTTAAGGGACTGGAGGATCTCTTCTGTGAGGAACAGCTGAAAGACCTGCACTGTTCAACTCAGCTTAGCTCTCTGCTTAGTGCTGCTGAATCTCCAGCTGCCTCTTCTTACCAACTCTCCAGACTCTGAACACCCTCTCTCTTAATTGTCAACTTCTCACTTTTCAGTCTTGCCAATGAGACTCACCACTGGCAATGGCAAGATTTGGGTACCAGTGCCAAAGTCTGCTCTCCACCTTTTCTCCCGGTGACTGGTTACTCATTACTTTGCTGTTGTACCATAACCTGTTCTTAAAGGCTTTGTTCTTCTCTTTCTGGGACAAAGGTACTGTATCAGTTTCTGCTCTTAGCCTCCCAGTTCTCTTGTCATGATGAAACTTTTTACATGTGACAAGTAGTCTTGTAGTTGATCTGATAGTTACGAGGAGAGACTGAGGGAGCTGGAACTTTTTACCTTCTAGAGGAGGACACTAAGGGGCGACCTCAGTAATATTTGTAGTTATGTAAGGGGTGAGTGCTGGGAGGATGGAGCCAGGCTCTGCTCAGTGATGCCTGATGACAAGGCAAGGGGCAATGGGTGGAAGTTGAGGCATAGGAGTTTCCATGTGAACCTGAGGAGGGTTTTTTTCACTGTGAGGGTGACAGAGCACTGGAACAGGCTGCCCAGGGAGGCTGTGGAGTGTCCCTCTCTGGAGATACTCAAGAACCATCTGGATGTGTTCCAGTGTGATTGGCTCTAGGTGATCCTACTCTGGCAGGGGGGGTGGGCCAGGTGATCTTTCGAGGTCCCTTCCAGTCCCTGACATTCTCTGATTCTATAATTCTGTGATATTTCTTGTGTAGGTTACATCATTTTTTTAGCACATTTGATGCAGGAACTTAAGGACCTGAGTCTTTATCTTGGTCTACACCTACTTGAGTAGACCTCCAGGCTGCTACCACAGTACAAACATTAAATTAATTTTCTTTTTTATTTTAATGTAAGGAGCGTGTAAATTCAGGAGCAACCTCAAATAGTTTTCAGCCCAAACAGGAATTCTGGAAAGAGGGAGTTAGAAAAAGAGGCTTATCCATAACACTGAAATATGAGGAACCTTCCTATTGCCTCTGACAGTCCTTCTGCCTGTTTCAAATGTTGGATCAATGCTCAATCAAGCAGCATTCTCATGAAAACTTAGAGGCACGAAGCAGATGCATTGGTTTATAGTGTACACAGATAAGGATGCCCTTGAATTTTGGTAAGGTTGGAGCCCAATTTAAGAGTAATCTTACTGACCACTGGATGTCACTGTGACACTGCAGGAATAAAAATTGAGGCCAGGATGTTCAAAAACATCCAAAGGATTTTAAGAGCATGAATCCTTATCATCATCCTTTCAACTTAAAATCCATCCTGTTATGGCCTTTGGTAATTTTCCCGAAATGAGTTGGGAGCTTGCAACCCACTGGTGTACAATGAACTTTAATTATGAGAGTTAGGCACTTTAGTCTATCAAAAAGGTGTGTCAGATGATGGTTAACTAAAAACAGCCAAGTGCTTCTCACAGAAAGTGAATTCTCGAAAAGGGCTGTGGTTGTACTGTTTCCTGTCATTGCTATAACGAAGGTTTTGATGAGAAATTCAATTAAATTGATTGTTCAGATTTTAAAAAAATCTTGCAAGGCTGGAGGAAGTTTCAAGAGTTCAGTTAATCTTCCCCACCACAGAGCTGGAATCCCATAATATCAATGCTAATTTAATTTGCTCTTACCAACTGCAGTGATTCAGAAAACAAAACAAAACAAAAAAATTTCTTTTCTAACTGTAACTTTTAGATCATGAATTTTTTTTCTTTTTCTTTTTTTTTTTTTTCCCCCACTATGAGAGTGCCAGAGCCCTGGAACAGGCTGCCCAGGGGGGTTATGTAATCTCCTTCTCTGGAGATATTCAAGACCTGACTGGATGTGTTCCTGTGTGACGTGCTCTAGATGCTCCTGCTCTGGCAGAAGGGTTTGCCTGGAGGACCTTTTGAGATCCCTTCCAGCCCCTGACATTCTGTGATTCTGTGATTTCCAAACCCTTTCTATTCTTATTCTTCCCCTTTGCAAAGTTGCAAAGAATGTGAATTAAGTGTTTTAAGGTCATGTAATGTCACACAGAAGAGGCTGTGAAGACATTAAATAACTGTCTAATGTGGTAATAAAAAAACAAGTGAATTCTACCAAGTGAGGAAAAGAGCAGTGTGGGGCACTGGACTACTAGGCCCATACCAGAAAATGGAAAACTAACAAATGAAGACATCTACATTCGAAGTCAAGAGGATTCTTTCAGCTTTAGATTACTGAAAGGAAGCCTCAGTTGGAGAGTTGTAGAAAAAACAGGTTGCCCAGGGAAGCAGTTGAAGCCCTACCCCTGGAGATATTCAAGGTGAGGCTCAATAAGGCTCTGAACAAGCTGATCTGGTTGAGGATGGCCCTGCTGACTGCAGAGAGGGTTGGACTAGATGACCTCTGGAGGTCCCTTCCAACCCAGAAAATGCTACTGAAACCAGAGCATTTCTTGTGGCAACATTTATGGGACTCAAATTGCGGATGAAGCATAAATATGAAAATTACGTTTTCTACTCAGTTACAGTCGTGGTTCAGATGGGCATCAGGGCTGTGCTTGTATGTACAGTCAGTATCATTGGTTCACTCACCCCTCTCATGGTCCAGAAACATCCCAGCTAGTCTCTGGATAGATGAGATACAGACTAGACTGAGGCAGTGGGACCAATTTAGAAATAGAAAACACTCTCAACTGAATGTGCGCGCACAGCTCAGACAGCAACCCTGTGCCGGGCTGCAGCAAGAGCAGTGTGGGCAGCAGGGCAAGGGAGGGGATTCTCCCCATTTGCTCTGCTCTCCTGAGATCCCACCTGGAGTATTGAGTGCAGTTCTGGAGCCCCCAACACAAGAAGGATATGGAACTGTTTGAACCAGTTCAGAGGAGGCCATGAAGATGCTCAGAGGACTGGAGAAGCTCTGCTATGAGGACAGCCTGAGAGTGTTGGGGCTCTGCAGCCTGGAGAAGAGAAGGCTTCAAGGAGACCTTGTAGTAGCCTTCCAGTATCTGAAGGAGGATACAGGAGGGCTGGGGAGGGACTACACACAAGTTCTTGTAATGACAGGACAAAGTTTAAACTGGCAGAGGGGAGAATTAAACTGGATGTTAGGAGGAAGTTCTTTCCAGTGAGAGTGGTGAGACACTGGCACAGGTTGGCCAGGGAGGTTGTGGCTGCTCCCTGCCTGGAGATGTTCAAGGCCAGGTTGGATGAAGCCTTGAGTGACCTGTTCTAGTGGAAAGTGTTCCTGTCTATGGTGGGGGGTTGGAACTGGATGATCTTTGAGGTCCCTTCCAACCTTACCATTCTATGATTCTATGATTCTATGAATATTTGACTGCTACATGAGCCCAGCTGGGTGAGAAGTTTAGACAGTTCTTGAAATTGCCTGAGGCTGCTCCTGATGTGCGTAGTCCACTTTTTTTAGGTTTAAATGTATTGATAAACATCCTGGATGGAGTGAACCAAAGGCTTGTCTGGGTGATTCCCACTGCAGAAGAGCTGGAATCCTACACAGATAAGACATTTGTAAATAGTAAATGGAATTCTTTTTTGTTTGTTTGTTTTTGTTTTGTTTTGTTTGTTAATTGTAATGGTGGTTTGTTATTCATGGCAACATAAATAGCAGCATTTTCTTTGCTTGTTTGGTAGGTGCAGCATAGACACAATCATTCTTTCTGTGTGTGTGTTGGTTTGAGACTAATTGGAGTATTTTAATGATTGAAATTAGATAATTGGCTGTGAGAATAAAATAATAGTGATGTCTATATCACTCATTGGTTTTGCTGAAAGGTATAAAAGCAAGAAACATAAACAAAAGTCAGTCAGAGTGTCTCTGGCTGCTGCTGCTGCTGCTGCAGGAGCATTAGCTACCTCTGCCTGAGTCTGCATAACCTCAACTAATCATTATGTTTCTAACTCCTTATCTGGCTTCCCGTGTCTCACCGCTGGCAAGTAAGAGATTCTGAAATAAGGGAGGAAGGGTGGAAAGAAGGAGGGAAGTTGGTTTGAAAGCCCTTCTGGGAGGTTCTATAGGTTGTTTTTTTTTTTTATTTCTGTATTAATTTTTACTTATATATAATTGTAAATATCTGCATATATTGTGTATATGTGCTTGTAAATTGTGCCATGCTGTAAAGATAGCTTCATTCTGTAACTTCCAGCAGGCTGAGTTAGTCTGTGAATTTGTGGAGGGGTGGGAAACTCCCAAACTACCACAGTGTGCAAGGGCTTTTCTTTAGTTTTTCTTCCTTTTCCAGTCTCACCTGATGTTAGAGAAACATCTCTCGAGTGCTTTAGTGGGGAATGTCTTGGAAGCTCTCATACATAGAGATACAGCAGCTTAGTTTAAGAGTCCTTAGAGGGGTATGGAGGCAATGAGTCCTTGGGTGGTCCTTGGGATTGTACTCCAGCACTGAGTTAGACATGAGCTGTTTCATTACAGTGTGCACTACAGGGACGTAGGTACCTGTTTTCCTGCATAAGGAATGAGTGAATGAGCTAATTAATCATTAATTTCATGCCTCTCAAGCGTGAAGTTGTTTGACACTCACAAAGCCAAGGAGTTGACTCTGCTTTCCTTTACACCTTGTTTAACCTAATGAAACAGCAATGCTTTTTCTCTTTTAATAGAGAAGAGAGCTCAGAATGAGCCTTAATAACTTTCGGATCACCTTAAAGGGAAAGTGATTTTCCTCTAAAATTTGATTGGAAGACATAATAGAGAAACGAGAAAGCCTGCAGGTTCTGCTTCAGATCCTGAGACATGTTGATCCTGAAAACTCACAATCTGATTTAAGTGCTTATTTCCTCAACAAGTGTAGTGTGAATTCTGCCAGCCAGAGGAAATATGACTTTTGACTGTTACAACCAAGTTACAAACAACCTTCTCCAGAACAGCCCCATGGAGAAGGACCTGGGAGTGCTGGTGGACAACAAGTTGTCCACGGGACAGCAATGTGCCCTTGTGGCCAAGAAGGCCAATGGGATCCTGGGGCATGTCCAACAGATCGAGGGAGGTTCTCCTTCCTCTCTACACTGCCCTAGTAAGACCTCACCTGGAATACTGCACCCCAGTCTGGGCTCCGCAGTTCTAGAGGGACAGAGATCTGCTGGAGAGAGTCCAGCAGAGAATGCTGAAGGGACTGGAGCAGTGCCTGATGACAAAAGGCTGAGAGACCTGGGGCTGGTTAGTCTGGAGAGGAGAAGACTGAGAGGGGATCTGATCAATATCTATCAATAGCTGAAGACTGGGGGTCAAGAAGGAAGGGACAGGGACATTGCATACAAATACCAGAGGAGTGGGTGTCGAGAGGATTAGGCCAATCTCTTTTTGATGGTCAGCAGCAATAAGACAAGGAGCAGCAGCTACAAATTGGAACACGGAAAAGTTTCAGCTCAACATGAGGAGAAACTTCCTTACAGTGAGGGTGCCAGAGCCCTGGAACAGGCTACCCAGAGGGGTTGTGGAGTCTCCTTCTCTGGAGACTTTCAAAATCCTCCTGGATGCATTCCTGTGTGAACTACCCTGGGGGATCCTGCTTTTGGCAGGGAGGTTGGACTCGATGATCTCTGGAGATCCCTTCCAAGCTCTAAGGTTCTGTGGCTGTTTCTGCTGTGCTTCTTGCATCCCTCCTGAAGATGCAAAGGATGTGTAAGAAAGAGGTGCAGAATAGGAGAAATCTGCTGATGTTCTGGGCATGTTCTGATTGCAGTCCTCAAGATGTAGGCAGGCTTCTCGTCCTTCAGTCTTGGTGTCTAGGAGGCAAATGGAAATTCATACTCCCAACTTCTTACATTTGGATTTTCCATTTCTGTTTGCTTGTTTGCTTGTTGGTATGTTACCCACAAGAAAGTCAGATGGTGTTTTCAATATTTATGCTTCCTGGCAGGTGCTTGAGAGACTGGTTGAGTAAATTACAATACTTAAGTGAGTTTTTCTCTGACTGCCACAATCCTCAGCACATGCAAGGTCAGGTCTTCGCTGCAGAGGAAATCCACTTAGCAAGGTGCTAATTTACTTCAAGGAAAGAGATTACAGATCACAGTAGATTTCTACAGCAGGTGAATGTGTAATTCAGAATGAATTTATTAAAAGTATTCAGCCTCATTATCTTCTCACAGTAAGTCTAAGAGTAGTTCTGAGTGTTCTTCTGTTCATTATTAAATATTTTTGCCAGCTTTTTCTTTTAGATTTATTTTTCTGACTTACTTGCTGAACTCTAATTTGGCTGTGGACAGGTGTAGAGAATCTTCCTTTGTGTGTGTCGGCTGAAAATAAGATTTATGAAAGTTTTTCTTTTTGATGCATTTAATTTTGAATGTTTGTTTTCTTTAGGTGCTTAGCACCAGCTCATAAACATTTAATGGCAAGCAAGCACAAAATTAATCCTTCAAAAAGGTCCACAAGTAATAAAATGAGTATTTGTATTATGTTTTCTGGCCAAGATTTTGGAGCATTTGTGTTCAAGCTTTCTGATTTGTAAGAATCATGACATTCATTTAAGTGTATAGATTTGGATATGCAAATCTAATGCCAGATTCCTGTTTCAAATTAACATGAAACTATTGCTTAGTCAATACTCAAAATGGTTGCACTAGGTTAAGTGGTTCCATACCACAATTTTCCTTTGGTGCTGGACTGTGTGAGGACCTCTTCTGTGGCCTCTTCAATGAAGATGCAATGAATTTTCAAATAGAAGGAGTACGATACTGTGATTGGTGATGACCGATGACAGGACAAGGGGCAGTGGATGTAAGCTGGAGCAGAGGAGGTTCCACACGAACATAAGGAAAAACTTTTTCCTTGTGAGGGTGCCAGACCCCTGGAGCAGGCTGTCCAGAGAGGTTGCAGAGTCTGTTTCTCTGGAGACATTTGAAACCAGCCTGGATGCACTCCTGTGTAACCTACTTGATGTATCCTTCTCCTGCAGTGGGGCTGGATTAGATGATCTTTTGAGGTCACTTCCAACCCCTAACATTCCATGATTGTGTAAGGCATGTTCTTGGGGAGAAGTGAGGAAAGTGCTAATGAGATGCTGAAAAATAGTTTTTGTCAGTTTTTATTTTATCTTCCTTGCAGGTGGAAAGTTTGGGGCCCTTTTAAGTATGGAAGAAAATCAGTTTTTTTTTTTTTTTCTTTGCTAGTTCCTTCTTTCTGTTAGGTCTTCCCCATGATCTTTTTCTTGGATGCTTTCTCCCAGGTATTCCCTTTCCCCACACAGCTCTTGTCACCCTTCTTCTCTCTAAGCAAGCATGCACCATCCTTCCAGCGACAAAGGAAGCAACACTGCACCTCCAGCAGTTATCTCCATTTTTCAGTGCTGCAGTCTGAATCTATCTCATTAGATCACAAACTACTCAGGCTCTCTTTAGCTTAAGAAAGCCAAACATTGGCTACTTAGAAGAAACTTTGTGCTGCAGCCTCTAGGTGAGACTATTTACATCCCATTGCGGGGGATGCCCTTCAAAGGACATTGAACTGTTGGAGTGAGTCCAGAGGAGGCCGTGAAGATGCTCAGAGGGCTGGAGCATCTATGCTGTGAGGACAGGCTATGAGACTTGGGGCTCTGCAGCCTGGAGAAGACTTTGAGGAGATCTTGTAGTAGCCTTCCAGTATCTGAAGGGGGCATACAGGAGGGCTGGGGAGGGACTATTGACAAGGTCTTGTCATGACAGGACAAGAGGCAATGGGTTTACACTGTCAGAGGGGAGATTTAAACTGGATGTTAGGAAGTTCTTTGCAGTGAGGGTGGTGAGACACTGGCACAGGTTGCTCAGGGAGGCTGTGGCTGCTCCCTCCCTGGAGGTATTCGGGGCCAGATTGGATGAAGCCTTGAGAGACCTGTTCTAGTGGGAGGTGTCCCTGCCTGTGGTGGGGGGTTGGAACTGGATGATCTTTGATGTCTCCTCCAACCTAAACCATTCTATGATTCTATGATACTATCTGCTACCAGGACTCTGGAGAGATGCTGTGTCAGTACCAGCGCAGTGTGCCCAGTGGGAATAATGCAGCCAAGGCATGCATTCCTGGTCTCTCATTCCTTTGCCACCTGTAGTCTACTCATTTACTGCAAGGCAGGGGTTCCCTGTCATCATGTCTGTGGTTGAGGCCTCAGGGTCCATAGAGAGGATTGAAATTAAGGCATCATGTGGTGATACAGCACCCTGCTGTACCTCAGCCACGGCACATAACAAATCGACCTAATTGGAAAGTTTCAAGCTTTTTCCTCCCTGCCGAAACCTCCTTCTTAATTTTCCATGTGAGCTTCCAAGGGAAGGGTTTCCCTTCTCTAATCAGCAGTAGGGAAACTACTCATTTGGCTTTCCCACTTGAAATACATAGCAACTGGGGCAGAAAGCTGGCTGTGAATGTATCAGTGCTTACTTGCCCCTCACTTCTTGTGTTTGGGTACATGCTGGAAGAAGCTGTGCTGCACGTCTGAATGACTGCAGAAACCAAGACATGGAATGAGCATTACCAAAGTCAGTGGGCTCTGTGTCCTAGCAGAGTGACCACTGACTCTATCCTTTACCCACTGAAGGAAAAAAAGAGCAGGAGGTACTTGCCAAATCCTGTGCATTGAGAGTAGATCTTTGTGTGCAATTCTCACTGTGCTTTCCAGCATGATGTATTTTTTTTTTTCCTTCATGATTTAGTTAAGTTTCTTTATTATGAATATTTTGAGTACTTTGAGTAGTGTTATGAGTTTGAGTATTAATGTTGCTTGTGGTATGAGATGTTTACAGCAAAACGAAGCTACAAACAGGCTAAGCAGCTGGCATGGATAGGGTGGAACAAAATTTGGTAACTACAGTGTGATTTTTGAACATAATTTTGCAAGAAAGGTTTTAATGAAATGTCTGAGGGTGTGCATAGGTGTGAGAGAAAGGCAAAACCAGTGCAGCTTAAATGCTGTCAGATGTTTTGCAGCTGAGATCCCATTATTTCTCCCACAAAAGCTGATAAAATGCAAGTGCCATTTAGATGTAGGATTTACAGTTCCTTTAGCATATGCCCTGAAAACACGTGTGTCTACAGGGGATAGTAGTTCATGGAGAAAACAAGTTGGTGCTGAGAAGTTCAATTACTCTCCTGAAATATCAATAATGTAGCTGGAAGAAAGAAAGAAAAAAAAAACCAACAGGCCACTTCTTATATTGGATGTATTCTCAAAGCATCTATAAAGGCTTACTGCCAGCAGCAAGAAAGTAATAACTATAAATGTTGCTCAGTGGGAAGACTTAGTGACAGAGCCCCTCTGCTTGAAATTTTGCAGGAGCATTGTCAACACAGTGCTAACTTTTATGGGTTTGCATTTTTAGTTTTATTATTATTTCTATTATTCTTGGCAGAAACACGTCTTGGTAGGTAAACTCAGGGTCTCTCCCTCCTGGCAAAGCTCTCTGTTTTCAAAGTCATTCAACACAAACCTGCAGTCTCCTGGCCCTGAGCTCTGCTGAAATTTGTTTTAAATACCTTGTTCTTGATAGTCCCCTCTAGCACTTTCTAAGGTCCCTGTTGGATCCTCTTGAAGAAAGCTTAAGCATTAGTGAGCAGTGTCATTGTATTCCTTAAACAATTATCAAATTGATTCTGCAATTCCTTTTAATTGGCAGTTAACCCTACGTTTAATAGCAATAATAACAATAACATTGACAACAACAATAACAGCAGCAACAGCAACAACAACAACTATTATTATTATTATTATTATTATTATTATTATTATTATTATTATTATTATTATTATTATTATTATTATTATTATTATTATTNATTATTATCATCATCATCATCATCATCTGCTTGAGGGAAAGTTTTTCTTCTTCTTGAGATACTGTCACCTGTGCCTGGTCTCAGCAGCACAAGATCTTGCACACACAAAGGAAACAGAGCATGTTGTGTGACTGCACCACTGCATGCAGGGGCTGACACAGCTTTTCTGTTGTGTGGGACAGCCTTTTACTGAATCATAGAATCATAGAGTTAGGGTTGGAAGGCACCACAAGGATCATCTAGTTACAATCCCCATGTCATGGGCAGGGACACCTCACACTAGATCAGGTTGTCTAGAGCCTCATCCAGCCTGACCTTAAACACCTTCAGGGATGAAAGAGCTCCTGAGGAATTTTCTGGGCTTGCCACTGAGGAATAGAGGTTGCTGACCCAAGATGGTGCAACAAATAGGCTGAAAATAGATTAAAGTGAATGATTTAATTTTTTTCCCCCCAACCAGGAGCTTGTAATGAACAATGGAGTCTTTTCTTCTCCTCCCATTTCTCCATTTTCTTAATAACTATTCTCAGCTGATTTTTTAAAAAGCTTTTGCAGTTATTTTACATATTTCAAAATAAACTTTATTAGCCTAATATGTTTAATTACGCTTGATGAGTGAGTCACATGTAGAGTGTGCTCCCACATTTTCTTCATCCGAATTCATAAACTGGCAGCAGGGGCATGGCTGTTAGATGACATGAATCCTGGTAAGATTAACTCTCAGAGCCAACAAGGACTTTAAGATTCTACTCCTTCTATGTTGTCCTTATTTTTCCATTGTAGGAATTATTACTTTAAACAACTCAAGCTCCAAAGAAAAACCATGTGTGTAGAGGAGGATTGGTGTGAACGCAGGAGACTCCACAACCTCTCTGGGGAGCCTGTTCCAGTGCTCTGTCACCCTTACAGTAAAGAAGCTCTTCCTCATGTTGAGGTGGAACTTCTTGTGCTGTAGTTTATGCCCATTACCCCTCGTCGCCTGCTCAGGGATGCTCAGCCCACTGACTATGCTGATACTTGTCCAGGAGAACTCTACTGTAAATTCCTGCAGTGTGGATTTTGGGTCCCCAGTAACACCAGTTTATTTCTCAGATATTTGTGACACAATACAAGCTAAAGTAGACAGAACTTCAGTGCTATTCAGCCAGTCCTACCCTTCCTTTGGGTGATGGAGGAACATGACAAATGTGCTGGAGCACTTGCCCTGACATTTAATTACAGCCAGTAAATCTGTTGGTACAGTTTATGGCTATTGTCAAACATTTACAAAGCAGAGATACTCCTGTCTGCAGAGATTGGCTGTTTGTGTGATGTCTCTACATGATGGTGGATGTATTACTATGCCTGATGAACAGCCCGAGGGAAAATACATGTGGAAAACCCCCACATATTTATTATTAATTTGGAAAGTGATCTTACTACTGATTTGAAAAGTGATGTGTGGGAAGTCGTTATTTCAAAGGTATATTTAGCTCCTGTGGCAGTTTTGTTTTCTGAACTCATGAGTCTCCCAGTGCACCTCTGTCATTTGTGCCTCTCTGGCTGGCCAGAAATGAAGGGAAAAGCTCTGGTGGATGCTATCCTGCTGACTATTTGTTGTGAATGAGTGATTTAGATCATTCACAGAACCACTGTCAAAGGTCTCCTCTGGAGACTTTCAAAATCCGCCTGCATGTGTTCCTGTGCGAACTGCCCTGAGTGATCCTGCCTTGGGAGGTGGGTTGGACTTGATGACCTCTGGAGGTCCTTTCCCACTTCTAAGGTTCTGTGATTCTGTGGTTCTGTGTATTATCAAAAGTGGCTTTAATATGGTGGTGTAAAAGCATGACTTACCAAAGTTCAGTGACAGGGTTCACTCTATTACCGTGTGGTCCAATTGTTTGAACAGCAATTCAAAACTACCAGGATACAATTCAAACTAACCAAACCAACATGCTGCAAGGGTATGTGTGGTATTGGTGGTGATCTTGTCAGAAATCTTCTCTGCCTCAAGGAGCAACCTTGGGAGGTGTCCCATCTCAGGGAGAGATCTCCACCAGGCTCGGTTAGGCTGGCATGGAAGAAGGTGGTTGGCTTGTATTCAAGTGACATGTAGTGGGAAAGCTATGCATGAAATTTCTTGTACCCACAACTTCCTTTGTTCCTTGGGTCCTGGAAAATTCATGTGTTGATTACATGATCAGTGTTCCAAGCTCATATGCATTGATGCTTACTCTGTCACTCTGCTCCCTTGTGGCTTTTCAGAGAACTGACTGGAACTACAAAAGTTCTTGGCCCAGTTATAGCTCAGGTC
This sequence comes from Eubucco bourcierii, assembly GCA_013396675.1. Classification (NCBI taxonomy): domain Eukaryota; kingdom Metazoa; phylum Chordata; class Aves; order Piciformes; family Ramphastidae; genus Eubucco; species Eubucco bourcierii. The sequence continues at coordinate 196,637 of VWZE01001490.1, read as the reverse complement.
TTTATTTCCTTTGGACCCTGAACAAAACTACTCTTGGCTTCGTTAATAGATTGAATGCATACATCACATGGTGCCCTTTGGATCATGGCCCCTCGCGGGAGTGAGGGCAGCTGTGGCTGAGATGGCACTGGGAGCACTGCATTTTGGTATTCTTGCTCCCTAGCTGGTAAAAACAAGTGGTATGTTTTCTGGCACAATGGAAGTAGGAACAAGTTCTTTATCATGAAGGTAATGAAACATAGAAACAATTTTCCCAGGGAGGTGGTTGAGGTCCCATCCCTGGAAGTATTCAAGGTGAGGCTCAACAGGGCTTTGGACAACCTGATCTAGCTGAGGATGTCCCTGCTACCTGCAGAGGAGGTTGGACTGGATGACCTGTGGAGGTTCCTTCCAACCCAGACCATTCTATGATTCTGTGATTCTATGATTCTATGATTCTATGATTCTATGATTCTATGATTCTATGATTCTATGATTCTATGATTCTATGATTCTATGATTCTATGAGTAACAGCTTTTTGGGCAACACAAAATCTTCATGTGTCATAATAAACACACTTACACATGAAGTTCTCTTTGACTGGAAGAAGATTCATTGAAGTCCTAATAATTTTGCATAATAGAAAGAGAACAACTATGACCTCCAGCAGCATCTGGTGTACTGTCTTTGCAAAATAAGGAATTTTATCTTGTATGTTCATTAAAAAACACAGCCAGGCTGGGGAAACAGACAAAATTCAAAGTCAGAAAATGGACTTGAGGCATACATTTATGAAAGACTAAGTTTGACATTGGCCTATGGACAATGGGCTGGTTAGGTTATAAAGAGGCTCCTTTAAGCAGTCACACGGTTTATCAGCTGAAATAACTTGCCTTAAACATGTTATTCTTTCATTAAAAGGTCAAATAAAATTATACTGGAAACCTACTGGGTGCTTTGAATGGCTAGTAGCTCAAAATAGACTTTTGGGGGAGGTACTGAAGATAGTCTCAAGTGTAGGTTTTGTTGTACTTTGTCCCATATTAATTTTCAGGGTAAAAAAAACCAACCAAACAAAAAACATAACCAAAACCTAAATGCTGTTTTCTTAATGATTCTATCACAGTTGAGTTCTTCCTGTTGTTTGCACTTTCTAGAAAGCAGATATGGTTCCTCAGTAAAAATGAAGAATTGTGAGGCTGTTTCTATGTGTGATGCCTTGCTATTCCAACCCATCACATAATGGCTTTCAGAAATGGGCCAAGCCCTTTTGTAACAGCAACAACAACAACAACAACAACAACAAGAAGAAAAAGCAACGTTGTCTATTCGGCTGGAGGGATTTGTACATTTTTTCAATGCTTTTCAACTTTCCTAGATATTCAGCTTAAATCAGTTCCTGATTAATTTTATAATCACAGGATCATAGGATGTTAGGAGTTGGAAGGAACCTTTGGAGATCATTGTGTCCAACCCCCCTGCCAGAGCAGGACCATAGAATCAAGTGCAGGTCAAACAGGAACACATCTAGATGAGTCTGGGAAGTCTGCAGAGAAGGAGACTCCACAACCCCTCTGGGCAGCTGGTTCCAGTGCTCTGTGACCCTTACAGTAAAGTTCTTCCTCGTGTTGAGGTGAAACTTCCTGTGCTGCAGCTTACATCCATTGCTCTTCGTCCTATCTCTTATCAAGCACTGTAAACATCATCCTAGAGGATGTGCTCCATGGAAAACATGCCTATGAGGTATTTGGACAGGCAAATATTCCCACTCAGTTTACCTGACTAAATTCCCACTTTTGCCTGACTAAACAAAATGGGTTCTTGTTGTTCCTCAGTCTAGTAAGATCCTCCTTCCTCATACAAAGTTAACAGCTTCTCCACACCCACTTCAGTTCAGCTTTCTCACCTGCTACTGACTGGTGGTGGATGGACTATGTTAGATGAGATATTCTCTGTGCTCCATACATTAGTGTCTGGAGAATTCACCAATATTGACCTGCATTTGCATTTCTTAAGAAAGACAAACTGGTTTAGTGGCTTTGCAGGCATTCTGATCAAGACGATAGGAAATGTAGGTTCTTCTTTTCAGAGGTTTTGAATAAATGAGAACTGGCTACAACCACTGGAGCATATTAAAAACTATTGGTGCATCAATTCATATCCAGCATATCAAAATATGCTGGATATGAAATCTTCTGAATGTTTTCTTTCCACTTGGGTTTTCGGCCAGTTCCAGTGGGTGGCATAAGAAGCACAAAAAATACAGGTGAGCTTTCCTCCCAGCTGACTAGGATTTCTAGTTAGCAATTTTTGTAAATCTTAGCTAGAAATAATAAAATGACACATGAGGGTAAGGGGATGCATTTTTCCATTTGTGTGAGGGCCACTGACTTGAGGGTGCTCAGCACCTTCCTGAGGTGTTTGGTATCACCCATTGTGAATATTTACTTCTTCATTGTTTTCTATTCAGCAGCAGCTACAGGTATAGGCTTGAAGGAATCAGGTTGTGAGATTCTCATCTTGAGAGCACTATGGCTGCAGCCAGGATTGTCGGGCATTGTGTGGGAGCTGCAGGTATGATTGTGTGTGTATCTGCTGAGTGTGTTCTGTGTCCTGTGAGAGTGGGCTCTGCACTGCAGAGGCACAACTGGACACGTGTGTATGCTGTTGGGCTTTTTTAGTGACACTGAAGTGATCTTTATTATATTCAATTCCAACTTCACAGTTGGACTTAGAAAAAAAAAAAAAAGAAAAAAAGATGTAAGTGCTGCAGCTAAGAGACTTCCCTGGAGAATATCCTCTGATGCTGTGTAGGAGGGTCTCTGGGGAGTGATATGAGAGTTTATAATGGACATACAACAGCTCTACTCACTTTGACCTATTCCTGTGGTTGCTGGGTCACTGAAAACCTGAAAAGAACAACTTATGTCTGGTTCACAGAACTACAGGCAAACCCAAGCCTTTCTGTGACTGAAGAATAGATTTCCTGGAGCAAGATCACTGGCAGACTTGAAGACACTGTATAAGGATGGGGACAGCAGTGAGTATTTCAGGCTGGTGGTAAGAGAGGCCGGAAACATCATGACCTGGAAACATCATGACAGACTTCAAGAGGGCTGGAGCAATCAGCTGGGTTTGAGAGTGCTGTTAGATGGGAGAAGTTGGTGTGTTAACCCACAGTCTTTTTAGCCCATGGACTCTGACCTCTGCTCTGCAGCAGAAGGGCTACGCATGCAGGAGAAATGCAAAGCAGAAGTTGTCCATTTGGGCCATGCCCAACATAATGCCCAGCAACCTACTGGATCACTGAACCCCTACTTTCAGAGGGGATATTGGGTGCTAAATGCAAGCATATATGATGGTGTCAGAGGAGGAAGAAGCGAGAACAGAGCACAAAAGGAGGAGTTACTTATTAGAAGTTCTAGCAACAAATTCTGCAGTGTAGTGATTTCCCTGCTGACAAGTTAGCCCTCCTCTGTGAGATGGCTGTTCTACCAGACAGAAATTGTCATTTAATCTGGGCAGCTTCTATGAGAGCCTTGTTGGATTTTGGCAAATGGTGTTTGGAAATGCCTGAGTCTCTGAGCCACTGATGCTTAGTGCCCTAGTGGGAGCTAAGAGCTGGGAACTGTCATGAGCCCTGGAACCTTTCTGCTTCTCTGGTCTTCTGTGTTTCACTGAGGAGGCTTCTGGGACCTTTAAGGTGCATCACCTCCGAGATCTGAAATGATGTTTTAAGTGGGATGTGTGGGTGTAGGAGTCCCAGAGAGGCTGTCCAGAAGCCTGCATGAGTCAGTTCTGAACTGATTTGGCTCCAGAGTTCAGGTGTACAGGGCTTACAGGCTTTGGTGGAAGTCATCAGTAAGGTATAGTAGCTTGTGGCACGGGCAGTGGTTGCTCTTCAGATTATGAAAGGTCCCAAGGCTGACTGATATAGGTTTATATTAGATTTTTGAGACTGATGAATTCCTGGAATTGTGAAATAAACAAGAAGAAAACACTGAAGAGGAAGAAATAGCATTTAAAATCTGGAAATGCAAAGGAGAAGATGAAACATTGGAGAACATCCAACTATTGATCTTTTCTTATTCTTAACACAAGCTGAGCATTCAGGAGGTAGTTTCATTTCTGTTTGTCACAGATTTTGAAGCACAGGATGTTTAGAACTGTGCAACTAACTGCTGGAGGAGAATTGCTCCTCTGCCTTGTGGAAATGTGAAAAATTCACATGAATAAATAAAACAAGAAACATCAGAACAGGAAAAAGGTGGCAATGGAGATTTTGAACCTGAAACCGTAGACTAGGCACAACCATGAGATTTTTGGAGGCTGAGATGCTGATAAGAGATCTGAATCTGACTGGGAGCTAAGCCAAATCCCCAAGGAAAGACCACAGTGAGACTCTGCATCTGATCTTGGAAAGCAATGACAATTTGGCAGCTCAGCAAGCCACCTTGCCTGTAGGACTTTTGCAAGCTCTACTCTGATGATGCCTAGCATGGTACAGCATCCACAAGGCTCTAAGCCACACCAGAAGCAGAGGGCAGATGCAGTGCAGTGTGAGTGTCCATTAGAAAGAGCAATGTCCACAGGGCATTGTCACTCTTGGAAGGGACACATAATTATCAGGACCATTGCAGGACACTGCAATGGCTGAAATTTGCTTGCTTGCATCTGTTCCCATGGGGTCTGGGGGTATTTGCTGGTAAGAGGAAGATTTCAACTGAAGGAAGATCTGGTAGTGATGTGGTATTATTTCTCTGTGTTTCCCTGGATGTATTAAAATCTCTCTTTGCTCCTGTCCTCAGTCTTACCCTTGACCTTAATTCTCTAACCAGAGGCTGAATTTTCCCTGAGAGTTGGGGAATTCATCCTGTTTTTGTTGCTTTTATTCACCAGCCCTGGTGTGATCAGTGCTGTAGAGCTCAAATTCTTTCATGCTCTTTTTCCATAGTAGGAGCAGAGTGACTGGAGGTGTAGGGGTGGAGGGCTGGTGTGACTGTGGGGGCAGCTGGTGAGGCCTGTGGGTCGCCTCCCACAACACCAATGGTTTAGTTTAGAGCTACCTTTCCTCAGAAAAAAAAAAACCCAAACAACCAAACCAAACCAAACCAAAAAACAAGACAGAAAACTTTTACCAGTCTGGAGAAAACTCCAAGGAAACCTTGGCATTCCAGTATCTGAAGGAGACCTACATAAAACCTGGTGAGGGACTATTTAGAGTGGTGGTTAAACACTAGGACAGGTTGCTTGGGGAGATGGTAGAAGCCCCATCCCTCAATGTTATTTTTAAGACCAGGCTGGATGTGGCTTTGAGCAACCTGATCTAGTGTGAGGTGTCCCTACCCATGGCTGGGGATTGGAGCTAGATAATCCTTGTGGACCCTTCCAGCCCTGACAATTCCATGATTCTATGAACTAAATCTTTCCTGGAGAGCCCAGAGGCAGTGGGATGAGAGTGTTTCGGGGATGCAAGTCTGCAGGAAGATGAGCAGAGTTAGCTGAGGTCTTGTCCCTGTTTTCATTTCATTGAGGTCCTTGGTTGACATGTCCTTGTGTGGTCTGAGGGCACAGACCATTTGCACAAGCAGAACTGGATGCCACGTGCCTCGAGTGGGCTGGTTGTATTAGTGCTTAGTGCTGCTTTGATGGCTGCACTTCAGAGTTGTAAGGGAAACAGAGGTGAAATCACTTTAGGCTGTGCTTTGCCTGTCTCAACTTTGGATTCTGATTTTGTGCCACTGAATTGCTTTTATTCCCAGTGCAGCAGGAGAGATGTACAGAGATAAAAGTCTTCCAGATGGTACAGAGAGTGAAGGGGTGTCACTTGGTGGTTTGTGAAAGCTACCCAAGCAAAGCAGGTCTCATAGCTATGCAGCAGCCTTAGGGAACAAGGTGCTTTTTATTCCCTTGCTGCTCAGTGAGTGACCCACTTTGTGGTGGGGGTTAATATCATGTTGCAACTTTTGTTTTTTCACACAAGCTGATGGAAGGAATCAACACCTTGGCTGCAGGAGTCCATGAGAAAAGGCAGTATGTGATGGTGTTGAGGCTTAGGTGCTTTTAAGAACCATGGAGTTAGAGACCTCCAGAAAGTCCAGAGTGTCCAGGAGGTGGACCGGAAAAGTGTATGACCTTCAATAAGGCCAAAAACCAGGTCCTGCACTTGGGCCACCACAACCCCAAGCAACACTACAGGCTTGAGGCAGTGTGGCTGGAGAGCTGCCAGGCAGAAAGGGACCTGAGAGTTGCAATAGACAAACAACTCAATATGAGCAAGCAGTGCGCCCAGGTAGCATAGAAATCCAATGGCATCCTGGCTGGGATTAGAAATGTTGTGTCCAGCAGGGATAGGAAGGTGATTGTCCCCTTGTAATCTGCTCTGGTGAGGCCACACCTCAAGTGTTGTGTTCAGTTTTGGGCACCTCAATACAAGAAGGATGTGAAGGTGCTGGAGCAAATGTAGAGGAGGGCAACAAAGCTGGTGAAGGGCCTGAAAAATGAATCTTATGAAGAGCAACTGAGAGAGCTGGGGATGGTTAGCTTGAAGAAGAAGAGGCTGAGGAGAGGCCTCATTGTTGTCTACAGCTACCTTAAGGGACATTGTGGAGAGGCTGCTTCTGGTCTCTTCTCGCAGGTAAATAGTTGTAGAACAAGAGGGAATGGCCTCCAGCTGCAACTGGGTAGGTTTAGACTGGACATTAGGAAATATTTTTTTCCCAACAAGAGTGGTCAGGCATGGCAATGTGCTGCCCAGGGAGGTGATCGAATAACCAACCCTGGAGGTGTTTAAAAGTTGTTTGGATGTGCTACTTGAGGATATGGTTTAAGGGCGAACTTTGTTGGACTTGATGATCCTGAAGATCTTCTCCAACCAGAATATTTCTACGATTCTGTGATTCCCATAAGTTCTGCAACCCTATTGCAGAGTCAGTTTTCTTCCCTTTTCTCTCCCTCTCTCCTCCTGGGAGGATACACAGGCTGTACTCTCTTACAGGGGCACAAGGCCTGGTGTCTGCCTTGGCAATGTTGCCAATTAGGGCCTGGAGCTGCTTAATTGAGGGCTGAAACTGCCAAGGTGAATTTTATCTGCTTTGTGACTGGTTTTGGTATGAGGTGGGGAGAGAGGCATGGGAGGTGAGCGGGCATGAAGGCCTGGGCTTATTGGTCTGAGTTAAAAGGAGGTTTGTGTGAAGCTTTGGGTTAATGGGGTTCTGCGTTAAGCCCAGACTATGGATTTTGTGTATTTTAAATGCTTGGTACTGGTACTTAGTTGTGAATAACATTTCCATTTAAACTCTCTGGTTCTATCCAACCCATTGTGTGAGGGCTTTTCTTTTGCCCCTTTTGGAAGAGGTAAAAGAGTAATCTGGCTGACTCTAAACTAAGACACAGTATGACCCAAAGATAATAGTTTGATTTGTAAATAGAGGTAGGAGTCAACTCTTCCATTAGATTATTTGCTTTGTCGCACTCATTAAGTGCTAGTCCTGAGGATCTGAAGGAAAGCGTGACACCATCTTTTTCCTATTCTTTGTGAGCAGTAGCCACTTTCAGCTCTTTCACACATATTTTTGTAGATGCAAACTATTAAACTTTCCCAGAAGTATGCAAAAGGAAAACTAGCTACAATCCTGTGGGCAGAACAAGAGAATAAGGTACAGCACAATCTGCTTGATAGAAGTTTGTGATAGTTTTGGAAGCCAGAGGAGCTCACAGGCTTCCCACTCAGCGTATGAGGGTATCTCATTAAAAAACATATCCTTCATGGGTTCTGTAAAGCCTGCGTTATCTGTGGATCTTTCCCCCAAAGCTTGTATTTTGAAGCTTTCCATAACTCCTTTGTTGCTTGCAGTATCTGCTGTGGCCGATTAGGCTGGCAGAGAGCATTGGCTCAGTAGCAACCTGCATGTGTGACTCAAAACAAGGCTGATATGAAATATATTTTAGGGCAGAATTGTCTGCAATAGACCACAGGTGAACTGTCCTTGGGCATTAGTGTACCTGAGGAAATGTGGTGTTCTGAATAGTGAGGAGAGGCTTATCTGGGCTTCACAGGTGGGCAGTGACAAAGACGACCAGGCTTGCCTGAGGCGAGAGGCAGAGATTTCTGAGCAATCTGCTCCACACCGTGTCGCGAAAATGCAGATGGAGCTGATGGTGTAATGCAAGAAATTACCTGCAAAATGAGCAGAGGGAACTGAAATATTGTCTCACCAATGTGCAGCTGAGATCATACCCAGAACGGGAAAAAGTTTGCAAAAATGCACGCAAGAGGAAAAAAACCACAAAAATATAAACACAAGAGAGGAGCAGTCTTCACCAGTCTGATATGGCCTTAACATCTCTACCAGTGTGATATGGCCTTAGCAGTCTTCACCAGAGTAGATCAGGGTGCCTGAACCCTTTTGGTGGATGAAACATAATGAGTTATGGACATATAGTGGGTTTGGGCTGAGCTGGAGTTAATTCTCCACAAAGCATTTTTCCACTGCTGTGCTTTGTAGTGCTGTTGCTGAGCATTGATAACGCAGCAGTGTTTTGGCTACTGCTGAGCGGAACACCCAGGCTGTGCTTTTCCAACATCTCACTGCCCCGAGAGGGGACACAACTGAGCCAGCTGACCCAGACTGGCCAAGGGGGTATTCTGTGCCATCTGATGTCAGCTCAGATATAGGAATGAAGTGAAAGAAGGAAGTTTGGGGATTTGTCCATGGCATCTGTCCTCTGAATGCAATCACCAAGTGTAGGCAACCCTGCTGCTCCAAGACCAGATATTGTACTTGGTGATAGGAAGCAGGGACTCTCTCTCTGCTTCTGCTTTCCACACAGTCTATGGTTCTACTTATTGTCATTATTAGATTGCTTCTATCTGATCACTGGCTTTTGTTAGATTTCTCCCTCTCCCCCATCCATTTAAGAAGGGGAGCAATACAGTGGCTTTGATGAGCATTTGGCCCCCAGCCAGGGCCAAACCACCACAGGGCATTTCCATAGCTACTCCTGAGGGAGAATGAAAGAATTGGAGTGGGTCTCAGGTACATGAAAGAAATTTAGAAGTTTGTTTCTATGAACAGATTGCTTAAAATTACTGGTACTTTACTAATGATGCTACATGTATTTCATTACTGTGCCCTGGTGAGGCTGCATCTGGAGTGCTGTGTTCAGTTCTGGGCCCCTCAGTTCAAGAAGGACCTCAGAGAACTGCTTGAAAGAGTCCAGTGCAGAGCCACAAAGATGATTAAGGGAGTGTAACATCTCTTTTATAAGGAGAGACTGATGGAGTTGGGGCTCTGCTGCTTGGAGAAGAGGAGATTTCATCAATGTTTATAAATATGTAAAAGGTGAGTGCCAGAAGGATGAAGCCAAGCTGTGCTCAGTGATGCTCAATGACAGGACACGGGACAATGGGTGGAAGTTTCATGTAAACTTGAGGAGGAATTTTTTCACTGTGAGAGTACTGGAACATTGGAACAGGCTGCCCAGGGGGATTGTGGAGTCTCCCTCTCCGGAGATATTAAAAACCTGTCTGGATGAATTCCTGTGTGGTCTGGTAGAGGTGCTCCTGCTCTGGCAGGGAGGTTGGACTGGATGAGCTTATGAAGGTCCCTTCCAGACCCTGACATTCTGTGATTCTGTGATTAGCAGCAAATCACTAAGTGATGGCTCTCAGAACTTATACAGGAGAAGTACCTAATGTCCTTCTACTACAAATGTTCCACTGCTAAAATGCCTAAAGACAGATTGAACTGGACACTTGATCTCCTTCCCCTTCAACTGTTTTCCTCCAGAGACAGATTTTCCTCTTCCCCACAGCCTTGCAGAAAAGATTTGGTGCGTGTAATGATGCCTTCACTGAGCGAACACAGACTAATGCCTTCAGTTCTAGTTAAATTAGTTCAAGATGGATCTAGTCCCAAAAGTCTTCATCCCTGGATAAATCCCGGCTCCTGGAACTTCTTACTTCTCAGCAGCTCATTTCTCCTTCCCTCTGTGACAAGTAAAGCATTAAATATAAATCTTTGCTATGACATCTATTTTAAAAGTAAGTGGAATGGCACTGAAGGGAATAAAAAGCAAAACTGAACAGCATTTCTTGTTGTCTTTTGATTAAACTCCCCCAGCTGTGAATAAGCAAATGTCATCAGCATCATCTTCCCTTTATGTGTGAGTGAGAGGCAGTTGGTTTCTTTGCAGGTGCTGGTTGAAGCCCTGATTGAGCCTCTCCTGCTGGGCAGCCCTGGGATGGACACTTTTCAGCCCCACCTGCCTGCATCTGAGCTCCCCATAGCCTCTGAGCTTGCTGACACTTGATCATTGTGGACACATCCCTGGGTACAGTGCTGACTGGTGTGGCTGCCATTGGAGGTGCAACTGCAGGAAGGGCTACTCCAGTTGGTAGCACAAAGCACATGGGCCCTCAGTTCCTCTGTACGTGATTTAGCTTCCAACAATGTGCTTGGAACTCAAGTGTGCCTCTTCCCAACCCACGTGCATTGTGAGCTGGCTTGTTCACAGCTTGGCCCTCTTCAGTGACCCATGATAGGTAAAGAAAGAAACTGCTGCATCTCTCAGCTGTTTCACAGCGCAACCACTTCTTGACGACAAGAGGCCCACAGCTCTGCGCCAAAATGAGAAACACTTGTACACTCTTTTTCAGACAGAGGTTGGTTCTTTGCTTGATGCTGTCTTACAGAGTTTTCCTTCACTCTGTGATGCTAGCGGTGTTCATAGAATCACAAAATGGTTTAGGTTGGAAGGGACCTCAAATATCATCTACTTCCAACCCCCTACCACAGGCAGACACCTCCCACTAGATCACGTTCATGTTTGTGTTCATGTTCATGTCCTGTGGCTTCTCCCACGCTCCCTCAGAATCAGGGGAGGCTGAAGTGACAGCAGCAGCCAGCAGTTGCCTGTGTTGTGTCCTCCTTTCTCCCTTATCCCTTTCTTTATTGTTTTCTTTCCCTTATCCCTTTCTTTATTCCTGTTTTCTTTCTGCCAGGGAACATTATTTTAAATAAGGTCAGCTCATCTTCGCTGTCTTGATATCCATTCTTGGCCTGTTCTTTCTGTTAGAGTTCTGCTCCTGAAAGTCTTAATGCTTTTATATCTTCACTTGTTTTTATTAGTCTTCAGGAGAGCTGCACTCCTCTTGGAGATATCTAGATGAGTAGTATTAGTAGGAATAGGAGGTGTCTAGATGGGTAGTAGTAATAAGAATAGGAATAACAGGGATGGAAGCATAATTAGCAGGACAAAAGAGATGAGTCTCCATCAGTCTTTCCTTTTTGGTGCACTGTCAGTGGCCAGTGTTTGGCTAAGGTAGGCTTAAAACAGGACAGTAACCAACCCCCTTGCATTCAAAAAAGTGTCTATGTCTTAATATGAAATATATCAACCACAGTTAACGGACTGTTAACATATTGACCTCCTAAATCATTGTTGGCTCAGATGCCATCCATATGGGTTGAAGGGGGTGCAGTGTTGGTGAAAGGAGGTGCAATAAATGGAAACAGGCCATCAGGAGAAGGTATGTGGACAGGATTTAAACATTACTTTAAGTTTGGGTTTGAAAATGGAAAAGTTATTTTTTTCTTTTGGAAGTTTTTCTACTCAGTGACAGAAAAAGGTAGTCTATACAAATGTGTTAAAATTAAACCCAAACCTGCTTTGTTTCCCAAGTTTGCTGGTAGCTGTGTGGGAGCAGCAACACAGGACGTGTGATTATCTGTCCCCCAGAGTCAGTTATTTCCATTACCCAGCAGGTGATGGACTTGCTGCTTCAGACTGGGTACAGCTCAGAGTATGTTAACGGTGGTACCTGTGAGGGCTTGTACTGCAGTCATTCTCTTTAATTATGAATATTCATCTGAGGCATTTCTCCTGCAAGGCTTGTCTGAATCCTGTGTGCCTGTGTAGATTCAGCTTTATTCCTGAAGCTTCGATCCTGATTTTTCCCCTTCATTCTGCTTCCACAAAAACCTTGTAAATCCCTGCCCTCCCAGATGGCACAGGTTCTGCAGCCACCAGTTACTGCACATCACACACTGAAATTATTTATAGCCAGTTCAGTACAAAGCTCCCTTTGTTCCAGAACTAACAAACCACAAGCTTGGTACCTGTGACTACTGGGATCTAGAAAGTGCTGGAGAGCCAGAGCTGCTAAATATCTGGCTGAAAAGTAGACTACTCCTCGCATTTCAGATCCTAGACTTTGCAGCTACAGAGCATGTAGCGAAGGACACTGTGTCATTCCAAAGGCTGGCAACAAGACATGGAAGAAAAACACATACAGAATCAAACGAATAAAGAATCACAGAATCTCAGAAGGTTAGAGGTTGGAAGGGACCTCAACTGATCATCCAGTCCAACCCCCCTGCCAGAGCAGGAGCACCTAGAGCAGTCACTCAGGAATGCATTCCATGCTGGATCTCAATGCTTGGTGGGAGATGGAAGAACATTTGCGTTCAGGTGAAGGAGATTCCTGAGAGCTTTCCCCATTTTTGCAGTATCTTGAAATGCACTGTTAAAAATTGAATTCCCCAAGCTAAAGAGGGGAATAAATCAGGGTACATTTTTGCTATTGAAAACAAGAAAATAACACAATGTTTAAATGTTCTTATGGTGCAGGGCCCTGGGGATGGAAAACCTTTGTTTATCCAAAAGTCAGGCAAAATAGGGGAAATAAATTTAAGTAGTGATAATGTGCAGCATGATCAACAGCCTTCACAGAATCACGGAAACATCCAGGTTGGAAAAGCCCCTCAGGATCACCAAGTCCTACCTATAACCCTAACTCTACAAGATTCACTTTAAACCATATCCCTAAGCACCACATCCGCATCCAAACGACCAATAAACACATCCAGGGTGGGTGACTCCACCATCTCTCTGGGCAGTTCATTCCAGTGCCTGACCGCTCTGTGAAAAACTTTTTCCTAGTGTCCAAACTAAACCTCCCCAGTCTCAGCTTGAGGCCATTCCCCCTTGTTCTGTCTCCCGTTATCTTCATTGTTGTTCAGGAGGGTCTGAAAGGTTGATGACATCCTGGCTTGTACTGGGAATGCTGTGGCCAGCACGGACAGGAGGTGATCACCACTCTGTGGTCTGCACTGCTCAGCCCACACCTCGAGTGTTGTGTTCAGTTCTGGGCCACTCACTTCAGGAAGGACATTGAGGCGCTGGAGCCTGTCCAGAGAAGGGCGATGAGGTTGGAGAAGGGCCTGGAGCACCTGGGCTGTGAGGAGCATCTGAGGGAGTTGTGGGTGTTCAGTGTGGAGCAGAGAAGGCTGAGGGGAGACCTCATTGCTCTCTGCATGAAGGGAGGTTAGAGCGAGGAGGGGGCAGCCTCTTCTTGATGGCAAGCAGCAGGATGAGAGGGAATGGTTTCAAAATGCAACAGGGGAGGTTCAGGCTGGGTGCTAGGAAATACATCTTCATAGAGAGGGTTGTCAAACACTGGAATGGTCTGTCCAGGGCAGTGGTGGTATCATCATCCCTGGAGGTGTTTAAGCAGCCTGTGGACCTGACGCTTGGGGACATTGTTTAGGATTGACCCTTCGGGGCTGGGTTGAAGATTGGGCTGGGTGATCTTGGAGGCCTCTTCCAACCGAATGGTTTCTGTGATTATGTGAAAAGAACAGGAGGTTAAGTTGCAACATTCCTGGGTGATAGGTTGGGCTGGATGATCTTTGAGGTCTCTTCCAACCTGGTTGATTCTATGATTTTATGATTCTATGATTCTTTGAACATCCATTAAATCTTTAACCTTTCCTGCTATTCTTAACTGAAGCTGGTGGAAGAGAAAAGGAATTTAAAAAGATTTGAAATGCTCTCCTTGTGAATTATTTCCTCTGTGAGGACAAAATGCAGCACGGTATGGACACATTTATGTTCTCATGGTCTGCCTCATTTAAAGAAACACTCATACCAAGCACAGTCACAAATCTTTAAGCGGCTTCTTTAGTATTTTTCTCTTGTTATTGTGCCTCTGCAGGGTCTGCATAGAAGAAAAATCAGTAGATCAGCAGAATGCTGCTGCTATTGCAGAGTCTTTGTGTAGCTCTGTATAGCAGTATAAATATGAACAATATTTCACCAAATCCCATCCCTCATTATTTTGGGGCTATTTCCTCAGCAGGCTGTTACACAGTACCGAGGACAGGTTGGGTTCACAACTGCTCGAATGCAGCAGAGAATAAAAGAATATATGCCTCTTTGTGGAAAGAAAACCTACTTAGGCCCAAATTGAAGGAAATCACCACAAATGCACCTTGTGTCTACTTGTCCAAGCAGACCTATTTATTTCTGTACAATATGCTTCCCAGCCCTTAGGTTGTCCCTCAGCCCATTTTGTAAAAGCCAGCCTATCATAACAAGCATGCTGGGGATAGATTCACTTGTCTCATTTCTTTAAAGCTGTCTTATAAATATGCAGTAAGTGTATTTGTGAGTATTCAGAGCTTTACACTCCAGCTTAAAAGCCTAGTCAGTTTTCAGCCATATCTCCACATAATGCCTGGTAGAATCACTGGAGAGCACTGAAATAAAGAACCCCATAATCCTGTTACATTGGAAATGTCTATTATTTGAGTCCTTCCACAGAGGGAACTTCCACTTCTCTCTGGAACATCAGGGTAGCTGTGGCTGCCCAGCATCCCTTGCTATGGAGGAGGTATCCTGAGTACTGGGGCAATTTTAGAGCTGGCAGGCTTAACAGGTCAGAGGGCACTTTCTTGGTGGAAAAATTTCAAGGAAGCCCACGGTGCAGTTAAAAGGATATTGCAGAGGTTCAAGCAACTGATCTTGGAACAGCAGGCAGCTGACTTCAAACTGGCAACCTCTCTCCTTAATGTTCCTTATCATTTAGCATTCTGCAGGACACATACACACCAGTGATTTAGTGCCCTGAGTGGGGCAGGCAAGCCACTGTAATGGGATCCTATCTCTGTCTTTGCTGGGCCTCCAAATGTCATTTTTCATTTTAATCTTGAAAATGCTGCCCCTGGAAACAGCAACTTAATCAGACCTTGCAAGCAAACAGATTGATTTCCTCCCCCACCCCCCCATATATTGTCCTTGAGGAAATATTTGCAAATCATTTTACGCCATCAAGAGAAAAATGTTATTTTTCTTGATTTTGCAAAACATCAGATTTAATCTATAAAAGCGAAACAAAAAGGGTAAGATTTTCTTATTGACTATATATATATTTTTTTGTATTCCTGAAACAATGAACATTCTTGTTCACTGGGGGAAAAAAAAAGCACAGTATCTTCTCACAGGTACAATGTGACAATTCTGGGCGTGCAGAAGGTCAGAATGTTTTTCTTGTGTCTTGTCTTTCCCGCTGAAGGGCGGGAAACTGCTTGAAAGAATCCAGCACAGGGTCACAAAAATGGTGAAGAAAGTGGAACATCTCGCTTATGAGGCAAGGCTGAGGGAGCTGGGGCTCTTTAGCTTGGAGAAGAGGAACCTGATGGATGACTCCAAAACTTCTCTGGGCAGCTTGTTCCAGAGTTCTGTCACCTTCACAGTAAAGAAGTTCCTCCTCCTGTGAAGGTGGAACTTCATGTCTTCACAGATGTGAACTGAGAGGACTGACAATGGGTTCGAACTGGCAGAGGGAAGATTTAGACTAGATGTTAGGAGGAAGTTCTTTACAGTGAGGGTGGTGAGGCACTGGAACGGGTTGCCCAGGGAGGTTGTGGCTGCTCCCTCCCTGGAGGTGTTCAAGGCCAGATTGGATGAGGCCTTGAGCAACCTGTACTAGTGGGAGGTGTCCCTGCCTATGGCAGGGGGTTGGAACTAGATGATCCTTGAGGTCACTTCCAACCTTACCATTCTATGATTCTATGATTCTATGACTGTGCTCTTACCAGCCCCAACTCAAAAGCCACATTGGCACAATGCTCTGGCTGAGCTTATGTGTCTTGAGTGTTTCTGTATTACCAATGTCACCTGTTCCTCTCTCACAGGTGGCTTGGGTGTAGCCAGCTCAGGAAGAGGCTTCAAGGAGCTAAGTTTATCCTTACCAGCCTTTATAGAAGTACTGGGAGCTGTTTCTTCTCTGAAGTGAGTGGGAATAGCAGAATGTTGTATAAAATCATAGAATGGTTTAGGTTGGAAGGCACCTCAAAGATCATCTAGTTCCAGCCCCTCGCCATAGGCAGGGGCACCTCCCACTAGAACAGGTCTCTCAAGGACTCATCCAACCTGGCCTTGAATACCTCCAGGCAGGGAGCAGCCACAACCTCCCTGGCCAACCTGTGCCAGTGTCTCACCACCCTCACTGGAAAGGACTTCTTCCTTACATCCAGTTTCAATCTCCCCTCCGCCAGTTTAAACCCGTTACTCCTCAACCTGTCATTACAAGACCTTGTAAATAGTCTCTCTCCAGCCCTCCTGTAGGCCCTCTTCAGGTACTGGAAGGCCACTCCAAGGTCTCCTTGAAGCCTTCTCTTCAAGTTGGGGCTGCAACTCTTGTAGCTTGTCCTCATAGCAGAGCTGCTCCAGACCTCTGAGCATCTTTGTGGCCTTCTCTGGACTGGTTCCATGTCCTGCTTGTGTTGGTAGCTCCAGAACTGCACAGTACTCCAGGTGGGGTCTCAGGAGATAAGAGCAAAGAGACAGAATCCCCTCCCTTGCCTTGCTGGCCATGCTGCTCTTGCTGCAGCCCGGCACACAGTTGCGGTCTGGGTTGCACTCACACTGCAGGGTCATGTTGAGCTTTTCATCAACCCAGACCCCCAGGTCCTTTTTCTCAGGGCTACTCTCAGCCATTCATCACCCAGCCTGGATTGGTGCTTGGGATTGTGTCCACTCATGTGCAGGACCTGGGAAATGTGATGTATACCCACGGCAGGAGGGGCGCTGTTCTTTTAGGCAGGCTCCCAAACTGACATGAAGATGCCATATTTGGGCTTTTTTAGGGGGGTCTTTTTGTGCTGAGCAGAGCTTCTGAGAGCTGACTGTATGTCAAATGTAGTTAATTAAAGACTGCTTTGTTTGTGATTCCATTTGGAATTGTCCATGATTGGATGTAGTTTGAAGAGAACCAATACACAGCATTCTTTCCTTTGGTGCTTCTGCTGGCTTGTAAGTCTTGTAATGTTACAGCTTGTGGTACCCACTCACAACAGAAAGGAATGATGAATGTTGCTGGAGCAATTTGAAAGTGAGTCTCTTTTTGTTGAAATGTTGTGATGGAAGCTAATTGCCAGGGTGGAAACTTGCCAAAAGCAAAAAGCTGAAAAATGGTAACATTTTGGATTTTTGTAGCATCACTGAGAAGAAAAAACCTTCAAGCCAGGAAACAAATAAATGCAACATTCCCCCACTCCTTTAATTTCTGGCAGCACACCAAAACCTGTTTATTTTCTGTTTAGAGAATAGTTTTCATTCCTGATGCATTCTAAATTGAAAATTAGTTTATTCCTTGCCCCCCCCCC
>VWZE01001490.1:162131-174618 GCA_013396675.1 Eubucco bourcierii | reverse complement strand
CCTTCCTTCCTCCCTTCCTTCCTTCCTTCCTTCCTTCCTTCCTTCCTCCCTCCCTCCCTTTCTTTCTCAATTAATCAGAAAGAGATTTTATTCTTAAGTCTGGATATCTTGTGCTGTGTTGACACAGACTATACAACTTTTCTTCTTTAGACTAGGGAAGTATATATGACACAATGGAAAAAATATATCCTTTTAGGTCAGAAGAGTTTCAGGTCTGGTAGTTGGGCTGTGATGTGTCTTATCCCTTGCAATATAAGAGCTTAAACAAACACAGAGGAGATCTTAGGTTACACAATTGTCTTCCATAGAGAGCTGCCTTTGCTCCTGAATTGCTCTGCCAGATTTTCACATCTCCATAAGGGGAAAGCTGAGGTGTGTCTGGCTGCAGGTTTCTCTAGCACAGGGAAGACCAAATATAATCTGAAAATTTTGATCCAAAGATTTTTAATTCAGTTATCCCCTTTTTGATCACAATATTCATTGTGAAGTGTACACATGGTAACACAGTGACTCTACAGCTAGAACTTTAAAATGCAATTTCAATGTTTGATGTAAACAATCAGGTTTGTTGAAGTAGGTACCATGTATTACCAGGGCATACATTCATTTTATATGTGTGCATTCTGGAAGTATAAACAACAAGCTGAAAGATTCTAATGAAGACTTTCATAATTTCCTACATTCTGTTTTAATGCTCCATTGAGAAAAGGCTGAGTTTTCCCATTTTTCTTTCCAAAAAACGTTGAAAGATCAGAATTTGCAAGGTGGTGTATTTTGAATTTTAGTTTTAATATAGGACAATTGGAAAATATGCTTTTCCCCAAAAGAAAGAGGGAAGAGGGATAGATACAGAGATATTCACCCTGGTTCCGAATCACAACAGCAGAAGAAAAATGAGCTATCAGTAGAAATATATTTTACTGTCTCCTGCAATCTGTGTTTTCCACTCACACCAATTTCTGAGCAGACCAGGGCCTATTTTCCACTTGTTGTATGTGAGTAATTCACATTGTTGAAAAAGGAAGCTATTTGTTGTCTCAAAGAGGAAAATGTGGTTAGAATGTGATCATAACTGTTCCCCCCCCCTTACCTTTCTCTACTGTGTGTTATTGTTTTGTGGTGTGCCATCTTTAATTTCTTCTGCCATCTTGGATTTCTTCTGCAGTGTTTCCCACACTTTGAATAAGGCTACCTTGCAGTAATTTCAACAAGAAAGGAATCCTTTGCTCCAGTATGCTGCCGTTTCAGGGCTCTCTGCAGGCAAACTCACAGATCTGTTTGGCAAACTCACAGATGAAGGGATAGCTTTTTCCCTTCATTTTGATCTGTTTTACTTTATTAAAGCTCTGCTGATGCTCCCAAAGATCTCTGCTCAGCTGCTGGGCTTTAGTACAAACTAGAATCTCACAGCAGTCTTTCTGGCTCGTATCATCAGTTTTAGGTTCATAGGTTTTTAACAGCAAAGAGCTTAACACATCACCAGGAGA
Source organism: Eubucco bourcierii (assembly GCA_013396675.1). NCBI lineage: Eukaryota > Metazoa > Chordata > Aves > Piciformes > Ramphastidae > Eubucco > Eubucco bourcierii. The sequence continues at coordinate 173,131 of VWZE01001490.1, read as the reverse complement.
AACTAGAAAGTATTTCTCAGCGTGAGGGTGCAATCTGCCTCAGTACTGAAAGCCATGAAAGGGAAGAATCACATTTCCTTTACTAGGGTAGCATTGCTAATGATTCAAATATTCCTCAGTTATGAACTGAGCAAGCAAATTTTTTCCAGAGAGCGATGCAGATTCAGAAAGACCAAACCTCATGATCTTTATTGATAAGAGGGCTTTTTTCCCCTTAAATTAATATGATTGACTTGGAGGAACTGATTTGTGCCAAGCACTCAGTGCTGTGCAGGAAAGCAGCAAAGAAACCGTCCTATTGCTTCTGCTTTTCTTTGCGTTGTCATATTTGTGCTCTGTTTGGACACAGAGTGGAGCTGCTCCCAGCAAGCACAGCTTTAGGTTTGATTGGCAACTGTGTCTCTAGCCTGAAGAATCCCAGGATGGAATTTGTCTCTTCATCTTCTCCACCACCTCTCTTTGAGTTTTCCGTCAGCTACCCTTGATAGTCATTTGCAGATGAACACTTTAATGCCTTTAGTTCTAAAAGCTGATCAAAAAGAGACAAAATCAACTAATTTGTTCTAGATATTCCCATTGCAGTTCTGGAGGTAGATGTATTTGCATGTGGAAATACCTAGTATCAGAGAAAATCTCTCTCTAAAGGACAAACAAGATAATTTGGCATGAAATGATATTTGAAAGTGGTGTTGTTTTTTCTTTTTGTAGAAGTATGTCTGTGATTCAAAGCTCTGTTGACCGAGTCCCTGGCTGATTCCTTCTGGAGTATGACTGTGCACTGCAGATAAATTTGTCAACTGGACAGATGCCAGTGACCTTTTATTTGGTCCTGCATATAGGTGGCTTGCTTCCTAAACATGTATGGGAAAGGGATGAAATATTTGAGCAGCCAGCTCTAAGAATTGCTGTCTCTTGTCTCTGGTCAGTTTTCCATTCATTATTGAATGGTTGAGTGCACTCAGTCTCTGAGCTGAAATTTCCCTTTGCTAAATTCACACTGCTGATAAGCCACTCTGAGCTACAGTGGAAAACTGAGAACCTTAATGTTCCTACTTTACTGAGAGAAGGGAGAAGTTGCTGATTGTCAGTGTATACGAGCCTGTGCTGCCTAAGGAGGAGTGATGGATCAGATTCTGCTGTAAAAACTGTTGCTTAATGCTGAGTCTTGCCAACTGTGAAATTGCTATTTCTGCTTGATAATGCTTTGTTTCAAGGCAGGATTTGGAGAAAAGGCAATAACCAAAATTTTAAAGCAAATCAGACTGCTTGTCAGAACTTTTTCCTTCGGTCTTCAGCTAACAGTCACATTTTGGGGAGTTTTAGGCTCGAGATCATCTTGCATACAGTTGTAATTTTATTTTTCTCAAATTCATCAGTTAATTTGGTTGAACTGATTAAATTTTAAGGGAATGCAGCCATTATTGTTTTGTCAAATTGAGATATACTCCTTTAAAAACATGCTCATAGATTGAAATTTTTCATATGGTAAAAAGTAGCTTTCGTTTCCAACACCTTTAAAAGGGAATTTAGGCTTTGATTACAGAGTTGAAGTAATAGCTTTTCACACTATTTTGTTAATCTGGTAGAGAAAGGGAAAAACTTCCCTACTTTAAGGATGCCTGCCTCTAGGATGGATCAGGTTCATAGTAGTTGATGTCTCTGTGATGAAAGAACAAAAGGGATATTTGCTCTGATGGAATTTTTATTTCCCTCCATGAGACCTGCCTAAGATCCTGATTGAGCAAGGCACTTGAGCCTGGGTGTAGTATGTGCTTAAACAAGGATTTTCATATTTGTCTACTTGTTCCACGTTTGAAATGAATATAATTTCTGGTTTCCAAAGGTTTCCAGCACCACTGCAAAATGTCTATAAAAAGAGGATTCTAGGAAAGTTGTCAGGTCCTTTAGGTACAGGTAACTGTAGGGATTATGCAAAACCAACTCCCTTCAAACCCAAATAGACTTTCAGTTTAAAACTTAGGAAGGACACGGAAGTGTTGGAGCAGGTCCAGAGGAGGCCATGAAGATGCTCAGAGGGCTGGAGCAGCTCTGCTACGAGGACAGGCTGAGAGAGTTGGGGCTCTTCAGCCTGGAGAAGAGAAGGCTTTGAGGAGACCTGATAGTAGCCTTCCAGCATCTGAAGGGGGCCTACAGGAAGGCTGGGGAGGGACTATTTACAAGGTCTTGCAACGACAGGACAAGGGGCAATGGGTTTAAACTGGCAGAGGGGAGATTTAGACTGGATGTTAGGAGGAAGTTCTTTACAGTGAGGGTGGTGAGACACGGGTACAGGTTGCCCAGGGAGGTTGTGGCTTCTCCCTCCCTGGAGGTGTTCAAGGCCAGGTTGGACAAGGCCTTGAGTAACCTGTACTAGTGGGAGGTGTCCCTGCCTATGGCAGGGGTTTGGAACTGGATGATCCTTGAGGTCCCTTCCAACCTTTCCATTCTATGATTCTACGAACTTCCAATTCATAGAATTGGAAGTTCATAGAACTCCAATGAACTTTTAAAACCCCCTGTGTTTAAATCTCTGCTATTTAATCTTCTGGAAGTGTTGGGAAATAAGGATTTCTTCCTGTTTGCAAAGTTTCTACATTCAACAGAAGAACATGCAGTATGCATTCATAGACATTATTGCTGTCAATCTTCACTCTAAGCTTAACTGCTATGGAATGCAGAGGCAAAAAATGAAGGGTCAGACTGGAATAACTAAAAAATCAGGTAATGGAGTAAATGGTATTTCGCTTTTGTCCACCTGTTGCAGTACAATCAAAGCCAGCAAGTGACTGAAAGTCATTACTGTTTGACAGCTGCTCCATGAGCTTTGCAAAATGACTGTGTAATTGTTCCCAGCTTTCCTTCTTGTGGACAGGTGTCCATAGTATGATTAGCACTAATTGGCAATGTTGTTGGCAGCCACAGAAGGAGAACTAATGAAAGTCTGAGTGTGGATGAGGAATGATTTTCTCAGCTCCTGAAGCGATGTGCTTGTCTGTCCTGGGAACAGAATATGCCAGCTCTGTGCCCCTCCAAACACATTGCTTATGAGAAGGCAAGTTCTTTTAAGAGGGAGGGACACTGAGTAGTTTAAAATGGAATTGAGGCTGACAATGGAAGAAAGACTTAGTTTAGGAAATTTTAAACCTGCACCTTGACCAACCTTTGATTTAAACTTGGTTAGAAAGTAAATGTTGATTTCAAAAAGAGGGCAATTGTGGAAAAAGTGCTTTAAAAATACAGCATCTCAAGAACTGTGGAGTCCCTTTTTGAAAAATAATAGCTCCTGGTTAGGATATCATCTAGTCTGCCTCCTGAATGCTGTCATCACAGCTTTCATGATATGATCAAATGTGTGCCTACCTCACAATCAAAACACTTCTGCCCACTGTTTGGATGTGACTTTATATTTACTTATCTGTTGGAGTGATATGAAACTGATGATAGGTAAAGGACCAGGGTTTGTTTCATGTCTGCCAAGTGAATATTCAGACATCTGTAACATGGTTGGGGAAGACTATATATAGCAGTTGGAATAAATTGTCTACTCATTTGAGCCTGGAGATCTCTGATTCTCTCACTACATGACACAATATATGCATTTAGTGGAGGTGGATGATGTCTGTATGGTCTCACTAGTAGGAAAGGGTTGTGGAAATTACATCATCCACATAGAACAAAAATCTGGATTTTGATGTCACCTTCTATCCTAGTTGTTATTCCTTCCCCAGATCTTAAAATTCTCATCTGTCTTCTCAAGTTTGAGCTGCTAAGTCAAGACTGTTTTGTACCTACCAGTTATGCACATCTATTACAAATTATGCAAAATTAATAATCAATATTAATTTTGATACCCAGGTAAAGATTGTTAATAACTATGAAAACTGTTTATTAACATAAAATCTCACCAGAAAACTTATTTACAATGTTTGAAACACAGGGTTTGCATATTTATACACACAGGGAACAGGCAACCTAGAACACTTAAGAAATAACTATCAAATACAAACATTAAACTCAAAACTGGAAAGAGGTTCTTAGTTTCAATTGTACTGCTTGCCCTCTAAGCTGTTGCTAAGACAGAAGGCACAATAGAATCTAGTTACAGAATTTATAACAAAGAGGCTTTGAATATTAATTCACAAAATAGTATCTGACAGTACTCAAACACTTGAAGGGAGTTCTGTTGGTGTCTTGAAAGTGGTTGCAGGCAAAACAGAGCATAATGTGGCAGGACAGAGCAGGCATGTGGCAAAAGCTTATTTATTGTTTGCCCAAATGCAGCGGCCTCTTTGGCCACAGATATTCAGCAATCAGAATGGCACTTTGCTAAACCTGACCATTTTAGGTGAAGTCAAGAGTTTGCTCTCCCTTATTTGGGAAAAACAAGTCTGGGCAAGTGTTGGCCCCTCAAAGTGGTTGTCTCCAAGCCTTCTGTCTTCTCCCTGCACTCTGCTTCCTCCCCCCAGCAGAGGGAAGGGACCATGGGGTCATGCCTGGGCAAGTCAGGCCAGGTATTAGGCCTATTTTGGCCTTCCACAACAACATCTAGAAGCGATTACCTTTGACATAAATGTTTATACTTTGGTCCTTTCCTGAGGCAAAGGGTGATAGGTGCAAGATGATAGCTGTTAGGTAAGGAGTCAAACATACTGTAAGCTTGTCTAGGTTTGTACATGATTATACAGTAGAAGGGGAAAAAAACCCCAAAAGCTTTCAGAAGGAGAATACAGCAATGTATTGTTCTTTGCTCTCAGAGTTGGCCAGAGTGATGCATGTGTAAGAGAAAGATGTGAGAAAAGTAAAGACAGCAAAAGGATTAGGATTGTGCATGAGGATAAAGAGAAGATCATTCCTAGGAAATGGAGGTAGGTTACTGAAGGAGAGCTGAGTAGGTGTGGGAGAATATGATATTGTTGTGTGACCGTGTAGGAGAAAGAGAGGGGGCATGCATTGATTCTTGTATATCATTGCGTTCTCCTCAATGGCTTATCAGCATGGAGCCAACTGCAGCTTGTATAATGGATGTACTTTCTGTAAGATCAATACAGACTCATCACACAGCTGGCAGTATTGACCATTTTTTCTGTCTCTGCCTGCAGTGTTTATTCTCTCTCGTATTGCTTAGCCCACCTTACGTGTTCTGATGACATGGCATTAATAGGTTTTGTTGGGTAATGTTAAAATCCCCTCATCTTCACACACACAGAAGAGAACAGAAGAACATAGCAATGGGGGCACTGAATAATACCCTTCTCAAACCCCAGCCTGGTCTGTCATGGGAAGGTGACCATCCCCATGGTCTGAGGGTGACATCCATCACAATGACTCAGTGGAAAGGATCTTTGCAGCACTTTTTGGACAGCAGGGATAACATAAAGGGATAAGAAAGCTATTGTGGGAAACAAGGAAAACTATCTTGGGACTGGACAAGATTCTTATGGGATGTTTCAGGGAAAAGCTAATGCTAGGGAAAGGGATGGATCTAGGTAATCTGGGAAGCAAAATGTTTGGGTAAATAAAGGGATAAGGGGATGGTTCCATGTAAAAAAAAGCTGCTGGTCACATCTAGCTCCTGGTCAGGGCAGTCTGTTCTGCCTTCTGATCAAACTCCATTTCTATTTTCCTAGGTATGTGACTTTATTCTACATGTATGTGTGTGTGTGTAGGTCTGCTCCAGCAACTGCAATAGGACCACAGACTATAAGGTGTCAGCATATGGGGTATGTGAGGATGTAACCTGTCAGCATGTACAAGTATAAAGCCAGTCTAGCTGGTGAGATGGATAAGAGGCCTGGGAGAAGGGTATTGAGACAATCACAAGTCTGGGCCAGATATCAGAGAGGCTGAGAGCTGACTACTGGAGGGACCAGGAGCTCCAAGAAAAAAATACTAGTACTGAATGGTCTGAGCATGACCTGAGAGATCACTCTGGGTGTGTGTGGCCAGATCCTGTGATGCTGATGCTATAGCTGCGTGTGAGTGTAAGCGCCTGTCTGTGAAGTGAGTGGTCTGTACCAGCAGTCAGAGCATGGTTTACACATCACATGTCAGCAGCTGAAAACATCTGTGATCCAGCATGCAGGTACTGGATAGACTGAATGTTTAAAATTTGCTATAGGTTTGATGAAACTTGCCATTGGTTGATGAAAAGCTCAACAGGAGCCAGCAGTGTGAGTGCAGCCAGACAGCAACCAAGTCCTGGGCTGCATCAAGAGCAGCGTGGCCAGCAGGGCAAGGGAGGGGATTCTGCCCCTTTACTCTGCTCTTGTCAAACCCCACCTGGAGTACTGTGTGCAGTTCTGGAACCCTCAGCACAGGAAGGATGTTGAACTGTTTGAGCCAGTCCAGAGGAAGGCCACGACGATGCTCAGAGGGCTGCAGCAGCTCTGCTATGAGGACAGGCTAATGAGAGAGTTGGGGCCCTGCAGCCTGGAGAAGAGAAGGCTTCAAGGAGACCTTGGAGTGGCCTTCTACTATCTGAAGAAGGCTACAGGAAAGTTGGGGAGGGACTATTTACAAGGACTTGTAATGGCAGGATGAGAAGTAATGGGTTTGAACTGTCAGAGGGGAGATTTAAACTGGATGTTAGGAAGAAGTTCTTTCCAGGGAAGGTGGTGAGACATTGGCACAAGTTGTCCAGGGAGGTTGTGTCTGCTCCCTCCCTGGAGGTGTTCACGGACAGGCTGGATGAGACCTTGAGTGACTTGTTCTAGGGGGAGGTGTCCCTGCCTATGGTGGGGGGTTAGAACTAGATGATCGTTGAGGTGCCTTCCAACCTAAACCATTCTATGATTCCATGACAGGAGGGATCCACATTGCATATGTATGGATATATTTCCCATTAATGGATCTTCATCCTGATCAGCCAGAGAGGATCTTGATGCTGTTTGAGCCTGTATGAGTGTCAAGTATTTCTATCTATATTGTTTTTTGTGGCTTACTGCATGTGTGTGTGTATATATATATGCATATGTGTGTACATATATATATGCCCTATACATGTGTATGTGCATGTACCTGCTGGGTATATATGGTTGTACTAACTGCTGGCCTCATCTGGAGATGTGGAGCTGCAGCAGTTTTGTCTGTTTTGAGCTACTGGGTTTGAAAGCCTCTAACAGGTTTGGTTTTTTTTTTTGCTGGGTTTTTTTGTTTGTTTGTTTGTTTTTCTTCCCCCAAAATAATAATCTATATAACCCTCACGAATACAGAAAGAACTCTATCATCATCTACATCTGAGTACTCCCAAATTTTGGGAGATGTTGGGTATTTTCCCAAACATGATCTTGAGAACGAGGAAAATAACCCATAGGAGGTAAAACAAAAGAAGGAAAGGAAAATAGGAAACATTTCATTTGGATGTTCTTCCCTGTGGTACATCCGTTTATAATTTTATTTCCCTTTGATAAAGGAAACAACCCCAGAAAAGAAAAGTGATCTACTGAGGTTAGCTTTTCTGCAGAATGATTCCCTCACTTGCCTTACTAAAGCTCCTATAGGCATTACTCTGTTAGGCTAATTATAGCGTTTTATCATGTTGGCAAATCCTTTGTAATAATTTTTGTTCCCATTAAGCTACAATAAATGCGAGGAAACCTTGGCTCAAGACACCTATTGGCAGCCTTACAGCTGCTGCTGAATTGGAATTGCAGCAGTAGCTACCATTCCAGGCGGGATGTCAACCAATAGAGAACTGGCACTTTAAGGGCTGCTGACTGCTTGGAAAAATCTTGGCCAGTCTGAGAGTCATGACTCCTGGTTCACTGCCTCATCCTCCTGGTACAGCTCTCCTTTGACCTGTTGCACTTACAGGCAGCAGGTGATTTATAGGACTAGGGATGTAAGATTGTGCATCTTCACTTTTAATTTCTGTGATAGAAAGTAAAGGGTTAAGGTAAATTGGGCCAAGAGGATGATCAGAGGGCTGGAGCACCCTCTCCTAGAGGTAGAGACTGAGGGAGTTGGGGCTGTTCAGCCTGGAGAGGAGAAGGCTCCCAGGTGACCTTATTGTGGCCTTTCAGTAACTTGAAGGGGCCTACAAGAAAGCTGGGGAGGGACTTTTTAGGCTGTCAGGTAGTGATAGGACTGGGGGGAATGGAACAAAGCTAGAAATGGGTAGATTCAGACTGGATGTTAGGAAGAAGTTCTTCACCACAAGAGTGGTGAGACCCTGGAATGGGTTGCCCATGGAGGTGGTGGAAGTCTCATCCCTGGAGGTGTTTAAGACCAGACTGGATGAGGCTCTAGCCAGCCTGATCTGGGGTAGGGTGTCCTTGCTCATGGTAGTGGGGTTGGAACTAGATGATCCTTGTGGTTCCTTCCAACCCTGACTGATTCTATGATTCTAAATTATTTTCAAACCTGAGGATGTTATCTTTTGCTTTTATTTGTGGTCATTTGTAGTGCCAGATGTTTTAAGATATGCCCATTGGTGAATACATTTACTTGCTGATAATGGCAGTAACATTATTTCAAGAAAAAAGAGGAAACCTTTGAGTGGATTCCCACTGCATGATGTTTACGTGTTGTTGCCACTGCTGCTTCTCAGAGGGGTAAAATTTCAAACCGAATCACTGCAGGGTCGTACATTTGTAAATGCACGCTGTGAATGAGATTCTGTTTTAGCAACATCCCAGACTGGTTGAAATGTCATGAAGTAAATTCACAGGAAACACTGAGGAAGCTTTGAACCTACAGGCAAAGCAGTAACCAAAACCAAAAGCAAATAAGAGTCCTCCCAAATGCTACAGATTTTCATGTGCAAATCTGTTTGAAATTGTAACAGCAAACGTTCTGTGCTGCTAAAGTATCTATCCTCATATGGTATGACTGGAAGCCAAGATGCTCCAATCCTTCACGAGGGACTCAGCTGTATGAATGTCTCTTAACTGAACATACATATTTTTTCGTCTTAGAAGGTTACAGCTTCTGGTTAAGACAGAAGTCCTGTGCCAAAATTTAAAGGATAAAGCTGAGCCCTTTTGAGTGTAGGAGGAGAAATACTGCTAATAACATCAAAAAGGGTTTCTTAATAACAAAAATAAAGTTATCCAGCATAAGTTTGAGGAAGAAGTGTACACAGCTCCCCATCATCACCCTGCTCACCCTCAGGCTGGCACTGTATGCACTGGAAGTTACCCAGATACCCTCAACTCTGACACTATTTGACTTACACTTCTTTTTTTCAGCATCAAGCATTGCTGGTATGGCACAAGAGCAATACACTTTAAGGTTACATACATTTTAAATCTCACAGTCTCAGCACTCTGCTTTTAAACTCTGTTCAGTTTCATGCATTGATTCCCAAAAGCTTTTGCTTTTGAATAATTCAAGAAAGTCATCTGCCAGTAGGTATATAATTTGGAGAATTGCCTTTGTACCTTTTAAAGTCCTGGAGCATGTACCAGCAACTAAGTGAAGCTCAATTTTAACAGTTAGGTACTCGAGTTCAGCTTGTACTGGGTTGTGTTTGTATGAATATACTCTGTGGGTTTAGACTTCTGCTATCAGTTTTGTACATAGACTCCAGTATCACATTGGAGAACAGTTTCATCTTGTGTTATTGAACCAGGAGCTGATAGGTCTGATGATTTCCATCAGTCTTTCACTATGTCACGATACTTGAATACAAATGATGCATTTCTATAAAGCTGTGGGGATTGTCAGTCTAATTTGGTGTAATCCTGAGACACTAGAGCTACCTGAGTTCAATCACAGAGTGAAAGAAACTCTATATAAAGTGAGGTAGTGAAAAACTTTCTTAGGGAATCAAAACATCCTAGATTGCACAGAGCTGACAAATGAACTTTGGACATAGAAACTAAAAGCAGATAAACAATATATAAACTATTACTTAAAACTGAAGACATATGAGTTAAAATGCATGGCTCATAAGCTCCTGACAAGATTAAGCAGGAGCCTAATGCGTATAAAATGACTTCATATAAAATAAGTCTGATGAACTCAAGGCATTCAGCACAATAATTAACTCCTGAACACACTATGACCCTCAATGTCTCACTGCTGCCCAGGAGACACAGTGGTGCATTGACTTTTTTTATAGTAATATCAGTGCAACTCGGGAATCAAACTCTTCTTGTGTTCAGCACTCTGCAAGGATGGGATATGGTGACCTGCAGAGCCAATATAATGGAATTTACATGGAATTGCATGCACTTGATACAAACTTTGGCTAAGATTTTTTGTCATGTGTGAGACAGATCGGATCCTGGCGTTCACTTAAGAGTGAAGGACATCAGAGCTTTTACCCTACCTGATTTTCTCACATATCCATGCACTTACTTCACATCATGTTTAATGCAGAAAGGAGGTGGCTGCTGGTCCAAGAAGGTTGGGTAGAGAGTCATTGCTGTGGTTTTTAAAGACCAGACAAAATGAAGCTCTCAAATGAATTGGAGAACAAACAGAATTATATTTGGAAAGAGAGATACAGAAAGAAATCACAAAGCAGATACAAAATCTGTAGCGAACCCCCTTGAATCTTCTGCCAACCTCAAATAGGATTATAGGTTTACTATAATCCCCAGTGCTCCAATCCTCCCCCTCCAACACCTTTGCCCTCCATAGGCCTAAACACAGCCTCTGGAGGCCCCAGAATAGGCCTTTTCCTCACATGTTTGTCCTGATAAAGCAGCTCCAGCCAGACACAAGGCTGGATGGGGAGGAAAGGAGAGCGAGCTGCCTTGCTGTGAGTTTATAAAGAGATAGCAGAATTATCATAGAATCATAGAATGGTAAGGTTGGAAGGGACCTCAAGGATCATCTAGTTCCAACCCCCTGCCATAGGCAGGGACACCTCCCACTAGTACAGGTTACTCAAGGCCACATCCAATCTGGCCTTGAACACCTCCAGGGAGGGAGCATCCACGACCTCCCTGGGCAACTTGTTCCAGTGCCTCACCACCCTCACTGTGAAGAACTTCCTCCTAACATCCAGTCTAAATCTCCCCTCTGCCAGTTCAAACCCATTGCCCCTTGTC
>VWZE01001490.1:144139-161894 GCA_013396675.1 Eubucco bourcierii | reverse complement strand
CTCTCCTCAGACCCCACCTGGAGTACTGTGTGCAGTTCTGGAGCCCTCAGCACAGGAAGGACATGGAAGTGTTGGAGCAGGTCCAGATGAGTGCCACGAGGATGATCAGAGGGCTGCAGCAGCTCTGCTATGAGGACAGGCTGAGAGAGTTGGGGCTCTGCAGCCTGGAGAAGAGAAGGCTTTGAGGGGACCTGATAGTAGCCTACCAGTATCTGAAGGGGGCCTGCAGGAAGGCTGGGGAGAGACTATTTACAAGGTCTTGCAACGACAGGACAAGGGGCAATGGGTTTAAACTGGCAGAGGGGAGATTTAGACTGGATGTTAGGAGGAAGTTCTTTACAGTGAGGGTGATGAGGCACTGGAACAGGTTGCTCAAGGAGGTTGTGGATGCTCCCTCCCTGGAGGTGTTCAAGGCCAGGTTGGATGAGGCCTTGAGTAACCTGTACTAGTGGGAGGTGTCCCTGCCTATGGCAGGGGGTTGGAACTAGATGATCCTTGAGGTCCCTTCCAAACTTATCATTCTATGATTTCTGCCAAAGCCCATGGGCATTCCCAGAATTAATTTCTCTGCACGTTTCTGATCTCCAGGATCACTCTCCCAGTCTCTCCTTCACTCAGGATCTTCTTCACCTTCTTTCTGGACCTCCTTCTCTCCAAAACCATGTCTTCTTTTCATTAACCTTGAAATTTGGTATCTTTTTTTTTTTTCCCCCCAGAAAGCCAAGCCTCTGTTTTCTCCAAATCTATGTGCAGAAGTCTATGTGCAGAAGCATTGTCTTGTGATCCTTTCAGCTAGTGGATCTGACTTATGTTCCTTTTATTAGTGAGAAGATTTAAAACATGCCACTTCTCTCTAGCCCAGGTGTTATCAAGGTTTATGACCAGTCCCTATTGCTTGCACCCAGCACTTAGCAGGCTTCTGGTTGACAATTTAAATGTTCATTTTCAGACATTCATCTTCCCTTGCAACATGGGCAACCAATCTGCCTCTTACGTTCATAAATGAAGCTAATTCTTTGCCTATGATACTTTCGTATTTCTGTATTAGAATTCAGAATGCTTCAGTCCTTGCCAAGGCCAACAAATCAAAAAGCACAGTTGGGATGTGTCGTGGTAAGCTTAAACAGGCCAAAATAAGCTTGTCTTGGCTTGCCCAGGCATGTTTTTCTGCTCTCCCTCTCTCTGTTTTGGGGAGAAGCAACCACAGGAAAGAGGACAAAGAACCTGGAGCCACTGAGTCTAAGGATTCTGGCTTGTCCAGACTTGTTTTGCTCCTGTTTACATCCTGTGATAAACAAGGTACTGATACTTAGCTTGTACCTGCCCTCACGCAAGGCCTATGTTTTTCCCAAATTTGGGTAAAGCAAGCCTATGGCTTCACTTAATATGGTCAGGCTTGACTAACTGCCTTTCTGATTGGCTATTCTGCACCCAAAGGCCTATTAGTCTTAGGTTATGTTGATAAAAAGAGATGAGCAGTTAACACAATGTGCTCTGCTGTTGCATTCATGCCTGCTGCTGCCTGCTGCCATTGCTTACTGCCTTCTTGTATCCTGAACTGCCTGAAAACTCCACTGCCTCAAGTTTACCAGGAACAGGCTCTAACTACCTCCATGTGATAGGCCTGCATAGCCAGCGTGACATCTGTGCTGAGACTGCACATTGCAAGACACCCTGCCTACACCTGCCAAGATGAGGAGCCCTGGAAGGGACACACAGATCATCCAGAGAAATTAGGGCCAGGTCAGAGATTGACTGTTACCTTTCCCCAGCACTCTGTGAAGTCTGGGAAGAATCAGAAGCCTTAGCAGCTAAGAAGACACCGATAGAATTCCCTGAAAGCATTTGGATACTGTCTGAAGCTGTAGCTACCCCTGCCAGTCAGGAAATAATTTTGTGAGTAAACACTTAAAGTCTCTTGTAATTCACCATTGCCTTCTGCCATAATCAGAAAGGAACTCCTTGAGTCCACCTAGAGGGCAAGCAGAGTATTGACCACACGCGATGTATTGACCAAAAGAACCTTCTCTTCCAATTCAATTAATGTTTATATATTATTGCTAGTTATTTCTAGATTTACTTATTCCTTTGTATGTTTCCATGACTGTTGCAGAAGAAACAATTATTATTAAAATTAGTGGTTGGTGGGGGGGAAGGGTGAGACTACTGAATATCAAAATTATTAAACAATATTAATGTTGGAAAAATGTAATCTCACATGAATTCATTACCTCTCCATTACAGGATGTGAAATCAGAAGAAAAGGCATGGGGAATGTTAACAGCCCACCCCTCCCAATGCCTTAATGTTTGCATTAATATAGTTTAATTTTATTTTTTTTTTAATCAAGCCCCATAAATTGTAGAAGATTTTGAATGTTTAAAGGCTATATCTGGAAAGTGAAGCCAAGTGGATTTTTGTGAGGGTGAGAAGCCATTGATGTGGAATGACTATGATTTCCCTTTAGGACCTGGTGTTTGAACACATTGAGTGAACTGGTGAGCTGAAGATCAGGACTGCTCTGGTGTCATTTGGGCTTCTCTTTCCCTCATTGCTCCACTCTAACTTCCTTCACAAACATTTTATTTTTCATTTTCTCCTGTTTATCTCTTTACGTTTTTATTCATGACATTTCTTATGTTTGTCACCCTTACCATTGTTACATGGCCTGCATTACAACCCTGCCTGTATGTGAACTCTTCCTGCAAACTATCTACCCATTACTTAAGAAATGAGTAGACAATAATAATTAACAGTCTATAAAAAGCCTGGAAACAATGATTTTATGCCCCGGATTGTGGATTGAGACGTTGGTCTGAGCCAAAATGAGGCTTATTGTTGTCTTACCCAGTTACAGCCATTTTATTCTGGTTTTGAATCACTGCCTCCAGGCTAGGAGTGGGACTATATTTTGTATGCAGTGTGTAGGGCTATAGATGATAGCAAACATTTTTGGGATTTCCTAGATCAAATCCATTATTGTGTAGTGTATAGGAAGAAGATGACATCTACTAATCAAAATTAAGATCAAACAAACCCATCAGAATGTGTTCTAATCAGTAAGGCTTTCTTATAAAAGGTCTAAATCTAGGAACGTTTTACTCCTAGGCTTTTCCTATAGGGACTCGTACCAGGCAGATCTCAAAGAAAAGACTTGAGTAGGATGTAGCTCTGATATTGCAGTGTGCTGTATCAAGTAACTTTTAGAGCTTCTTTTATTGCTTCTTCACCTTGTGAGAGTATTCAGGGAATCTTTATTAGAAGTAGGTTCCCAGATTTCTCTGCTTTTATCTTGTCACCTACAGTATGCAGAGAAGTCTAAGCTGGGAAGGAATTGTTCTTGGTTTTATTCTCTAAGTGATCCAGTCCTAACAAAGAGTCCATGATGATCCATTTAATTTCTGTTTTGTCATAAACTGTTACTTACCTGACTTATCTGTGTAATATGGAGCCTCACTCAAAAGAGCTGTTGGATGTGTTTTCAATTGCTTTCTGTGAGTCATTGTTCTAAAGGGAGCTTTTATTATAGATCAAATACACAGGATGATAAGTTTACATGTATGAGAACAGATTCATGCTGTAATACAATTATATCTGCTTCCTAATGTGTGTGTATTCATGAACAAACATATATTTGCATTAGTATGCAATTCACAGGGCCTTGGAAACAGATGAACCTGAAGGAAACATTGTGATGCTGCCAGTAGGAAGTGCATTATCTTTGGTCATGACTATTATTCATTATTTATTCCTGTTGCTGCACATCTCCATTCCAAAGTCTCTCTGGGCTGCTTGCCTTTTTCAATGTTAAACCAGCGTCTTCAAAAGCACCATGACATGAGAGAAGAGGAAAGGCTGATTCTGGACATGCTGGAAAATAAAAAAAAAGCCCATCTGAAATGAGAAACTGAATACCTGCCAGCAGAAGATACTCTCTGCTAAGCAAGAAACAACCCAGCTACAAAAACTGTGATACAGAATCACAGAATGTCAGAGGCTGGAAGGGACCTCCAAAGCTCATCCAATCCAACCCCCCTGCCAGAGCAGGAGCACCTACAGCTGATCACACAACCAGGCAGGTTTTGAATACCTCCACAGACTCTATAACCCCCCTGAGCAGCCTGTTCCACTGTTCTGTCACCCTCAGAAGGAAAAGTAGTCCTCCTCATATTTCCATGGAACTTCCTATGCCTCAACTTCCACCCATTGCCCCTTGCCCTGTTATTGGGTATCACCCATCAGAGCCTGGCTCCATCCTCTTGGCATTCACCTTGCACACATTTATAAACATTGATGAGGTCACCCCTACAGGCTACTCTTCTCCAAACTAAAAAGCTCTAGCTCCCTCAACCTCCCCTCATAAGAGAGATGTTCCATTCCCTTCATCATCTTTGTGGCTCTGCACTGGACTCTCTCAAGCAGTTCTAAGTCCCTCTTGAATTGGGAGCCCCAGAACCGGATGTGGCCTCACCAGGGCAGAGTAGAGGGGCAGGAGAACCTCTCTTGACCTACTAACCACAGCCCTTCTAATCTACTCCATAATGGCATTGGCCCTCCTGGCCACAAGTGCACACTGCTGGCTTATGGTCAATCTCCCATCTGCTAGGACCCCCAGATCCTTTTCCCCTTCACTACCTTCTAACAGGTGATGTCCTCAACCTATACTGATGCCTGGGGTTGTTCTTTCCCAGGTGCAAAATTCTACACTTGCCCTTGTTGAATTTCATTCAATTTCTTCCAGCCCAACCCTCCAGCCTGTCCAAGTCTCACTGGCTGGCAGCACAGCCTTCTGGTGTGGCAGTCACTCCACCCAGTTTGGTGTCATCAGAAAACTTGCTGACAGTGCACTCTGCACCCTCATCCAGGCCATGGATGAATACATTGAACAGGGGGAACAGTTTATAGACATGTGAGACCAAACCACAGTCATTGAGAAACTTAGGGCAGATCTACAGAAACCTTCATACTTAGGAGTAAGGACAGGGGTTGGTTGTTTGACTCTTTGCTTCTGTCAACCACTTTATGTTGCTGGAGACAGACAAGTTGCTCAAGAATGAGGCTTACGTGCTTCTCACCCCACCTTGCCATCTGCATCACGGACAGACATATTTGCCCAAGTCACTCACCTATGGAAGACATTTTTTGAGTTCAGTTTATCTAACCATTTCAGGTTTCTGATTTACATTGAGTAGTACTCTGGTTGTGCCTGCTCCTCTCCGCTTCCTGCAGTGAGCACCTCACTCTTGTGGACACCTCCAGCACACACTGAAGAGGTTTGCATTGGATCAAATGACTGTCAGCTGAGCTTTGGGAATTGGCTGGGCTTTATTTCTGCCTTCAGTAAGCATGAGAGCAGCTATATTGTCCACAGTCCCAGTGAAACGTGTGGATTAGTGTAATTTACCTTGCATTTGCAGTAGCCTATGCCTGCATGCATGGCTGATCACTACTGTTCCACTGAGGCAAGCTGTCACGAGTCTCCCCAGCACTGATGTAGTTTTCCTGACAGGAAAAGTGCTTCCATTAGTATTTTTTCTGCTACATGAGTCAATATCAGCCTGAGTGGCAAAGTGGTTTAGGTTTGTTTTTTGGTTTTTTTTTTGCTGGTATAAGCTAAGTCTCTGCTGGGAGCTGCCCTGCTTGCATGCGGGCTCTGATATGGGGCCCATGCAGCACTGCAGTGATCTTCTGAAATAATCTCAGTGGAGTAAAGTAACATCAGGTATCTGATGGGGAGGGGCTGAGGGGAAGAGTCCTTCAGAGAGTGAATAAAAACATGAATTGCAAACTTAGTTCTCTGTGTCAACTCCACAGGAACCATGTTTAAAGTTTGACCCTGGCAGCCACACTTCACAGCAAGAGTAGCTGAAAAGCGCACTCAAGTACACTAAACTGCCACTATTTGATTTAAACCACAAAGTGCAATGAAGAAATTAATTGCTTTACAAAGTAGTTTCTAATTGCTATGTTTTGCTGTGCTGAGTTCTCTGCAAAAACCTTTGGTTTCATTTTCAGGTTCATCATTTTCACCTCCCTTTCTTGGGAAACTGGAACATCAAAACTGAGCAAGGACAAACTTCATTTTAATAAGCAAGCTGCTTTTCACATTTACTGTAGGTGACAAAAGCCAGCTTTTGATGTGCAGCTCTGATAGCACACCAAAAGAGAAGGTCTGGCAAGGGTGACCTGCTTGGGAATGTTGAAAGGGGTTGCAGGGGTATTATTTTGGGTTTTTGGAACTGGGAGCAACAGGTAAGCGGCATTTTACAGTAAGTTAAAATTAAGCTTTGATAGCTGAAAATAGCTCCTTTGGTATGGAGTTTGTCTTCCTTGGTTCTCACATAAGCTGTGTATTTTTCACAGCTGAGTGATAAATGGTGAGTTTCTGATGGTTTATATGCAATGAAACGACAAGGTCAGTTTTAATTAAGCTGAGATCAAGCCCGGTCTATATTGCACACTTCTGATTAGATTACTTCAAATTAACATGAGTTTTTAGAGACTTCACTGAAGTCGCTGATGTTAAACACCAGCTGTGCTGGCAGATAAGCGTGGGATATAAGAGTGAGATAGAATTCACATTGAAATTAGCACTTGGCACAATATAATTCTCTGATTGCAAACTATGCGAAGTTGCCTGTGCTAATTGGTTGATTTTATTTGAAGCAGATGTTGTTAGCTTTCCCACTAATGATCTGGAGAGAAATTTTTTTTTTTTGAAAGACATGCCATGTTAGGTTCTCTGCAGTATAATAAGCTAATTACAACTTTAAGTACTCGCAGTAATTAGCACAATGTGTATAAAGTGGTCCTGATCTTTTCACCCTGCTGCATTATTGTTAGGGTATCTTAAAAAACCAAAAAAAAAACCAAAAAAACAAAACAAAACAAAAAAAAAAAAAGAGAGAGCTAGCTGGATTTAGCTTCCCCAATCTAGCTTGTTTTCCCAGACTTTTGTATTAAGGAGATAATGAACTAGACTTTTATCCTTATTTTCAAGCACAGCAAAAGATTAAAACCTTTCTCCTTCTGCGTATCTCTCTTTTCTTTAAATCAAGTATGTTTAGTCTTCTCTTTGTCCATTGAGTTAAAGTCTTCCAGCATCCTAAAAATCTCGTTAGCAAACAGTTCAGCAATGGAGTATTTGTTCTCTATTAATTCATTTGATCACTTGCCCACATGTGACCAAGCCCCAGCCATATCTGACTTAGTGAAAGAAAACAAACCAACCAACCCACCCTGAAAACTTTCTTTCTAGATCAATTGTGCACCTTGTGATTTGTACTGATAGTGATCAAAAATGGGCAGCAGTTTGCAAAATAGGCATAGGAAGACCTGTCAAATGATCCTGCCTGTGGAAAAAAAAAAAAAGGAAAGAAAACCAAATGAGTTATATGAAAATAGTGAAACAGATATTATCCTTGTATTACAGAATTAGAGAAAAGTAGAGGTTTGAAGGGACCTCCAGAGATCAACAAGTCCAACTCCCCTGCCAAAACAGGATGGTAGCCTGCACAGGACTACATCCAGGTGGGTTTGGAAGTCTCCAGAAAAGGAGACTCCACAACCGCTCTGGGCAGCCCGTTCCAGTGCTCTGTCACCCTCACCTTAAAGAATTTTCTCCTCACGTGGAGCTGAAACCCTCTGTGTTCCAGTTTGTACCTGTTGCTTCTTGTCTGATAGCTGCTGACCACCAAAAAAGGATTGGCCCCATCCACTCGGCACACACTGCTCAGATATTTGTACAAACGGATCAGATCTCCTCTCAGTCTTTTTTTTTTTTTCTCCAGACTAAACAGCCCCAGGGTTCTCAATTTCTCTTTGTAGGGGAGATGTTCAAGTACCCCAGTCATCCTTGTGGCTCTCCACTGGATTCTCTCCAGCAGGTCCTTGTCTCTCTTGAGAGGGGCTGCTGCTCTAGAGTGACTGCTGCAAATGATGATTATAACACAGCAATAGGTGTTCTGAGAAAACAGTGTAACAAATACTTGGTTTTACCATGTGATCTCCTGTCAGGGTTTGATGACACTCTTCAGAAACCTTTAGCTGATGTTCTTGCATTGAAGATGTTTTAACTTCTTCGTGGAAGGCACTAGAAGACAGATATAACCATTTGCACAGATATGGTTGGCTTGTTTTGTGGACTAAGGAATGATGTGATGAACTCTTTTAGGCACATTATTCCATTTGAGGAATGCTGCTTGGGCCTCAGCTGCTTGTGTAACACACGTAGGCTGGTTACTACAATCTGGTGCCATAAGGCATCCCCTTGCCTCCACTTGAGACAAGGGTCAGACCAACGTCCCTCTAAGTTAGTGATCTGGGAAGCTGATTTATTTATGCCCAGAACTGCAACGGTAATTATTTCCAGACATCAGGTGCCTTGAATAGGCATTTTGTTTTGGGTGCTGGACTGAAACCTGTTGGTGTTCAGCCAGATTAGGCCATGCTGTTCGCAGTGGGCTGTACCCAGGGCACAGAGGGTGGCACAGTAAGAAAAATTGATAAAAAGTACACTATGGGGCTGACAGAGGCATGTGCAGAGACATCCACAAAAATTGTGGACATAGAGCAGGAGTGAGTTGGTGAAGAATGAGTAGCCTGGGTTTGACTGGGACTCTGCTGTTCAAAAGGACCCTCTCTGATGAAGTGCATTGAGGCCAACTATTTCTTCTTTAGATCCTTTCAATGGCAAGTCACATCTGCGAGCTATGGTTCCTTCTGGTGCATATCAGAAAACAGGATAGTTTCAACCCATCACATTTCCTCTTACTTTTCCACACTGGTTTTCAAAAGAAATGTGTTACCTTTATGTCAGGTCTTGGTTGACCGTCTTTGTGCACCTCTTTGTGAGGTGCATGTAAGGAAGGTATCCAAAATACAGATCCTGGGTTTAGCATAGAGTGATCCACTGAGGTATTTCATGCATTAGCAAAAGGGCCACAAGATTTAAATTGTTTATTTGCTTTCATCAAACTTTCTCCTTTCAAATAAACTGATAAATTTACATCTTGAGAACATGGGTAGGAAAGAAATATTTTTTATCTTTAAGGAAAATACTTAAATAGGCACTAAAACATGACTCAAAACAACCCACAATTTGATTTCTCTAACTCCATAAGAGTAAATGAATTGCTTTTATAGCCTTGGGCAAATAATCTTCTAGTTGTGGGTTTAAGCTAAAGCAAACATGCCACTTCCCTTCAATGTGAGGAACTGGTGAGTAAAGATTCTTTGTTATTTTAATCTCATGATTCAATCTCCTGCTGCATTAATTTGGTGATTTGACTAATTGGTGGTTTAACCTATTATTAATGTTCCTCCATTAATTTTCTGATGCAATTTTAATGACATCTCAATGTCACTATTGATTTAAAGTCTTCTCAGTTTAAAAATAAAGAGGACAGTAGTGGTTTTAGATGTGGTTATCTATTTTCTGGATTTGAATTTCTTTATTCAGGGAAGTATCTTTTTAGGACAGCAGATTGTGCTTTAATCCTGAGTCAAACAACTGATTCACCCAAAGAGTTCTGTGGGTTTATTAAAATAAAAGGAGTCAATTATGTTTAGGCAGCAGAAGCCTGAACTTCAGCAGTTACTTTACAAGCCAGCCAAAAAAACCCATCATTGTCCTGACCAACCTTCTCCCTACCTAGCCGGGGGGCCACCAGGCCCCCTGGCTTTTGATCCCCTCCACCAGTCACCCAGCGTGCATCATGGACACTCACCAGTGATGTCAGGAAAAGGATCCCTCTGCCCAGTCGGGCACAGCTTAGGGCTTCTGCCTTTCCTGGGGTCAATTATAAAGGGGAGTGGCTAGGGAGGGTAAAGTGGTCACACCTGGGGTGGGAGGAGACTCCAATAGCACCCAGGTGCTCTGGGTTTGGGGGGAAAAATGGGAAAATGTTGTGTGGAGTGGGAAAGGGGCTGGTATGGTGGAAAAGGGGAGGAAGTCCTGAAAAGAGGGAGATGGAGAGGAAAAGGATGGAAATGGAAATGAAGAGGAAGATGATGGAAAAGAAAGGAGATGGAGAGGAACGAAGAAAGATGGAGAAGAAAGGAAGGAGATGGAAAAAAAAGGAGGAAGATGGGGGAAAATAGGAGATGGAGAGAAAGGAGCGAGATGGAGAAGTGATTAAAAAACCCCAAACTGGCCTGTAGTGTTTGCACTGAACTTGTTCATGGCCAACCCTCTGTCATTTCTGCTTGGAGTAGAAACCAGGCATCTTCACTGGCTCACTGTTTTGGCTGGAGAAGAGCAAATCACACCTGTCTAAGAGTAAAAAATGAGGAAATAAAGAGGAAAGCTAAGAAATAAGAATGAAAAAGAAAAAACCCAAATACATATTATAAACATATATATCCAAAGCATGAGGTCTTTCAGCAAAGTCTCCATGAGATGTGTTCCAGTGCAACATGAGCTAGATTCTAAGGTCCTGCTCTGGCAGGGGGGTTGGACTCGATGGTCTATGGGGGTCCCTTTCAACCCCTAAAATCTTATGATCCTGTAATTGAATCCTTCTCAGCTCATTATACTGTCTGGATGTCCTAATTCAAAGACTGCATGCAGTCCATGTAAAAGCCTTCATGGGAAAAAGCAAATTCTGGGTTAGGAGATGGTTACCATGAATATTCCCTCAGAACTATGTCAAAGTAATGAGGTAGTAATCTTGGCTTTGCTATGGATCATTTCAGAACTCCACACAAGGCTCTTCATTTCCTTATGACTCACTGCCTGCTCCTGACCTAAGTAAAATTTCCGTTTTACTTGGGTCATGTTTGTCTTATTCCTTCCACCTTTCACCTCTCACTTAGAGAGAATCTAATAAATGTTTATAAATATCTGAGGGCTGGGGGTCAAGAGGGAAGGGATAAACTCTTCTCAGTTGTGCCCTGTGATAGGACAAGGGGTAATGGGTATAAACTACAGCACAGGAAGTTCCACCTCAGCATGAGGAAGAACTTCTTTACTGTAAGGGTGACAGAGCCCTGGAGCAGGCTCCCCAGAGAGGTTGTGGAGTCTCCTTCTCTGGAGCTTTTCCAGACTTGTCTGGATGTGTTCCTGTGTGACCTGCACTAGATTCTATGTTCCTGCTCTGGCAGGGGGTTGGAGTCGATGATCAATGGAGGTCCCTTCTAGCCCCCAACATCCTCTGATACAAATGTGCCAGGCTACAGACCATTTCTCACATACATTTACAATCTCTGGTGGTGGTTGGGATCTTGAAGGTATATGTGGTACAAATCAGTAAGATCACCTGTAATTAAATCATACCAGATGTGGTGGAACCAGAATGACTCATTAACTGGAAGGTGGAGGAGTGGCTCTAATGCTCCTGGTACCTTCTAATAGCCTTATTGGGTCATGCATGCATGCATCGAGAAGAGAAGGCTTTGAGGAGACCTTGGAGTAGCCTTCCAGTATCTGAAGTGGGCTACAGAAAGGCTGAGGAGTAACTATTGACAAGGTCTTGTAATGACAGGATGAGAAGAAATGAGTTTAAACTGGCAGAGGGGAGATTTAAACAAGATGTCAGGAGGAAGTTCTTTCCAGCGAGGGTGGTGAGACACTGGAACAGGTTGCCCAGGGAGGTTGTGGCTGCTCCCTGCCTGGAGGTGTTCAAGGCCAGGTTGGATGAGGCCTTGGGTGACCTGTACTAGTGGGAGGTGTCCCTGCCTATGGCAGGGGGTTGGAACTAGATGATCTTTGAGGTCCCTTCCAATCTAGACCATTCTATGTTTCTGTAAATGCCAGGATGTGAACAGCCATCTCATTTTCAAATGTATTTATCAGTGCAACTCAGCTCACAGGGGGATGAGCTGTGCAGCTTGCCCAGTGGCAGATGTGGCAGCGATGTGTGCCTGGCCATGCAGCACTCATGCAAAGCATCCCCACATGCCAGTCCCTCCTTGTCTAAAAAGACACTCAGGTCAAGGCACTGTTACCTAGCAACTAATGAGAGCTGATTAATCCATTTGTGGTTGCCACATGCTGCAGTGATGTCTATGGGCCTGTGCCTGCTTCTACTGTTTGTGTAGTGGCAGGAAAAGCAAGTAACAATTACTGGTGAGCAGCATCGGTGATGCTGACAGCGGCATCATTCCATGGATAAACAATCATGGCCAACAGTGACTTTTTAATGCCAGTATCAGGATTCTGGATTTCTAAACTGAACTGTTGTCTCTTTGAATGCTTTGGGCTTTAAGTGGGAAAGGAATGATTCTGGCAGAGAGTGACTCACTTTGTACAGAAAAGTGATAAAATCCACTTCAGAGTGGATTCTCTGCACGAACAGTTCTTCCTCTGGTCTTCAGTTAGTGTACCACAATGGCCTGATCAAGCTAAAAGAAGGGGAAGCTTATCTGAAAGCAATTTTTGCAAGTTTTAAGGGCCTCCTCTGAAGAGCTAAATTTAAAAAAGAGGGTATTTTATAAGGGACCTGCTTGCTGTGTGGAGCACATGCTCCTCCTCCTCCTCACCCTGTCAATATCTAATGAACTGTACAGTTTCCTATGATGTATTATTGCTGGTCTTCCACCAGGAATGATCAATAATATATTCTATGTAATTTCTTTTAATTCCAAGTGCGCCCAGCAGAGTACAATTGTATTAAATTGATGGAAGAAAGCAGAAAACCTTTCCACATTTCAGCAGAGACAACTTTGGCAGCCTTGGTTTGTGTTTTAAATGCCTAAATTCAAAAACAAACCCACTTCTCACATACAGTTACTTTCTCATAAACAGAAGATCTTATGAAAAAAAATTAAGAATTTATATGTGGGAAAGATACTTCAGAGTGAGTAGTATTAAAGGAGGAGATAAAACTTCAAAGAATCTATTTTTGTGATTCAGTTTAGACAATAAAAGCAGAAAAACAAACTCCCTGAGGCTTTGGAAGAAAGTAACAAGCAGGGAAGGTTGGCTAACACCCAGCTGCAGCATAATGTTACCCTGCTTTTCCTGCCCTCCATCTTCCCACTCCCTCAAGTGCCCTGTGTGACACCTTCTCTTTTCAAGCATTAATTTTACATTCCCCACCCCCTGCTTGGCACAGGGGATAATGAAATGCAAAATGATCTCCCCTGAAATAACCAAATTGTTTTGGGGGCAGAAGTGAAGGGAGAGGGCCAGTTCACTTGCTGAAAATCAGACCAATCTGATCTGTAATACATTCTATGCCTCTCTCTATCATGATCATTTACCCTTCTCTGTCTTAGTTATTTTAACCACTGAGAAAATGGTGCTGGATATTTTTTTCTGATTGGTGATTAGGCACTAAAAAATTTGGAAATTTTTTTCCACAGAAAAATTTGGACTGACTTCCCCGCTCATTCTTGTACCAGCATTTACACTGTCTTACCAGAACTTCTTGGGTGCTGCATTCACACTCCCCAAATGAATGGAGATCAGATGTTTGCCTCTTGTTCTTTGGAGATGGAAATGTGGACCAAATGTTCTTTGGAGCTGGAAATGTGTGATCTATTTTGCTTTCATAAATCTTTAAGACTGCTCTGGGAAATGACTGATGCTGACAGAATCACAGAATGTCAGGGGCTGGATGGGACCTCCAAAGCTCATCCAGTCCAACTCCCCTGCAGAGCAGGAGCACCAGAGCAGATCACACAGGAATGCATCCAGGCAGGTTTTGAGTTTCTCCAGAGAAAGAGACTCCACAACCTCCTGGGCAGCCTGTTCCAGTGTTCTGCCACCTTCACAGGGAAAAACAATGCTCTTTATGTTTACATGAAATATCTTATGCCTCAAGTTCCACCCGTTGCCCCTTGTCCTGTCATTGGGCATCACCAACCAGAGCCTGGCTTCATCCTCTTGGCACTTACTCTTCACATCTTTATAAACATGAATGAGGTGACCCCTCAGGCTCCACTTCTTCAAGCTCCCTCTGTCTCTCCTCCTAAGAGAAGTGTTCCATTCCCTTCATCATCTTTGTGGCTCTGCACTAGAATCTCAAGTAGCTCTATGCCCCTTGAGCTGGGGGCAGGAGTGGGGTGGGGTGTGTGCAGAACTGGACACAGGACCATCCAGTGCCATCCATATAAAAGGCAAAGACACCTTTTTACAGGTTGTTTAAAATTCCCTGACTTTTTCTCCCAGGATGTAAACAGCAGTTCAGTTCCAGATCCGCTATTACAAGGCGGATATAGATGTGCTGGAATGTGTCCAGAGAAGGATGTTCAGAAGGCTGGAGCACCTCTCCTATGGGGAGAGACTGAGGGAGTTGGAGCTGTTCAATTTGGAGAGGAGAAGGCTCTAAGGTGACCTTATTGTAGCCTTTCATTATCTGAAGGGGTCCTACAAGAAAGCTGGGGAGAGACTCTCTAGGATGTCAGGTAGTGATGGGACTGGGGGGAATGGAACAAAGCTAGAAATGGGTAAATTCAGACTGGATGTTAGGAAGAAGTTCTTCACCATGAGGGTGGTGAGACCCTGGAATGGGTTGCCCAGGAAGGTGGTCAAAGCCCCATGCCTGGAGGTGTTTAAGGCCAGGCTGGATGAGGCTCTAGACAGCCTGATCTAGTGTGAAGTGTCCCTGCCTATGACAGGGAGGGGGTTGGAACTGAATGATCCTTGTGGTCTCTTCCAACCCTGACTGATTCTATGATTCTATGATTCTATCTGATCAATATCTATAGATATCTGAGGGGTGGGTGTCAAGTGGATGGGGCCAATCTCTTTTCTGTGGTCTGTAGCAATAAGACAAGGAGTAATAGCTACAAACTGCAACATAGAAGGTTTCAGGTCAACATGAGGAGAAACTTCCTTACAANCTCTAGACAGCCTGATCTAGTGTGAAGTGTCCCTGCCTATGACAGGGAGGGGGTTGGAACTGAATGATCCTTGTGGTCTCTTCCAACCCTGACTGATTCTATGATTCTATGATTCTATCTGATCAATATCTATAGATATCTGAGGGGTGGGTGTCAAGTGGATGGGGCCAATCTCTTTTCTGTGGTCTGTAGCAATAAGACAAGGAGTAATAGCTACAAACTGCAACATAGAAGGTTTCAGGTCAACATGAGGAGAAACTTCCTTACAATGAAGGTGACAGAACCCTGGAGCAGGCTACCCAGAGAGGTTGTGGAGTCTCCTTTGGAGACTTTCAAAACCTACCTGAATACATTCCTGTGCAAACTACCTTAGGGGATCCTGCCTTGGCAGGGGTCTAGGACTTGATGATCTCTGGAGGCCCCTTCTAGCCTCTAAGGTTCTGTGATTCTGTAGGTCATTCCAGGCCACCACACTGTATGTCTCCAGCTCACCTTTAACATTCTTACATGTCAGATACCTGCCCAAAACTTGGTGTGGACTTACACAGAGACTATTTTCGCTGGTATGATCCTTCAGAATCCAAATCAGAATTAATCAGATTGGAAAAGACCTTCAAGATTATGGAGGCCAACCTGTCATCTAACACCTAATTAACTAAACCATGGCACTGAGTGCCTCATTCTTATTTTGTGACCAGTGTGATCTCCTTGTTGTGTTATTCAGGTGTCTCCTCTTAGGACACCATTTTTGCTTCATGTTTCTACTGTACATAGCTGGGTCTGTAAAAAACAAAACCAGCTTTGCTTTACTGGTGGCAGCTCATAGGTTTTTAACTATGCTCTGGTTTTGTGGAATGTCAGCCAATGGTCTGAGTTCATCATAGAATCATAGAATCATAGAATGGTAAGGTTGGAAGGGACCTCAAGGATCATCTAGTTCCAACCCCCTGCCATAGGCAGGGACACCTCCCACTAGTACAGGTTACTCAAGGCCTCGTCCAACCTGGCCTTGAACACCTCCAGGCAGGGAGCAGCCACAACCTTCCTGGGCAACCTGTGCCAGTGCCTCACCACCCTCACTGTAAAGGACTTCCTCCTAACATCCAGTCTAAACCTCCCCTCTACCAGTTTAAACCCATTGCCCCTTGTCCTGTCGTTGCAAGACCTTGTAGCCACATCTTGTAAGTTCATCTGAGTTTGACTGTCTAGACTGGAAGTTTGGGGTTTTTTTTTGTGTGCACTGTATTGATTTCTTAGAAAAGAGAGCCAAAACCAATTAAAACCAAACAAACATTGTCACTTTGGGCTTCCTGCCTTGGTATCAATTAATCACATGTTCACAAATATGCCAACCTATGGGTCAAAAAGATGACATTAAAATTTTATTGCACGTGGCAAAAAAAATAAATTAGAAAGGTCTGCTGGAGAGGTTTTGCCATAGTTCTCCTTCCAAGGTCTGTCAGAGGATGCATAAACCTCTGACCTCTTTTGTACACAATTACAATGTAACTGCTCTATCTGAAGCCAGATAATTACAAGGTTACACGGTCCCTCGGCAGGCTGAACAAAAGGTTACTACTCTCATCTTCTCCTAAAGGCTGTGCATGGGAAAGGTATGTAGTCATTTAAACCAGCACCAGGGGACAGGAGGGATGGTGTCTCTTGCTGCTCAGCTACTAACTAAATGGCAGCCACGAATTTACGTTTTAGTTAGCACTATCACTCTCCTTGTGCATACAACACGTGTGTGAGGGAGTGCCTGTGCCTCTGGGCTGTCATATGGTGGTGGTGTACTCTGCCCTGGTTGAGACCCCATCTTGAGTACTGTGTTCAGTTTTGGGCTCCCCAGTCTAAGAGGGACAGGGATCTGCTGGAGAAGGTCCAGCGGAGGGCTACAAGGATGATGAGGGGACTGGAGCACTGCCTGGTGAGGAGAGGCTGAGCAACCTGGGGCTGTTTAGTCAGGAGAAGAGAAGACTGAGAGGGGATTTAATAAATGTTTATAAATATCTGAGGGCTGGGGGTCAGGAGTGGGGGATACAGGCTCTGCTCACTTGCTCCCTGTGATAGGACAAGGAGCAATGGATGGAAGCTGCAGCACAGGAGGTTCCACCTCAACACAAGGGGGAACTTCTTTACTGTAAGGCTCACAGAGCACTGGAACAGGCTGTCCAGAGAGGCTGTGGAGTCTCCTTCTCTGGAGACTCTCAAGGGTTGTCTGGATGTGTTCCCATGTGACCTGAGCCAGATTATATGGTCCTGCTCTGGCATGGGGCTTGGACACAATGATCTCTTCGGGTCCCTTCCAATCCCTGACATCCTGTGAGCCTGTGATGTGTGAGGTGTATGAGTGGCTGCTTGCATGGTCTTCATACTTCTACTGCTGACCATGTGAAATAGTGAATCACAGAATCACAGAATCACTGCCCTCCCTAGCTGGGGCATACCGGGCTGCATGATGCAGCTCATAGTTCGCTGCTGGCTGGTAGCCATCTCCCCCACAAACCATGAGACAAGAAGGAACATGTGCTGTTCCCAGAGAGAAGAGAAGGGAGGAAAGGCAGGCAGGAGAAGGGGAATGCATCAGTCAGGTGCTGCCTTTTAAGCTATGATACCAGACGACAGACTTGAATAACAATATTACAATATCTTGAGATGAGCAGGTCCATCCCCCTGGGCCTCTGTCCCTATAGGTTTGTTAAGGGGATCTAGGACCACTCAAACTACCACAGACCTCCAGAGATCATCCAGTCCAACCGCCCTGCCAAGGCAGGATCTCCTAGGGCAGTTTGGTCAGGAATGCATCCAGGTGGGGTTGGAAACTCTCCAGAAAAGGAGACTCCACAAGTGGAGCTGCTCAGGAGCAATAAATCATAGAACCATAGAATGATTTCTGTTGGAAGGGAGCTCAAAGCTCAAAGCTCAAAGCTCATCCCATTCCAACTCTCTGCCATAGGCAGGGACACCT
>VWZE01001490.1:118640-143708 GCA_013396675.1 Eubucco bourcierii | reverse complement strand
TATTTGTGCTTGGGATTGTGCCTACCCAGGTGCAGGACCTTACACTTGGCCTTGTTGAACTTCATGAGGGTGAAGCCTGTCCGGGTCCCTCTGAACACCATCTCTGCCTCTCTGTCAAGTAATGGGTAAGATCCTGATGTCCACCTGCTTCAGAGCCCCAGGACTCTTACAGAAACTACTGTTTGGCAAAATTAAGATTTTCAGTGGGCCAGTGAGGACTTGCACTGACACAAGTTCATAAAGTCAGAATAATAAATAGATTTAATTTAGCAAAGCAACTGATGCAGTGGATTTGGGATTGCTGGTGATAAATGCACTAACAGCAAGCGTTTGAATGCAGATTCATGAATCCTGATTAACATCTGACACAGCCAGAGACACAAACCTTTGCTATAGGGCTAAGGTATAGTAGAAATGGTGCAAAGGTTCAGCTTTATATTGATTCTTACCAAGAACGTGTCCCTTTTGTGAGTGGAAGAAAAGGGACTGCCCTAATTTCTTCTAAATATTCAGTCTTTCCCCTTAGAGAGGTGTTCCTCCAACCTTTTTTTCTATCCTAACCCCAGCTGTCTCAACTTTCTAGCTGACATTTAGCATGATTTGGGTGGAGAATTAAGTAATATAGTGGTATGTGTTTAGCATGTACTCTCTTTGGCTCATCGTCACACTGAGAAGTGTCAACTTTAATATTGATTTTGCAGTTAATTAAGCAAAGGTCTTCACTTGGGCACTGTAGCTTTCCAGGTCTGTTTTGAAGCTGAGTGTTTTTGTTGTGTCAGCCTTACCTCATTAGTTTTAGCTGAAATGGGGCCATCTTGTCTTCACAAGACTCCCTCCTTCAGCAGCTTGGCAGGCCAGCTCTGGGATCTGCATTCCCAGAGATAACATAAACATACCTTGGTTGTAAGCATTTCAACCTTTCTTCCATAGTGCATCAAATTAACTTGCACTCTTGTTCCCTGGTGAGCTGGGCATTTATTCTGCACTCCACTAAGACACAGTTCCTGTCCCCTTTAAGAGCTACCTGTCCTCCCAGTTAAGCAGCTTGCAGGTTTGACTACGAGGATTAGCTGGAGCCAATATTCGGTGATTCCTATGAGCATTTCCAGGGTGGATCCAGCAGTTTCTTCAGGATTTAAGCTGTAGGATTTTTAACGAAATGCCTAAGACCAGTTGGGAAGATAATCTTCTAAATAGGAACAGTAGAGAGCAGTAAAGGTGAATGTCTGCCAGACCTTCAGCTATTTGGCAGAAAGAAGAATCAAATCTACCTCTGAGTAGTCAGCTAGATTGAGCCAGGGAATTTCTTTTGAGTTGTGTCTGAGAGGTATGCCCAGTCTTTTTACCCTTGGTGTTAAAGCCGAAACCAGATTGATGGCTATGTAAGTGATATCCCAGCACAGCCTTAGTCACTTTAAAGGGAGACAGTCAGTTTGGTGCTTTACTTCTGACCTGGTTCTGAGCAAAATGGTAATGCAATAACTGAGGCATAAGATGGTTGTCCTTCTCTCCAAGGAAGAACCTGTCACAAAAAGGCCAGCAGGTCAGAGATGACCATGTGCTACTGAAGAGGTGGCGACCACACAGGCACAGCAATCATGAATTTTTGAATAGGAAAAGAATGGGTAATAATGGATGTAGTAGCAGCTACAGATAGGCAAACATGTTCACGTGTTAAATGGTGCTGCAAATTACAGGAGAAGAAAAGTTAATGTTCAAAGGCCTTTACATCTACAAGCTGATGCACACCCAGTTTAAGTTATCTCTTGGCTATAACAATGCCGGCCACAAGATCCGATGGATTCCTCATTACAATGCATGATGCTCCAAGCTTTTGCTCCTATAGAGACTGTGACACTTCATCCCAAGCAGAAGGAATTTTTTTTTTTTTAAACTTGTACTCACACCAGTGTTGGTTAGTTCATGGAAATAGTTTAGTGAAAAGCAATCACAGAATCACAGAATTAACCAGGTTGGAAAAGACCTTTGAGATCATTGAGTCCAACCTATTACCTAACACCTTCTAATTAACTAAACCCTGGGGCTAAGTGCCTCAACCACACTCCTTTTAAAACCTCCAGGGATGGTGACTCCACCACCTTTCCGGGTAGCCCATTCCAACGCCAATCAGTCTTTCTGTGAAGAACTTCCTAATATCCAGCCTAAACCTTCCCCTGTTGTAGCTTGAGATTGTGTCCCCTTGTTCTGTCACTGGGTGCCTGGGAGAAGAGACCAACCCCTACCTGGCCACAACCTCCCTTCAGGTAGTTGTAGAGAGCAATAAAGGTCTCCCTTGAGCCGCCTCTTCTCTAGGCTAAACAATCTCAGCTCCCTCAGCTTCTTCTCATAGAAAGTAAGAAAGATCCAATACAAAGCCAGTAGCTATTAGGGCCGACTCACAGCAGACTAGAAAACATCTGACCACCTGTGACAGCCACATGAGTGTTGGATTTGCTTTTGGCCAGCATTGACTCCCATTTTCTCCAAGTGTGTCACAAAACTACCAGTCTGTAGGGTTCAGCAGGTTATGAAGCTTTGCATGCTGTGACCCTAGGATCTTGAAATTCTGTTTAACACTTCATACAATTAGCAAGACTAAGAATTAGAAATGTATCCAAGGAACACTTGCAAAGAATTAACAAACTATCTCTCCCTGGAGATTTTCTTGGTGTTTTCCAGTCATGGCCTGGCACCTGTCCTGCTGCTGTAGTGTCAAGGCACTGGTGCCCTGCAGTAAGGATTGTGCCCACTGGATGTCATGGTTGCTCCACAGAAGTGCAAACACAGTGTAATTTATCTAGCAGTCAAAATGTTATTATTCTTGATAGGAAGTCGTTTTAGGGAGTATGTTCTGTGTGGTTGTCCTCTCTCTCTCTCTCTCTCTCTCACAAAACCTCAGATTTTTTTGTACTGTGCAGTGAGTAAGCCATAGCTGAGACCTTGAGTCTACTGGGTTATGCCTCACTGTGTGAAAACAAAACAATGACTTCAAGTTGTTCAAATAATTTAAACAGGTGAAGACTCTTGTCACTGATTTCAGCAAAAGTTAGTCACCCACACACCTATGAAAATCAGGGTCTTATTGCCATGATTAATGAGAGAGAGGGAGAATTTGTAATTGCAATCAAATAGACTCAATCACTTAATTCAGTGATTAATGAGATCAGCAAATTGTATGTGGGTCATCTCAGCTTTACACTCATGCCCTGCCTGTGAGTTCTTTACTGAGAGAAAGCAAATGTGAAATGAACAAAAAAAAAAACCCAAACAACTGTTTCCTCTGCTAAAACCTCTTCTCCATCCAGCGCATGGGAAATGTAACTGCAAGTGCCTACAGCCTGCAAGCACTGGTAGGGGCTAGCTCTTATTTTAGTTTACTATTTAAATGTATTAAACATAAAAGGAATCTTGTTAAATGTCATAATCATAATGACAATCCAAATGAAATTAGCTACGAGAGTCAATTAGATTCAGAGGCCAAGCAGGAAGTGCAATGAGTCACCAGGAAAGGAGGATATCCCCAGACACCACACCGCATGGATTGCAGCCTTAAATGTCATGTGGAAATAAATACAGTGCTAATGTTCTTATATATAAGGGAAGATTATTTGCTCAGTCTCCATTTTTTTTAAAATTCAGTTTGCTTATTTTTTTTTCCCCCCTTTTCTTTTCTTGAAGGGTTAGGCAAAGCTGCAGACAAGACACATATAGAAATCGTGAAGCAATGCCAGGCTCCCTCTGTTGAAAGCACACAAAGACTGGGTGCACAAAGATTAGTTTGGAGAAATGAAGCTTACAGTTGTACAGGAATTATGAATGTTTTCAGTCATAGAATTTTTTTAGGCTGGAAAAGGTCTTTAAGATCATCAGGTTTAACTGTTAGTACAGCCAAGTCCACCACCATCCTAATCATAGAATCACAGAATCACAGAATCCATCATAGAATCAGTCAAGGTTGGAAGGGACCACAAGGATCATTTAGTTCCAACCCCCGTGCTATGGGCAGGGATACCTCACACTAGATCAGGCTGTCTAGAGCCTCATCCAGCCTGGCCTTAAACACCTCCAGGAATAAGGCTTCCACCATCTCCCTGGGCAACCCATTCCAGTGTCTCACCACCCTCATGGTGAAGAACTTCTTCCTAACATCCAGTCTGAATTTACCCATTTCTAGCTCTGTTCCATTCCCCCTAGTCCTATCACTACTTGTCAGTCTAGAGGGTCCCTCCCCAGCTTTCTCATAGGCCCCCTTAAGATACTGAAAGGCCACAATAAGGTCACCTCAGAGCCTTCTCCTCTCCAGACTGAATAGATACCTCTACATCTGTCTTAAATACTTCCGGTGATGATGACTCCACCACTTCCCTGGGCAACCTATTTTAGTGCTCAACAACTCTTTCTGTGAAGATTTTTTTTTCTTAATATCCAATCTAAGCCCTCCTGGTACAATTTGAAGCTATTTCCTTTTGTTCTGTTACTTGATACTAGGAAAGAGACCAAAATCCACCTCACTACAACCTGCTTTCAGGGAATTGTAGGAATAGGCAAAGTGTCCCCTGAGCCTCTTTACCTCTAGGCTAAACAGCCTCTGTTTCCACAGCTTCTTCTCATAAGGTTTTTGCTCTAGATACTTCACCGGCTTGGTTGTCCCTCTTTGTATATTCTCCAACATCTCAAAGTGTTTCTTGTAGTGAGGAGACCAAAACTGAACACAGTATTTGAGACACAACTTCACCAGTGCTGAGCACAGCCCTATTTGCCCCACCATTCGTGATACAGTCCTATTAGTTTCTGTGTCAGAGTAGTGGCTATTCAGGTGTGAGCAGAAAGGAGAAAGGAAGTGGGAAAGAAACACATTTGTAAGCAAGATGGATCAACTGTTGCAATTTAAGAAAGAGACAATATTAGTCCTTTTCCTCTCTGCTGCTGGCTTTACTTTTACCAACTGTTGATAGAGGCAGTTCCATGATTCTCCTCTGGCCATTCCTGCTAACACTGCTATCTCCAGTAACAGGACTTAACAGACTTCAGCAACAGATATTTACCTTATTGGTCCATCTCATGTGGTCTTGTGATTTTTACTGACTGGCCCTGGAATGGGTTTCTGTCCCTATGGTTTTGTTAAGGGAGACCCAGGATCCCCCAAACTACCACACGTATCCTTTGGCCAAGATATTTTTTAAGATCAACTTTCCATTTAGCACTCTACTGTCATATTTACTCAGCAAAGAAAAAAACTTTGGATGATGATTATGTTGTTTTAAGTCTTTTCTGACACTCAGTCACCAACAATTTGCAGTAGAAGGAGGTCAGAGTAAAGGTAAGAGATTAGCTTCCATCTTGCAGATAACTTCAGAACTACTTCAAATGTGACAGGATGCAATTTAAACGTTTTGTAAGTTAAAACTAGCAAAACCCTCACCATTTTGAAAATACACAGCATGCAACAGTTACTCCTATATTGCACCCCCCTACGCCCCTAATATGCATTTCATATTAGGACTTGTTTTTATCTCTTTCCTATCCAGTCTCAACATGAAAGGTTATGAAGGACAAAAGGAGAGTAGCAAGTTCACTAAGTCAGTGTGACTCTTGATTACTTAAATTTCTGGTGATGATTTGTCTTTTACCACACAGCTTCTGAGGGCACTAAAACCACCAGCAATGGCCTGGCATTTTCACATTTTAACTACTCTGCCTTTGCTTTGAACATAGCAGGTAAGTTTCTTTCTCATGTGAAACAGCAAGGAGAAACTCAGCTGAGATGGCCTAGGCTTCAAGCAAAGACCTGCTCTCCTTCAAGATGTGGCAGTGCCTATGCCTCCCTACAGCTCTATGTCTCTCATGGATCTGGCCTTTTTGTTTGGGGATGGGGTGGTTGGGAAAGCAGTAGGTGAACATAGGGTTTGCACTATGCCCTAGTGATGTTTTGTCCTTGTTTTCATTCTCTTATTCCCGTTCCTAACTGTCTTTTTGCCTTTCCAACTACTGAACATTGAGCTGACATTTCAGGAAATTATCCAGAGTTATTCTGAGACCTCTTTCATGAATTGTTAATGTAGAGCCCATCATTGCATATGTATAGTCAGGATTGTTATTTTGCCATGTGCATTACTTTGCATTTATTGACATTGAATCTCTTGTGCCATTTATTACCCCACCACTCACAGTCATGAGAGCTTTCTGCAAGTCTTTGAGGTCAGTTTTAGGTTTGATCCTCTTGAATGCTTTCCAACCAGCTGAAAATTTGCTGGCTCGCTGAAAGAGATCCATTACATTAATAGTAATGAAAAGAACTCTACAATTCATTCATGAATATGGGGTGAGCAGAGCTGGCTCAAGCTGGCTCCATGGGAGATAGCTACCACCCACCCTGAAAAGTGACCAGACACAATATTTGATTGCTCAGCTCATACAGCATAAGGGAAAGCTTTTTCACTTCAAAGCTGACAAAACACTGGAATAGGCTGTCCAGAGAGGTTGTGGAGTCTCCTTCTCTAGAGATATTCAAAACCCGCCTGGACTTGTTCCTGTGTGAGCTTCTCTAGGTGATCCTGCCCTGGAAACAGGAGGTGGAGAAGATAATATTTTGAGGTCCCTTCCAACCCCTAATATTCTGTGATTCTGTGATACAGTAACAATTATTAATTAGTAGACTGCCTCTCTCTTCTCCCATGGCAACTGAACATCTTTAAGAGCTTTTAGTCCCCAGACTTTTAAAAAGCTTTTGGGAAATTCATGTGCATGCTGTAACCACACCACTTCTCCCCACATTAACAGAGCATCAACAACCTTCTGAAGCTTCTCTTTCCCTTACAAAGCCAAGGTGTATCTTACTTTTCTCCAATACACCTATGGGTTATTTATTACAATGCTACCCCAGCTCATTTCACTGTGTCATCCAGGTTTCCTGCACCAAAGCTGTCACTATCAGTGTATCTTTTAGAAGTTGTGGTCCTATCCTCCACCTTTTATTTCCCCTCTACAAACACCCATCTAAATCATAGGTTAAAAGCTACCAAATCTCATAGTTTAGCCTCTGCTCCTTCACCCTGGGTGAAGCCCATCTGATCCTCTCAATTTCTTGTGATTCTTTCTGTCCATTTATGACACTCTGGGTTGGGATTGTTTCATAGACTCATAGAATGGTTTAGGTTGGATCTATTCTGATGCATATCCAAAGAAGATGGCCTGTCACTGAGGTTAGTGGGCAGAATGGAGTTCCAGGTGAGGATAGAATCCTAGTAATAAGAATGGCACTAAGGAACTGGATTATGCCTTTACGTGCATCTCTTTCTTGGGAAGAAATCGAAGGCTTTGATAGATGGGAAAGTCCCTGAGAAAGGGAAGTGTTTGTGCCATAAATACAAAGCCCAAGGAGCTCTGAAGCAAATCCTTGAATGCTGGTTGCAATTCATGAAGCAAAATATAATTCAGCAGCCAGGAAATATATCAGGGCTATATCAGGTTTTGTGATTTAGGAGACTATACCAAGATCTACAATATCAGAGGGCCTACAAAGACACTGAAGAGCTAAATATAATTCTGCAAATACTAGGTTAACTGATCTGTCTCATCTGAAAGAGAGAAAGTGTCCAGCATTCTGTCACCCATGAAGTGCTAGTACCTGGGAAATAATAGATGATAGTTCTTTATTTACATATGTAGTTATATATATATATATGTAAAAACACACACACACACACACACATATATATATGTATGTATGTGTACATTTTTATATATAGTTAGAGTTGGAGAATTCTGTCCTTTCTCAGAGACATTCACTTGAGAGAGAATGTATTTGTCTAGCTATGAGATCTGGCTGTTACCTGGAATCAGCAGGCAGCCTTTCAGGTTTAGGAAAAGCAGAAGGCAGAGGTCATACCATTTTTTTCCCCCTTTTTTCCCCCCCTTCACAGTTATAAAAGCACTTCATTTCTTTCACCCACCAAAATGATGGCTCCTGGGTGCTTTCTACACAAAAGGCTGCTTATTACATGCTGAGGAATTGTTCTGGCTTGGGAAATAGGAAACTCAGTAAGACTTATCATAAACCCACTGGTCTGGGCTACCTGAAGTGATTTAAGTGTAATGTCCAGTGATGGAAAGGAAGACAAGGTGGGCAAATAAATTTACCTTTTAAATGTTATGGTTCAATCTGTCCAATGTTTGAGGATATTTGCTGTTAATATAATTATCAATAATGTGGAGGGAAGGGAGTAAACCTTAAATTTACATGTTAAAAAGGAGGTTGTGGTGCAGTTCCACTTTCTCTCCCCTAAACTAAAAATGAATTTCTTCCAATCTAATTGCCCATATTAATGCAGTTCAGCTGCTGATCCAGTAGATTACAGGTTTCATGTGTCAGTGCATGGGCATCTGGGATATTTGATGGTTAGCTGATATAAAGAGAGGTGGGTGGCAAATAGGCAGTGTCAGAACAGCATCAGACAAGCATGGGAGTGCAGAAGAGGTTGCTCATCTCTATGTCTAGGTGGTGCTGGAGGCTTTACCTGTTAAACTAAACAGGAGCAGGCATGGGCTGAATCTCTGGTGCACTCACTGGCTCTGTTTCAACATTACCTTTTTCTTTCCTTGTATGCACTTCATCAGGAAACAAAACACCTGCTTTGAGGCTTAAAACTCTGGTGAGAGAGCGGTGCCCAGGCATTTGAAATCTGGGCTGAACAATGCATTTTAAAAAGCAGGACCCTGGTATATCCACCACAACATAACCTCCTGGCAAATGAGCCTAGAGAACTGTTAGGGTACCTTGTGCCCCAGAGAAGGGCCACGAGGATGATCAGAGGGCTGGAGCACCTCTCCTATGAGGACAGGCTGAGGGAGTTGATGTTCCTCAATTTGTAGAATAGAAGACTCTGAGGAGACCTTATTGTGGCCTTCCAGTATTTGAAGGCGACCTACAGAAAAGATGGTGAGGGACTTTTTAGGGTGTCAGGTAGTGATAGGAAAAGGGGAAATGGATCCAAGCTAGAGGAGGGTAGATTTAGATTGGATGTTAGGAAGAAGTTCT
The DNA here is from genome assembly GCA_013396675.1 of Eubucco bourcierii. Lineage (NCBI taxonomy): Eukaryota > Metazoa > Chordata > Aves > Piciformes > Ramphastidae > Eubucco > Eubucco bourcierii. The sequence continues at coordinate 134,671 of VWZE01001490.1, read as the reverse complement.
TCACCATAAGGGTGGTGAGACTCCAGAACAGGTTGCCCAGGGAGATGCTGGAAACCTCATCCCTGGAGGTGTTTAAGGTAAGTCTGAATGTGGCTCTGAGAAACCTGATTTAATGGGAAGTGCTTCTGCCCATGGCAAGGTGGTTGGAACTAGATGATCCTTGAGGTCCCTTCCAATCCTGACAATTTTGTGAGTCTGTGAGTATGGGAAAGCAAACCACAGAGAGATGCAGATGCATTTTATCTAGAACAAATGGGCTGAAGAGCAAAATTGCTCATCAGAGTAATCAACTTTAGAGTCCTTTTCAAGATCTCAATCCTTGTTCACTTATTGCACTTAGGTAATTTTGAAAACATTGGTGTAACTAGTCTCTGCCTATTCTTGTTAATTTTTCTTTAAGTACAGCAAAATAACATTTTATTTCTTGCACAATTCCCTGAACAACTGTACTTTCTTTGTCACACTTCCTTGGGAAGTAAAACTGCCTGAGCAATGATTGTTGGATAAATCAGTATCATTCATGAGCTCATTTTGCACGTTAGAGTGTCAAATGTTTGACTAAGAAAACTTCTTGCCTGTTGCTGTATGTGGGAGGAAGAGAGAAAATAGGTAAATTTTTTTTTTGTAATAAAAGATTTAGATGCACTTTTAAATGTCAATTTTCTATGTGTTAGTAAAACCTGCAGACACAAATCTGCTTCTGACTGTGATTTCACGAGTGTGCCATGACTTCCCACACTAAGGCACGAGCACAAAGAGAATAATAGGCCTATTGGTTTACATCAGATTTAACAAAACAAACAAAAAAGAAAATTAGTGGTGACAGTGTGGAATTCCAGGGAGAACATTAGGATAAAACAGAAATATAGGCAGGAAGCAGGATGGGCTTCTCAAACTCCTATTTTGCACAATGCTAAGAATTTAATTTAGGGTTGACTCAGCTTAACCTGTGGGGTAGGCTGTCTCTAGAGGTCTGATGTGCTGTCAAGATTGTGGGATCTGCAGGGGAGAATAACAGTTACTTCCCTTCCTGATTGAACTCTCTTCCTGCAAAACCAGGGGATGGATGATGGGAGAGGATTGTTTTACTCTGGGGACATCCTGCATTGCTCGTGTGGCCATAATGTCACTTACCTTGACTGTGAGCACACCTTGCCAGATCCAAGGTCGCTTGCTTTAGAAGTGGTCTGAAAAGAAACTTCTGAAGCTTAAATTCTCTCACTAACCTACAGAATCATAGAACTTGTTCTGGTCAGAAGAAGCCTTTAAGATTATTGAGTCCAACTCTTAATCCAGCACTGCCGGGTGACTGCTAAACCATGTCTCTTAGCACCATGCCTATCTGTCTGTTAAATACCTCAATGGAGGGTGACTCCACCACTTCCCTGGGCAGCCTCTTCCAGAGCTTCACAATCCTTTTGGTGAAGATTTTTTTCCCTCTTGTACAATTTTGATTCCATTTCCTCTTGTCCATGAAAGATTTTTGATATGTCTGTTTGACATGAAGAAGAAGCTGGCACTTGTCCTCCTCTCTCTTAATCTGTCACATCATCTCTGCAGACAGATGTCCTGGAGATTTGCCTGACTGGGCTCTCCCATACAGTAGGATTTCAGCTAGCTGACTGTGAGAGAAGGATTGATGATACTGCAGCCCTCAGTCCAGGGCTTCAAGCATGATGATGCAGTGTGAGCTAGTGTAAGGTAAGTGAATGTATTGATAGGTGAGCCTGGCTGCTGATACATTTCCAATTGTTTGTCTCCAAGTAGCTATCTAGCCTTGCTCAATTCAATAGTTAGAGCTAGGCATGACTTTGGCAGAGATACCGGTGGAGGTGCAGAAGGGTATGTGTGGATCATGGTATTTTTCCTGCTGAGCTCTCAGCAGGGCCCATTGAATGCAGACCCTCCATACCACACCTTGGTTTGTAACTCAGCCTGTCCCAAATGGACCCCTTGGGCAGCACTTGCATCCTGCTTAGAAAGGAAGAGAGTAAATCTCACAGGATCGCAGAATCAGCTGCTCCATCCCTGGAAAGATAACGGAGTGGCTTATCCTCAGTGCTGTGTTTAGCCACATCAAGGACAAGAAGGTCATTGGGAGCAGTCAGCATGGTTTTACCAAGGCAAGGTCATGTTTGACCAACCTGATAACCTTCCATGAGGATGTAACCAGGTGGATAGATGATAGCACATACAGTGGATGTGCTTTACCTTGATTTCAGTAAAGCATTTGACACTGCCTCCCACAGCATCCTCACAGCTAAACTGAGGAGGTGTTGTCTGGATGGTCTGAGATGGATTGGGAACTGGTTAAAGGAAAGAAGTCAGAGAGTTGTGGTCAATGGGACAGAGTCTAGCTGGAGGCCTGTAACTAGTGGAGTCCCTCAGGGGTTGGTACTGAGACCAATATTATTCAATGTATTCATCAATGACCTGGATGAGGGCATGGAGTGCACTGGCAGCAAGTTTGCTGATAACACCAAGCTGGGTGGAGTGGTTGCCACACCAGAGAGTTGTGCTGCCATTCAGAGAGACTTAGACAGGCTGAGAGTTAGGCAGAGAGAAATTTAATGAAATTCAATAGCGGCAAGTGTAGAGTCTTGCACATGGGAAAGAACAACCCCAGGGAGCATTATAGGTTGGGGACTGACCTGCTGGAGAGCCGTGAAGGGGAGAAGGACTTGGGAGTCCTGGTGGATAGAAGGATGCCCATGAGCCAGCAGTGTGCTGTTGTGGCAAGGAGGGCCAATGCCATTCTGGGGTGTATTAGAAGAGCTGTAGTTAGTAGGCTGAGGGAGGTTCTCTTGCTCCCCTATTCTGCTCTGGCGAGGCCTCATCTGGAGTGTTGTGTCCAGTTCTGGGCTTTCCAGCTTGAGAAGGCCAAGGAGTCCGGAAAGTCCAGGGAGCCTGAGAGAATCCAGTGCAGAGGCAAAAAAATGATTAAGGAAGTTGAACATCTTCCTTATGAGGAGAGCCTGAGGGAGCTGGGGCTTTTAAGATTGGAAAAGAGGAGACTGAGAGCTGACCTCATTCATGTTTATAAACATACTAGGGGAGAGTGCCAAGAGCATGGAGCCAGGCTCTTCTTGGTGATGCCCAGTGACAGGACAAGGGGCAATGGGTGGGAGTTGAGGCATAGGGGGTTCCATGTGAATCTGAGGAAGAATTTTTCACTGTGAGAGTGACAGAGCACTGCAACCAGCTGCCCAGGAAGGTTGTGGAGTTTCCCTTTCTGGAGACATTCAAATACATGTGGATATGTTCCAGTGTGGTCTGCTCTAGGTGATACTGCTCTGGCAGAGGGCCTGGACTAAATCTTTTGAGGTTCCCTTCCAGCCCCTGACATTCTATGATTCTGTGATCACAGAAACATTCAGGTTGGAAAAGACCCTCAGGATCACCAGGTCCAATGAAAAACATTACTCTGCAAGGCTCACCTAAACCATATCCCCAAACACCACATCTAAACAACATTTAAACACATCCAGGGTTGGTGACTCAATCACCTGCCTGGGCAGCCTGTTCCAATGCCTGACTGCATTTGCTGGGAAATAAACATTTCCTAATGTCTAGTCTAAACTTACCCAGTGGTAGCTTGAGTCCATTGCCTCTTGCTCTATTACTAATTATCTGTGAGAAGAGACCAGCACCAACCTCTCTAAAATGTCCTTTCTGTCCCATCACTGTAGGCAGTGATGAGGTCTCCCCTCAACCTCCTCTTTTTCAAACTAAACAGTCCCAAAACCTCCCAAAAATGAGATGCTCACATTAGATGGAGCAACCATTTCCACAGCAGTATAAAAGAGCAATCTTAGTCTGAATCACACTTCTGGGCAACTTTGGGTTGAAATTCTAGCATCTAGGTTTCTCACAGGCAACTGGAGACAGAACGAGGGGGAATGGCCTCAAGATGAGACTGGGTAGGTTTAGATTGGACATTAGGAAAAAGTTTTTCATGGAGAGAGTGGTCAGGGACTGGAATGAGCTGCCCAGGGAGGTGGTGGAGTCGCCAACCCTGGATGTGTTTAAGGGTCATTTGGATGTGGTGCTTGGGGATACGGTTTAAGGTGAATCTTGTAGAGTTAGGGTTATAGATTGGACTTGGTGATCCTGAGGGGCTTTTCCAGCCTGAGTGTTCCTGAGATTCTGAAACTAGAGAAGAGCAGGTTTAGACTGGATTTTAGGAACAGGTTCTTTACTATGAGGGTGATGGAACACTGCAACAGGTTATCCAGGAATATGGGTGGGGCCCCAAACCTGAAAATACTCAAAGTGAGGCTTGACAGGGCTCTAGGCAGCCTGATCTAGTTGAGAATGTCGCTGCTTACTGCAGAGGGGGTTGGACTGGATGCCCTTTGGAGGACCTTTCCAACCCAGACCATTCTATGATTCTGTGATCTAATGCAGTGACCATTTGTTTGGCGTCACCTAGAGGGTCCAAAATACAGGCCTGGCAAATTCTCGGGTGACAAAACACACTATTTAAGACTGCAGAGATGGAAGAGGCAGGCTTATGACTGCAAACTTAATGATTGTGGAAGATCTTATTTATAATGTAACCAGTGCCTTTCCTGACACAGGTTGAATATTTCACCAACACAGCTCAAAATCATGCAGCTGAAGTGATGCTGATTAACAATTGTGTGTAGGTCAGCATGGCTCAGCTGCATTTCCTTCCATCTAGTGAAGGGTAGGACTGCTGTGGTGGAGGAAGACAGTAAGATGTACTTATTAGTGATTATTAAAGGGCAGAATTTTAGATCTTATGACTTGACATGGGTGCCTGAAGTCTGCTAATTAAACCCTCTGAAGATCTGATGAGAGGCATTTAATATGGAGATTTCTTAAGCAAGATGCAGATAATTAGATGAAGGCTACTAATGATTTACTTCTGCAAAGTGTAACCAGCACTACTGTCTAAAAAAGTGACAGTGCCTGCAAATCCTGTGTTCCTTGGTGTAACAGCCTAATGATTACATACTAAGTGCAGATCAAGCGAGGAACAAGCCTTGTATCCTGCTTCACAGTAAATGCAGACTGTTTGATGTGGAGGAGAGTAAAGATGCAGGTGAAGGGGTGGATATTCTTTCAGAGATGCCCAGTGCTCTCTGTTGACCGGAGAGATACCTCAGTTTGTGTGGCTAGAGCTAAACAAGATGACTCCTGCAGCTGCCATGGGTTTTAGCTGGGACTGAATCAGCACAAATAGCTGTGGTTGCAGTCCTTAGGCCACCTCCTTCAGCTGCTGCCTTTACATCAAACTCCTGTGCTCTCCCTTGAGCCTCAGAGCTAAACCTCCTTCTCCTGGTGTCCCAGTCCTCTGGAGAGGGTTGATCACCTCTTCACACTGCAGACCACTCCTCCTGAGGCAGAAAGCAGCTCTTCCTCCACCAGTGTCCCTTGAGGGTGAGCTTGTAGGTTAACTTTTCTTTCCACAGGAGTGGGAGGTCAACTTGTCTGCTTGCATGTCAAGTAAGTACTCTGCCAACCGGCTTGTGAGGTAGGAGCAGTCTCTGTCTTAGATAGAAGCTTAGAAGGACCTTGAGAGTGTTATCCAGGTGAGCTGCTGCTGCAGCTGAAATCTGTCAGACTGTCATCTTTGCTTGTGTGCAGATCTGAGCTATGCTGAGATGATTGTTTCTGTCAAGGTATTTGTGACAGTCAGCACACCTGCTGGCAGAAATCATATAGCAGGGCAGTTTTATGGGGTAGGAAGCCAAGCATCTGGAGATATTTAAATACAAGCTAATTTAATAGAAGCTAGCCTGGGGTTTCAGACTTAGACATCAGGTAAATCTAACCCCTGTTGACCTAACTGGTTTAAACATTATTTGAACATTTGCAACAACATCTCTTAATAATTTATTAATTCTTTCTTAATCCTTTATAAATGGGACTCTAATATGAAGCGTGATTAAGCTTCGTCCACTTCACTCCAAAGAACAGCTCCACACACAAAATAAAATCCCATAAATTATCCAAAGCAGCTGCAGTTCCCAGCCTTAATTACAGTACTCACGACACACTTATGCTACCACACAAGCTCCCCAACTTTATTAAAACTCTAAAACTCAGGAATGGTTTCCTTCCCCTCCTCCAATTTTAATATGGATCCTCAGGGAAGCTTCTGTGGAGAGGTATCAGGGTCTGAAATGAGCTATGGCTGTTGCTGTGCATTAAAAACCAACTAACAGAGACTTCCCCCTCCAAATTCATGCCTTGTTCAGCTGCTGTCCTTGCACTAGAATACTGAAGTGCTTGCTCTGAGAGGCCATCTTGCTGTAATTCTCCAAGCTCTGAAGCTGCCTTTTGAGATTGTGTCAAACAGATGGACACTTTCTTTCTTGGGATCCAGAAATTGAGTGATCCTTTGTCTGGTAGCCTTGGCTTGCTGGATCATCATCATACCCCATGGATCAAATCCTGGTTCTGATCCTTTAGAAGGCTGGAAATGAGGAAGGGGAAAGAAGTAGAAGTGCAGTACCAAAAAAATGTCACTGGGATTGGTGGATGCATTGTTATGATGCTTACAGCTCCTCACTCTGACACACATCTGGGTCTGGCCTCTGGTCTATGAACAGAAATATTAGGAGTTGGCATTATGGCTTTTTCTAACTATCTCGATGCAACAAACACTTTGAAAATTTTGAAATGATGTGAATCATTGCAAATGAATTTTTGAAATTCATAGTTTTACTAGGAAGCAAACATGGGTAAGGCCAGAGGGAGGGGAGTGACAGGTGTAGACTGAGAAGGGACATCTTGAGGAGGGCAGGGGTCCCACAACACTGCTATAGATACATGTTTTTATATGACTGTACAGCTACAGGGTAAGTAGGAAGGATGTAATAACTGTGGCTTAAGTATTTAAGGAAAGGAAATCACTTTTGGTGGGCCAAGATGGGAATAAGATGACAGACAGGTCTAAATGGATAGGAAAATAAATGGAAGGAGAAGAACATAAATCCAAAGATCAGAAAGACAAAAAAATTGCCGTATTTCAGAAACACAACAGAGAGCAGGCAGAAGACCTGCTGAAGACCCCAAAGTTTCAGAGGGACCAAATAATTCCTATTTTGGAGAGGTCCTAGTAGTTTCTAGTGAGTTAGTAACTGGACCTGGATAGTTCTAAATCAGCACATCTCACTCCCGGTTTGTTAGAATCATAGAATCAGAGTTGGAAGGTATCACAAGGACAACCCAGTTCTAATCCCCTTGCCATGGGCAGGGACACCTCACACTAGATCAGGCTGTCCGGAGCCTCATCCTAGCCTGGCCTTAAACACCTCCAGGGATGAGGCTTCCACCACCTTCCTGGGAAACCCATTCCAGGGTCTCACCACCTTCATGGTGAAGAACTCTTTCCTAACATCCAGTCCTATCACTACCTGACATCCCCAAAAAGTCTGTCACCAGCTTTCTTTAGGCCCCCTTAAGATACTGAAAGGCCATAATAATTGTTATTGATATTCATCTTCCATCCTGAAATGGAATAAACATCCCAAATTTTAAGTTCCTGTGGAATAGTACAGTCTTCATCATTCATCATTGAATCATAGAGTCACCCAGGTTGAAAGGGATGTCTAAAGGTCACTTAGTCCAACCCCCCTGCAGTGAGCAGGGACATCCTCAACTAGATCATGTCTATTCCTCCTGATTGACATGCATCAGGAAATGTTTAGATTATTAATTTTACAGTGCCTCAGGATGTAACAAAGCATTCTGCAATGCTGCAAGTGAAAGGAAAACATGTCTTTTTAAACAGAGTTTAATTTTTTAACCTTTTTTTTCCTACCCAAACAAATGCTTGTGTTTCTAATTCAAGCTTATCAGCAGCTGAAACTTCAGGAGCTGACCAACTCTGTTATTTATTCAGCCAAGGAAAGAACACAGGGTCCAACAGAGAGCTGCCAGGATGACTGGGGGACTTGAGCATCTCCCGTATGGAGAGAGACTGAGAGCCCTGGGGCTGTTTAGGCTGGATAGGAGAAGACTGAGAGGAGATCTGATCAATGTCTATAAATATCTGAGGGGTGGGTGTCAAGTGGATGGGACCAGTCTCTCTCTACTGGTCAGCAATAAGACAAGGAGCAGTGGCTACAAACTGGAATATAGAAGCTTTCACCTCAACATGGGGAGAAACTTCTTTACAATTAGGGTAATGGAGAACTGACACAGGCTGCCCAGAGAGGTTGTGGAGTCTCCTTCTCTGGAGACTTTCCAAATCCACCGGGATGCAGACTACCCTAGGGGATCCTGCTTTGTCAGGGGTGTTGGATTTGCTGATCTCTGGAGGTCACTTGCAACCTCTAATATTCTGTGATAAGGAAAATAAAGAAGCTCAACATGCGCAGGCAGTGTGCACTTGCAGCCCAGAGAGCAAATTCTGTTCTGCGCTGCATCAAGACAAGTGTGGCCAGCAGGGTGAGGGAGGTGATTCTTGCCCTCTACTCCACTCTGGTGATATCCCATCTGGAGTACTGCATCCAGTTCTGGAGCCCCTGTTGCAAGAAGGATACGGACATGCTGGTGTGTGTCGAGAGGAGCACCATGAGGATGATCAGAGAGATGGGGCTCTTCTTTTATGGAGACAGACTGAGAGATTGGGGCTGTTCAGTCTGGAGGAGAGAAGACTCCGAGGAGACCTTATTGTGGCCTTCCAGTATTTGAAGAGGGCTACAAGGAAGCTGGAGAGGGACTTTTTAGGATGTTGGGTAGTGATGGAGCTAGAGGGAATGGAGTAAAACTAGAAGAGGATAGATTCAGACTGTATACTAGGAAGAAGTTCTTCACCATGAGGGTGGTGAGACACTGGAACAGGTTACCCAGGGAGGTGGTGGAAGCTCCATCCTTGGAATTTTTTAAGGCCAGGTTGGATGAGGCTCTGGACAGACTGATCTAGTGTGAGGTGTCCCTGCCCATGGCAGGGGGGTTGAAGCTAATTATCCTTGTGGTCCCTTCCAACCCTGACAATTCTGTGATTCCATGATTTTTTTTTTCTTTGCATGTTGCAAAGAACCACCCCCCTCTCAAACAAAAACAACAAGCAAACAAAAACAACAAGCAAAAACCAAAAACCAAACCCCAAACTGAACACACTCCCCCCTCCAATAATAATAACAGGAAACCAACAAAAAACCCCAAACGAAAAGGTGTTCCTTTTAGGATGTTCCCCTTAGGAATAAATCCCCTCAGCAGCTGTAAACCTGTCTGTGGCTGGGAAGCGTGATATGTCAAAAGGCAGCAAATGAGCAAGCTCTGCATTTGAATGCTCAGGCATTTGAGCCAAGAGATCACACACGGTTCTCTGGATAAAAACAAAAGAAGCAATTAATTACAAATTACACAGTGATAGCGATTCCTGTTGAGAATTAGGCTGAATTTTCTCGTGTTTAGTAGCTCTCCATCCCACAGTGCCCTCTTCTGAGACACAGGAAAGTCTGAAGATGATGGGAAGAGACATAAGCTCTCAAAGCTTTCCTAGTTCAGCACTTCTCAGTGTTCTTTCTCTTGCTGCCTAGGGTAGGGTCCTTTGAACCCAGAAGAGCAGACACAGAAGCTGTTTTAAAAGGCATCCCTATGGAACCTATGTTATGCTTTCCTTGCCTTTTCTGTCCTTTATTTCACAGAGACAGTTGTACTTTGCGTTTTTAACTCAGATTGACTTAATTTCCTGCTCTCTTAGCCCTTTACTGCTAGGTCAGACACCTCTATCCATATCCAAGTTTTACTTTCACTGGCTCTTCCAGGTCTTAGCTTCATCTCTTCAAGTCATGTAGCACAGCCACTGCTGTCACTTTGCATCCATAAACTGGCAGAGAATTTGCTAAACTGTGTCATATGCTGTCCAAAAACATCCACACCTCTATCATGATCCTGGAAGCAGTAAAATGACTTAGTCAGAAGACAGATCAGCTGCGGGAAAAGTCTGTTAGTGTGCTAAGTGCTGTGTCCTTGCAAACTACAAGCATGGTGTTAATCTCAATGCCATCTTTGGGCCCTTCCTGTCTCCAAGAATAAAGGATGTGTAGCATCAGTTTGAGGGAAGGTTGCTTGATATAGGCCAAGTATACACAGCTGTGGCAGCCACAGCATAGGCATTTGGATGTTGTGCCTTTTACTGCCCACAGCTCCACTTAACTCACCGTTGATCTCATGTGAATTTGGTGAGTATCTGATAGCTTCTTACCCTGGTCTGCTTTGCTCCTCACCTGTATGCATTTCTGCCTGCATGTTCTGTGTCTGCCTGCTATCCTTCCTGGTTCAGCAGCTCAGGTCATTCTTTTACTGACTTTTCCTCATTTATATCTGCTCAACTTGTCCCTTGCCAAATTCCTATTGTTGCCCATTAATAGGGACCTTGGAGTCTGGGTTGATGAAAAGCTCAACATGAGCCTGCAGTGTGCACATGCAGCCCAGACAGCCAACCGAGTCCTGGGCTGCATCAAGAGCAGCGTGGCCAGCAGGCCAAGGGAGGGGATTCTGCCCCTTTACTCTGCTCTCGTCAGACCCCACCTGGAGTACTGTGTGCAGTTCTGGAGCCCTCAGCACAGGAAGGACATGGAAGTGTTGGAGCGGGTCCAGAGGAGGGCCACAAAGATGCTCAGAGGGCTGGAGCAGCTCTCCTATGAGGACAGGCTGAGAGAGTTGGGGCTCTGCAGCCTGGAGAAGAGAAGGCTTCCAGGAGACCTTATAGTAGCCTTCCAGTATCTGAAGGGGGCCTACAGGAAGGCTGGGGAGGGATTATTTACAAGGTCTTGGAACGACAGGGCAAGGGGCAATGGGTTTAAACTGGCAGAGGGGAGATTTAGACTGGATGTTAGGAGGAAGTTCTTTACAGTGAGGGTGGTGAGGCACTGGAACAGGCTGCCCAGGGAGGTTGTGGCTGGTCCTTCCCTTGAGGTGTTCAAGGCCAGGTTCCTCATTTCACTCTTTCCTAACATCCACCTTAATGCTACTTGCTTCTGGCAAACGGAGTGCTAAACAGTACATCCTTTTCTACACTTGGATGACTGAAGGTGGGATAAATATCTACTTATGTATTGATAGAAGATCCTGGTTGCTCCATTTTTCCCATCTGGTTAGGTTCTCCAGCTACTGATTGGGTAATCAGCTTGAGCTGGGTGAGGAGTCTGGAGCACAGCCCTATAAGGAGTGGCTGAAGGAACTGGAGTGGTTTAGCCTGAAGAAGAGGAGGTTCAGGGAGGACCTTATCGCTGTCTACAACTTTCTGAAAGGAGACTGCAGCCAAGTGGGTGTTGGTCTCTTCTCCCAGGCAATCAGCGACAGAATGAGAGGACACAGTCTCAAGCTACTCCAGGGGAGGTTTAGGCTGGATGTTAGGAAGAAGTTCTTCACAGAAAGAGTGATTTGCATTGGAATGGGCTATGGACATTATCTATCTGGACTTCTGTAAGGCCTTTGACATGGTCCCCCACAACATCCTTCTCTCTAAGCGGAGATACAGAGTTGATGGGTGGACTGTTCAGTGGAAGAAGAATTGATTGGTTGATCACATTCAGAAGGCAATGATCTCCTAGGTAACCGGCGTCAGACAAGAGAACACAGTCTCAAACTGGGCCAGGGCAGGTTTAGGTTGGACATTAGGAAGAATTTCTTCACAGAAAGAGTGATTTGCATTGGAATGGGCTGCCTGGGGAGGTGGTGGAGTCACCATCCCTGGAAGTGTTTAAAAAGAGACTGGATGTGGCTCTTGATGCCATGGTTTAGTTGATTAGGTAATGTTAGGTGATAGGTTGGACTTGATCTTGAAGGTCTTTTCCAACCTGATCGATTCTATGATGCAAGGCTCCCTTATGCAGTGAGGCAGCAACAGTCTGGCTAGTGAGAGAAATGGAGAGAGGATCAGCAGAGGATTCAGTGGACAGTGTCCTAAGTTTTGAAGGTGTGATGGTTTGGGAGTTCCCTGCCCCCCACACTTTGTAAAAGCACCCAGACTAGAACTCAACTGACTGGAATTTAAAGACTGAAGCTCTATTTACAGATTAGCACAATGTACAAGCAGAGATATACACAATATACAGGAATATTTACATAAATATACAAGTTAAAGGTAATACAGAAACACAACTCCCCTCCCAGAAATCAGAGACCCCAGGAGGGGCTCCCAACCACCCTTCCACCTTCTCCCCACCCCTGTACCTTACCCCAGGGTTTGCCTTATGCTCAAGGTGAGTTTGGAGAATCGGCCAGTGGGGTTAAAGGAAAAGTGGTTAGCTAGGTTACTTGGCAGAAGTCTAGACCAAACCAGCTAGAGAGCTTGAGACTCTCCAAGCCTGCATCTTATCTATGTTTGTGTTCTTATTCTTATACATCTCAGCAAGCCTCAGTGAAGTAGACATCACCATTGTTTTCTTTTCACAGCCTATAATATAATTTTATCTGTTAAAAATAGTTAAAAATATTCCAATTAGCCTCAAACCAGCACAGAAGGTCTGCAAGATGGGCAGTTTAGACAGTTCTGGACTATTAGATGCATATATTGGAGCGTGTTCTGAATTTGGATATTAAACAGCAGATAGTTATGTTACATCACAGTTTGAGATGCAAATGATAGCTGAGTGAGACCACCTCAAATATGTAGGTGTTTTTACATTCAGTGTTTCGTTCAGAAAGCCTTATATCAAGTTTCAAAGATTTTCACTACCAACATATTTAAATATAAATACATTTACTTTCCAATAAAAGCAGCACCCCAACATCCCACTGCTAGTCAAATATCTCTTCCTCTTACAGGAGTCAAAGGGATGCTGCCCACTGACCCTGGTGATCTCGTGATAGCCATTAGTCAAAATTTGCTATCCAGAAATTTCCATGTCTTTGTTCTGCTGCTGCTGGTGATGTTGAAAGAGTCAGTCTAGCCTTAGTAGTATTTTCTGTTGTTTTCTCACATCTCATGAATATATTCAAGGTAGTTTACAAATTTACTTAAATTCTTTTGTTTAAAGTGGAAAAAAAAATGTCAAAATACCTTCAAATATCTTCCATTATGTTCTTTGTTGCTCTGCTGTGTTTCTGTCTCTCCCTATATTTTATTATTAAGATGGTCTGCTTTTACTTTTATGATGTGAAGTCTGTCAAAACAATGCATTAAATAATTCTGAATCATTATCATCCAATACTAAATCTGTTGCTTTCTCCATTTTTTAAAAAAAATTTTTTCCCCTTTCCCTCAGATGGTCCAGGATTGAAACCTATTTGCTGAATATTTTACAGTTGTGGCTGAAATCTTCTTTTGTCTTCCTACTGAGAGCTCTTCAAACAATAGTATTCACTGCTCAAAGACCTCAATGAAGGGTCTTGCCTGTGACACTTCCAGGGATCTGAAGGATACAGGAATGATCCACACACTGACCTGGCTCTTTCAGTCAATAGTGGGGAGATGGTCTGGACCAACATGAAGTATGGACATCACGTTTGAGAAGGACAAGAATTATGGAATTATTTTAGCATGTTCTCCAAGGCCTCAGTAGTCCATGACCTGCACAAGTAAATTTTTTTGGGGGAGTTATATGGGATCACATGTGGTCTGCAGCCTGGAAAAATCTTTAAGGGGTTGCTTTAAATCTGAGGAGAGCATAGCATTTGCTCTATTAATCTATCACTCTATAGGTGATCTACCAATCAGTCACCAAGGGGAAGACAGCACAAACAGTACTTATGTGGCTTTATGACATTCCTTGAGAAATGGTGGAAATGTTCCTATCTCTGTTTGTCTCAGCTGAAAACTGATCCCAACCTAATGATAAATTCCCTGTTTGTGGCTCTTTGTAGGATGAGAATGTCATGCCCAGACAAAAAGGAAAGTCTCATGTGAGCTCTATAAGGATGGAGCAGGGAAATATGCAACATACAGAAAAAAAATCAGGAGAGTGGTTCTGCTCTGCTTAACAGCTAACTATGTGTGGCTGTTACAAATAATATTTTCTGCATACAGTTTATACCACCCCAGGAGCAATTCAGAATTTTTTGCAGAGGATCACAGGATCAGAGGATGTTAGGGGTTGGAAGGCACCTCTGGAGATCATCAAGTCCAATCCCCCTGCCAGAGCAGGAACATAGAATCCAGTGCAGGGCACACAGGCACACATCCAGACAGGGCTGGAAAGTCAGCAGAGAAGGAGACTCCACAACCTCTCTGGGCAGCCTGTGCCAGGGCTCTGTCACTCTTACAGTAAAGAAGTTCTTCCTCATGTTGAGGTGGAACTTCTTGTGCTGTAGTTTCCATCCATTGCCTCTTGTGCTATCCCAGGGCACAAGTGAGCAGAGGCTGGCCCTGTCCCTTCCTTCCTGACCCCCAGCTCTCAGAGATTTATAGATATTGATTAGATCCTCTCTCAGCCTTCTCTTCACCAGACCAAAAAGCCCCAGGTCCCTCAGCCTTTCCTCATCAGGCAGCACTCCAGTCCCTTCACTATCCTCATAGCCCTCTGTTGGACTCTCTCAAGTAGATCCCTCTTGAACTGGTAAGCCAAAAGTCTGAACAAGGCACTGTAATTATTCCAGGCCATGAGGCTATAAGGACTCATAGAATCATAGAATCAACCAGGTTGGAAGAGACCTCCAAGCTCACTCAGTCCAACCTATCACCCAGCCCTAGACAATCAACCAGACCATGGCACTAAGTACCCCTTTCAGTCTTTGCTTGAACACCTCCAGGGACAGTGACTCCACCACCTCCCTGGGCAGCCCATTCCAATGCCAATCACTCTCTCTGTCAAGAACTTCTTCCTAACATCCAGCCAATATATCTTTTGGCACAATTCGAGACTTTGTCCTCTTGTTTTGCTGCTGGTTGCCTGGGAGCAGAGCCCAACCCCACCTGGCTACAACCTCCTTTCAGGTAGTTGTAGACAGCAATGAGGTCACTCCTGAGCCTCCTCTTTTCCAGGCTGCACACCCCCAGCACCCTCAGCCTCTCCTCACAGAGCTGTGCTCCAGGCCCCTCACCAGCCTTGCTACCCTTCTCTGGACATGTTCCAGCACCTCAACATCTCTCTTAATTGAGTGGCCCAAAACTGGACACAGGGCTCAAGGTGTATCCTGACCAGTGCTGAGTCCAGGGACAGTATAACCTCCCTGGTCCCACTGGCCACACTATTCCTGATCCAGGCCAGGATGCCATTGACTTCTTTGTATTAAGCATGCTTTGTATATGATTGTAGAAGCCACAACTCAGCAACATGACTGATTCCTTCCTTATCTCTATTCCTGCCAAGAGAGCCAATGAAACGTCAAGTTTGGAATTGTTTTCTGCAGATACTGCCAGATTTTCTATAATAATGTAATCATACATTATAGACAAGCAAATTAGGGCTAAGTATCTTCATGTGGATTGACATATGTCCCCCACACTTTTCAGTCTGCTAACACTGGGTGTGTATGCAAGAATAAAGCCCTGTCTTGTGCCCAGACAAAACCAGCGTACTGGAATTGAAATGGCCAATCTCTTTAGACAGCAGGCAGGCACACACTTTTCCAAATGCCTTTTCTTGGGAGATTTAGTGGTCTTAATAAGCACAACTGGCCCTACAGCTGTGGGGAAATGATGTGTTGTTGGAAAGCTGCTGTTTCTGCCCTTTCCAACACCCTGTGTCACAAGTGAAGCCCTATGCCTTTTCAGCAGCAATGTCTGCGGTAGCTGCAGCAGCAGCTCTGTGCCAGTAAGCAGATCTTGACCTTTCTGTTAGTGAAAAATGGACTGAATTGTGCTTACTGTAACTTTCTGACAATGTGCATCAGCCCAGCAAGAACAGAGAGGCTTGGACAGACTGAGAGTTGGGCAAAGAGGAACCTAATGAGGTCCAACAAGGATAAATGCAGAGTCCTGCACCTGGGAAGGAAAAATAAACTACACCAGTACAGATTGGGATGAGATCTCCTGGAAAGCAGCCCTGTGAAGAAGGACCTGGGAGTACTGGTGGACAACAGGTTCTGCATGGGACAGCAATGTGCCCTCATGGGCAATGGAATCCTGGGGTGCATTAAGAGGAGTGTGGCCAGCAGTTTGA
>VWZE01001490.1:103911-116055 GCA_013396675.1 Eubucco bourcierii | reverse complement strand
GACTCATAGAATCATAGAATCAACCAGGTTGGAAGAGACCTCCAAGCTCACTCAGTCCAACCTATCACCCAGCCCTAGACAATCAACCAGACCATGGCACTAAGTACCCCTTTCAGTCTTTGCTTGAACACCTCCAGGGACAGTGACTCCACCACCTCCCTGGGCAGCCCATTCCAATGCCAATCACTCTCTCTGTCAAGAACTTCTTCCTAACATCCAGCCAATATATCTTTTGGCACAATTCGAGACTTTGTCCTCTTGTTTTGCTGCTGGTTGCCTGGGAGCAGAGCCCAACCCCACCTGGCTACAACCTCCTTTCAGGTAGTTGTAGACAGCAATGAGGTCACTCCTGAGCCTCCTCTTTTCCAGGCTGCACACCCCCAGCACCCTCAGCCTCTCCTCACAGAGCTGTGCTCCAGGCCCCTCACCAGCCTTGCTACCCTTCTCTGGACATGTTCCAGCACCTCAACATCTCTCTTAATTGAGTGGCCCAAAACTGGACACAGGGCTCAAGGTGTATCCTGACCAGTGCTGAGTCCAGGGACAGTATAACCTCCCTGGTCCCACTGGCCACACTATTCCTGATCCAGGCCAGGATGCCATTGACTTCTTTGTATTAAGCATGCTTTGTATATGATTGTAGAAGCCACAACTCAGCAACATGACTGATTCCTTCCTTATCTCTATTCCTGCCAAGAGAGCCAATGAAACGTCAAGTTTGGAATTGTTTTCTGCAGATACTGCCAGATTTTCTATAATAATGTAATCATACATTATAGACAAGCAAATTAGGGCTAAGTATCTTCATGTGGATTGACATATGTCCCCCACACTTTTCAGTCTGCTAACACTGGGTGTGTATGCAAGAATAAAGCCCTGTCTTGTGCCCAGACAAAACCAGCGTACTGGAATTGAAATGGCCAATCTCTTTAGACAGCAGGCAGGCACACACTTTTCCAAATGCCTTTTCTTGGGAGATTTAGTGGTCTTAATAAGCACAACTGGCCCTACAGCTGTGGGGAAATGATGTGTTGTTGGAAAGCTGCTGTTTCTGCCCTTTCCAACACCCTGTGTCACAAGTGAAGCCCTATGCCTTTTCAGCAGCAATGTCTGCGGTAGCTGCAGCAGCAGCTCTGTGCCAGTAAGCAGATCTTGACCTTTCTGTTAGTGAAAAATGGACTGAATTGTGCTTACTGTAACTTTCTGACAATGTGCATCAGCCCAGCAAGAACAGAGAGGCTTGGACAGACTGAGAGTTGGGCAAAGAGGAACCTAATGAGGTCCAACAAGGATAAATGCAGAGTCCTGCACCTGGGAAGGAAAAATAAACTACACCAGTACAGATTGGGATGAGATCTCCTGGAAAGCAGCCCTGTGAAGAAGGACCTGGGAGTACTGGTGGACAACAGGTTCTGCATGGGACAGCAATGTGCCCTCATGGGCAATGGAATCCTGGGGTGCATTAAGAGGAGTGTGGCCAGCAGTTTGAAGGAGGCTCTCCTGCCCCTCTAATCTGTCCTGGAGAGGCACCTCCTGGAATATTGTGTTCAGTTTTGGACTCCCCAGCTCAGGAGGGACAGGGATCTACTCAAAAGAGTCCAATGGAGGGCTACAAATATGATAAAGGAGCTGGAGCACTGCCCTGTGAGGAGAGGTTGAGTGACCTGGGGCTTCTTGGTCTGGTGAAGAGAAGATGTAGAGGGGATCTAATCAATATTTATAAATATCTGAGGGCTGGGGGTCAAGGGGGAGGGGACAAACTCTGCTCAGTTGCACCCTGTGATAGGACAAGGGGTAATGGATATAAACTACAGCACAGGAAATTGCACTTCAGTGTGAGGAGAAACTTCTTTACTGTAAGGATCAGAGAGCACTGGAACAGGCTGCCCAGAGAAGTTGTGGAGTTTCCTTCTCTGATGACTTTCCAGACCTGTCTGGATGCATTCTTGTGCAAACTGCCCTCGATTCTGTGGTCTTGCTCTGGCAGGGAGGTTGGACTGGAAGGTCTCCAGAGGTTCCTTCCAACCCCTAACACCCTGTGATCCTGTGAGCAAGGTGGACCCGATGAGTGTTTTTTAGAAGGAAAGCAAAATATAGTTAAGTTTATTTAAAAGTGAATATGTGTGCACACATTTGTAAGCATACCTCTCTCTGTCCAGGGAGGAATAGACTTTTCTGCCACACAGCAATGTCAGGAAATATCATGAGGGCACAGTATATTGAAGTCATTGCATCTTAGAGTGTGAATTTTGCACCACAGGTATAAGAAAAATACTGCTCTGGCTTTGTTATTGTTCTGAGAGAACTGCTAACAAACTGGTGACCCTTCAGAGAAATAAGAACCTTTTGTGACTAAAGGAAGGGTGAAAAATTGTGCTCTAATATAGTTGCCACATTGCTATGGTAAAGAAAAAGTGAAAGATGGAGGAGTCAGAATCCAGGTCAGAACACTAACCTAGAACAAAATGACAATACATCCCAAAGGGTGGGGGTACAGCTTTCTTTTGGACCCCATCTTTTGAAAAGTGATTTTTATTTCCAAATGCTCATCTCAGGCTGTAATCTGAAGTAGCTAAGGACAACTCTCCCCCCCATAAGAAATAATTTTTCTTTGCTGAAGCAGCTGTGTTGAGAACTCTGTCAGATGCTCATATATCAGAAACTGTGAAGGGACTAAGAAAAATTGTTTCCAAGACTGCAAGGAGACAGCTAAAGAAAATGAGCTTTGTACAGCTACCCCAGAGGGAACACAGTAAAGAAAACGGAGGAAGAAATGGACTTTTCCCAAAATCTGCAAGTCATTGACATCCATTTTTATAGACCCTGTGTATAACCACTAGATGGATAAAGAATGCCTTGATGGCTGCACCCAAATAATGGCTGTCAATGGCTCCATGTCCCAGTGGAGGCCAACGACAAGCAGAGTCCATCAGAGATCAGTCCTGGGACCAGTCTTGTTTAACATATTTGTGGGCGCCATGGCCAGTGGCATTGAGCGTCACTTCAGCAAGTTTGCCAATGACACCAAGCTGTGTGGTGTGGCTGACAGCTGGAGGAAAGAATCCATCCAGAGGGACCTTGACAGGCTGGAGAGGTGGACCCAAGCTACCCTCATGAAGTTCAACAAGACCAAGTGCAAGGTCCTGCATCTGGGTCAAGGCAATCCCAAGCACCAATAGAGGCTGGGCATTGACTGGCTGGAGAGCAGCCCTGATGAGAGGGACTTGGGGGTGCTGATGGATGAGAAGATCAATATGAGGTGTCAGTGTGCTCTTGCAGCCCAGAGAGCCAACCAAAGCCTGGGCTGAAGCAAGAGAAGTGTGACCAGCAGGGCAAGGGAAGTGATCCTCCAACTCTACTCTCTGGTGAGACCCCACCTGGAGTACTGCATCCAGTTCTGGAGTCACTATTACAAGAGGGATATGGATGTGCTGGATGGAAGGTGTCCGGAGAAGGGCCACAAGGATGATCAGGGGGCTGGAGCTGCTCTGATGTGAGGAGAGTCTGAGGGAGTTGGGGCTGTTCAGTCTGGAGAGAAGGTTCTGAGGTGGCTGATTCTATGATTCGCATACATTTGCTTCTATCTTGCATGTGAGGACATTTAAAAAAGATGTTTAAAGAAAACTTATTGAGGGGTTTTATGTTCACGAGTTTGCAAGATGTGCTCGGGAATATTGTAGGAGATCTGCGGCATTCCTTACTTGTGCACTACAAGATTTTGTCCTCTCCTGCATATATGGAAGGAGTCCCTGAGAGAGGTATAAGGATTAAGAGCAAGAGTATCAAAGAAAGGATTATGAGGCTGCATGAGTGATGGCAGTAATATTTCAGAGGAAAGCAGTATTAAAAAAAAAAATAAAAAAGGAAAGCAATTGGAGGGGAAATTCATCTGAGTTTCCTAGCTTTAGTGATATGATCTCAGATGTAGAAATGGCTTTATTCCCTGGATGTGCTCTTTTTTTTTTTTTCTATCTCTTTTTGCTTATTGAAAGTGGATTTTCCTAGGCAAATTTTGGGTTTCTTTGGATCTGAAAGAAGAAGAATTGTTCTAATTGAGAAAGAAAAGTAGCAAGCCAATTGTGGAGCTTGAAAATGTGGGATGTGATGCTGAATGTCCAAGCTGAGGTAAATGTCACAGAAATAATGCATTTTGACCTGTGAGAAGCGTACCAGCCTCTGTGCTGACCAAGGAAAGAATGTGATGCTCCTCTGCAGGAGCCTCCCCTAGGATGTTTTAATATCTCCTGCAGTATGGTAGTGAGCAGAGCCTTCCTAGAGACATCCTCTTTTACATGGAGATGTGCCAAGTGCCTTATTTGGGGAGCCTCAGCTGTGACTTCAGGCAAAGCTACAACTGGGTCTGGATGCATCAGCAGATTGGAAAGGAGCAAAAGGAAAAAGCAGGAGGTAGAGCTGTTACTCAGCATGTGGGGAAACCTTTAACTCTCATGTATAGATCAGCAGCCTTTCTACCATCCTCTGTTTTACTGAAGCTTGAATCATCAAGCTGCCTGAAATGCTTGCACAGGTTTTCCTGTTGTCCCATGTGCCCATCAGGTGTGCTGGCTGATTGATGACTGTTCAGGGTCTTTCTGTAAATTGGCCTTGTGTCCTGGATGGTAGAAGGAATAAGTTTGACAGTTACTGTGATTTTTAAAACAGTATTCCTTGTCAGCAACCAGACCTCTGCAGATTGCTTTCTGATCCTAGTGAACAGCATGCCAAATATATTGTTATTTTATGAGCGTCTTTCCACCTTCCTAATTCCAGAAGTTTCTGGGGAGTGTGAAGCTCATGAGCAGAGTGCTAATACAGCCCATAAATTGTGTCCATGGCAGTACAGCACTTGAGCATTCCTGGAGGAGAACAGCCTTTAGCAAAATCCTTTGCTCTGCATTAGGCATGATACCTGCTGTAATGATCATAGCTTGATTCCAAGTTACAATTTATTGGTAGCTGCCATTCTGTTGCCAGGACACATTCACTTTTATTTACTTTATAGCAGGGCTCAGAGGGTGACTGTTAAGAGGACAATATGAATCTCTGTAGATCAGTGCTCACCAATTTCTTGTGCAGTCTGGACAAGCCCCTGTGGGCTGCACCTGCAACTCACCCATGCTGGTCATCAAGCTGCCCTGAGGCTTTCATCCTCCTGTAATTTTTTTTCACCTGCCACCTGGATCAAAACCACCCAGGATTGTATAATCATAGAATGGTTTAGGTTGGAAGGGACCTCAAAGATCATCCAGTTTCAACCCCCTACCATAAGCAAGGACACCTCCTGCTAGTACAGGTTGCTCACCCAGTCTGGCCTTAAACACCTCCAGGGAAGAAGCAGCCACAACCTCCCTGGCCAACCTGTTCCAGTGTTTCACCATCCTCACTGTGAAGAACTTCTTCCAAATATCCAGTTTAAATCCCCCCTCTTCCAGTTTAAACCCATTACTCCTCATCCTGCCAATACAAGGCCTTGTAAATAATCCCTCCCCAGCCCTCCTGTAGCCCCCTTCACATACTGGAAGGCCACTCCAAGGTCTCACAGAAGCCTTCTTTTCTCCAGGCTTAAAAGCCCCAGTTCTCATAGCCTGTTCTCATAGCAGAGCTGCTCCAGCCCTCTGAGCATTTTCGTAGCCTCCTTGGGACTTGCTCCAACAGTTTGATGCCCTTGTATTGGGGGCTCCAGAACTGTATGCAGTAAGGCTAAGTACAGATGAAAGGGTTATGCACATTAGTACTCTATGCCAAGGCAACTGTCTTTTGTATGCCAGTCTCTGTGAAACAGTCCAAACCCCTCTGAATGTTGAGCAATAGCATGGTGGAAGCAACACTGCATGCATGCCTTGTTCTCATTAAATGTGACTCCGGTGAACCTCAGAGAATGAGCTCAAGGGATCATTGAACAGACCTAGTTTGTCTGTCCTAATGTAATATATGCAACCAGCATATGTGCCTCAGGTTTCTCCATCTGACAAGGGGAGAGTTAAGCACCTGAGGATGAGATCTGAAAGAGGGAATCTGCATAACTGTTGTTATGTTTGGTGGGTGCAATGGAAAAATGTAAAGCAGTCCTGCTGGAAGGAGTCATAATCCAGAGCTACTCCGCAGGTGGGTGTATGGAGTCAAATTCACTTTGACTTTTCATTTAATTTGCTTACCAATGTTTCCTTCCAGTGGAAGGAAATTATATAAATGGGACATGGCTCTTGATCGGAAGTCAAAAGAAATATTCCTACATTTCATAGTCTCCATGTAATGTCTTAAATACGAAGCGGGAAGAGCAGTAACTTCCTTAGCTCATACAGATAGGGAATGATACATAAAGGATCCTGAGATGCTCACAAACTAGAATAATAAGAATTTAGAGAGGAAGTCCCCTAGGCAGAGGTGGTGCTATTCAGCACACTGGGGGTCCAGTGTGCCAGGTACCATGTAAAGATGCAGGAAATGACATTTGGTCCCCAGGTATTGTCTTCCTCTAGAAACTGTTAGGTGCAAGTCCAGTAGTCTGTTTGCATACTGTGTGATTGGTATCAATGTTTGCATTAGTATTCAAAAAACAACAAAGGGTGTGTTAAAAATAGCAGAGATGAGAGAAAGAGGGCAATTACTTGGTTGTGTGAATAGGAAGGATAATATTAAGTTACTGTGTAATTAAGGTTAGATCAAGGTGAAATGAAGACAGCAAACAAGGCAAGTAAGGAAAGGTTACTTATTCTGGACCTAAACCTATCCCTACTGAATTTAATGAGAGGTTTACACTGACCTCTGTGAAAGCAAGGAGGTGTAGGCTTCAGGATAATTTAGAGACACATTCATCAGGCAGTTTAGTGAAACTTGATAATGTATAATAGAAAAAGAATTCACAGGCAAATAAATAAATGGGAACTTACTGAACTGAGCTCATCGTGCTTTGATAGGAGCTGCCCTCTCACATCGCACTGCGTGCTTATTACCAGGGGGGAAATGCAGGAGCCTGCTCCACATTAGACTATTTATTTATGGGCTTGCTTTAGGGCAAATCGTTTTCAAAAGGTCTGAACCTGGATGTGTTCTGCCACTGGTCAATCTCAGGCTGCAAGTCTGCTTACCAGCAGGATACCACTGCTGTTTTCATGCTTGGCTGGGAAACGTTTGTGCCTTAAATTCCATCTTGTTTGCAGCTATCAGAAAATGCTGCTTTCTTTTACTGAACAGGCATGGAAACTATTGATTTCTCTTCTGTGCTTGGGGGTGTGGGGGTGGGGGGTGTTGTTGGGACTGCCTGAAATGGTTCAAGAAAATCACTTGTGAGACAGAGAAGGAATTTAATTAAATCTTCAGCAAGGAAAAGGACTTAAATTATGAAAGATTGTGGTAAATTACTCACATAACAAATAGGTGCTTTGGAAACTGAAGTACAAATTAGGTTATCTAGTTTTTCAGCGCAAACCTAAGCAATTCCATTAAGCTGATTTCTGTCTTGTGGTAATATTTCATGGCTCATCAGAAGCTTGCTGAGACATCTTAATGACAGCTGGAAACAATGGTAATACAAAGCTTTTGCTTCCAGGTAAGGTGATAAGAACTTTCCTAAGAAAAGAACCTTAAAAAATGATGATACTTTCATGTGTTGCTACGTTCATAGTACCAATGAACACAGCACCGAATGTGTGCAAGGGATTTGAGCATTTGATGATCAGATTATCAAGTCTGATCCCTTTCCCTTCATGCATGTTGTCAATATTACCGCCTCATGCACGGCCACACTGAGAAGCAGGGGCAGTTACAATACACAGGAGCAACCACAGAATGGCAGAATACACCTGGTTGGAAGAGACCTCAAAGATGATCCTGCTCTGGTAGGAGGGTTGGACTAGATGATCTTTCGAGAGCCCTTCCAGCCCCTGACTTTCTATGATTCTATGATCATCCCGTCCAACCCTAGACCCAGCACTGAAGGGTCAATGCTAAATACAATACTCAAGATGTGACCTCACCAGTGCTGAGCACAGGAGGATGATCACCTCCCTGTTCCTGCTTGCCGCAGCATTTCTAATCCAAGCCAGGATGCCATTGGCTCTCTTGGCTGCCTGGGCACTGCTATCCAGCGAATACATCAGGTAGGATTCTTCTGGAACAAACAGCAGTGCTTTTGTCTCTAGGCTGGAGCTGTCTGCCACATGTGTAATGATGCAGTAC
The DNA here is from genome assembly GCA_013396675.1 of Eubucco bourcierii. NCBI lineage: Eukaryota > Metazoa > Chordata > Aves > Piciformes > Ramphastidae > Eubucco > Eubucco bourcierii. The sequence continues at coordinate 107,877 of VWZE01001490.1, read as the reverse complement.
CAGTCTGACTTTTTCGTTGTGTTCCCCTTCTCCCTGAACATATTCTGCACATCACCCTTGAGCTCTTGCTGTTATTTTACTGTGGTTAAGAACCGCAGTTGAGAAGGTCAGAGAGAACATCCAACTACTTCTCAGAAGCTTTTATCTGCATCTTTTATAAAGTATTAGGTCAGATCACCAGCAATCCTCAGGACTAGAAGAAATGGTTTCGTGCTGCCTCAGGGGAGGTTCAGGCTGGATACTAAGAGATATTTCTAGGAGTTTAAGCAAAGTGTGGACCTGGTGCTGAGGGACATGGTTTAGCATTGGCCATTAAGTTCTGGATCAAAAGTTGGACTGGATAATTTTTGAGGTCTCTTCCATGTGGATGTTTTCTGTGATTCTGTGCTCAGTAGCATCTCAGAAGATCAATCCCTTGGAGCACACGCTGCAATCAGCAACACTTTGATTTTCTTACACATACATTGCCTTCACTATCTTTCAGCATTAATTCTGCAGTGAGAAAAATACACATTGCCTACTGCACTCTGTAAGTTATCTCATTCCACCTGACTGCACACTGATATTCTACAACCTCACTTTACAGTATGCAGGATTCCTCCTCCCCTGCCCCTGCTTCTTTAGAGCATGCATTTAAATCTAGGAGTAACTGGGAGAGCTGTTGTGAAATTATGGGAGGCTTTTATTTCTGTCAATTCCCAGAGCATCTGGCTACAATTCATTTTGTGGTTAGGAGCGTGTGTGGCGGCAGAGTCAGATGAACAAACAAATACAGTTCTGATTTAAAACTGGTAGTTTTTCAGCAATAGCTATCTAGAGTGCATGTCTGACAGAGGAGAACTGAGACATTCTTTTGGAGGGTGACTTCAACCTCCAGATTATTTCAGCATGGTTTTGGATATGATTTCCCTTATTCTTCCTGCTTTTCCTCCAAGCAAATAACCAATTAAGTCATCTAGCAGCATCAGCATCAGCATCAGCAGTTGATATTTTGTAGTATCAGGTATGACAGTGCTTGGCTAGGGTAAAATGAGATCATGATTGGGTGACCTTTCAAAGCACACTACTGTGTTTTACATGAAATGGATGAAGTTATAGGACGTCCATGTTAGGTACAGTAAAATGCAGCAAATTAGAGCCAGGTCCTGACTATCTGTGACAGATTTTGCCAGTTCAAGACAAAAAATTGAACATTTGTTTGATTCCAATCTGTGCTGTTTGTTTGTTTGTCACATGGCATTTTTAATCTCAGAAATAGCAGAGGAAGAATAGTTCAGGGATATTACAGAAGTAACTCTTCCATTGCTTCTTACTATCAACCCTTGAATGCTCCCTCCCCTCCCCTTATTTGAGCACTACTCTGCAGAGGCTCAGTAGGAGAGCTGGGGAAAAAAAGATGAGTCTTTAACAGTGATGTTCCTTCAAGCTGTGAAAATAGAGCTTTTCCCCTTTTGACCCTAATTCTTCTGTGTGGGCTATGTATTGTCCATTAAGGTGACAGTGTATAGTCACAGGAACCAGTTTACTGGCCTCTGCAACATGCTCCTGCACAGCAAAATTGTCCTACAACTTCACTAAAATAATGAATTTTCCTAATTACTAATTACATAAATTCTCTCATCATTAGTGACTTAATAGATTCTTCTGCTTCAGGCCAGTTGTAATCCTTGTTTAACTTCAGCAAAGAGAGATGACTTTGTTCCTAGATCCAAAACATGGGCATTGTACCCCTATGACATTGTAAACATGATAGTTCTTATTCGGACCACTCATATTCCTACATCAGTAGGTTGAAATGAAGACTGAATCTTTGGGGATGAGTGGCTGGAGAGCAACCTGGCTGAGAGGGACCTGGGAGTGCTGAGTGACAACCAGCTGAACGTGAGCCAGCAGTGTGCCCAGCTGGCACAGAAGGACAATGGTATCTTGGATTTTATCAGGAATGATGTGGCCAGCAGGACCAAGGATGCACTTCTGCCCCTGTACTGCCACTGGTGAGACCTCACCTGGAGCACTGTGTGCAACTCTCAGCCTCTCACTTTAAGAAGGATATTGAGGTGCTGGCGTACATCCAGGGGAGAGCAGCGATGAGACAGGGGAGGGGGCTGGGGGGAGTCTAATGAGGAGAGGCTGAGGGAGCTGGGGGTGTTTAACCTGGAGAAGAGGAGACTTAGAAGGGACCTTATCACACTCTACAACTACCTGAAAGGAAACTGTAGTCAGATGGGGCCAAGGCTCTGCTCGCAGGAAACTTGTGACAGGACAAGAGAACATGATCTGAAGCTGTGCCAGGAGAGGTCTAGGTTGGATATTAGGAATTCCACTTCCTCATGGAAAGAGTGATTAGACAATGGAATGGACTGCCCAGGAAGGTGATGGAGTCATCATCCCTGGAGGTCTCTAAGAAAAGATTGTATGTGGCACTTGGTGGCATGATTTAGCTGATGTGGTGTTAGGTTATAGGCTGGACTTGATGATCTCAGAGGTCTTTTACAGCTCAGTGGTTTTGTGATACAAAATACCATTTTGTAATGTGGCAGGGATGATGCCCTTATACATAGGTGGAAATGGTAGCCTAGATGTTCTGTGTAAGAAATCCAGATTTAGGATACAAACTGTGCTCAGGAAGGAAGGAAACATGAAATCCAGCAGTTGGAGGTTTCAGAAATCTACAGAGATGAATTCTAGCAGAGCAGTAGGTAGCATATCTGTCAAAGGCAGTTGTTTCCTCAGCAATCTGTTTCAAGGGAAAATTAAACCCCTTGATTATCTGCATCCAATCTATACTACAAGAATGATGAAAAGATTAATGATCAAAGCTGTGTTTCTGTCTCAAGGGTCCCCTGATAGATGCAGCTGTCTGACATAATCTCCAGTTGCCTGAAATATGATTCCCTGGCTGGTTCATGTATGTGCTGCCCCACTTACTGAGTTGTGCATGGTGCAGGCATCTGTTTCTTACTTGTTTAAAAAAACATGCAGGAATAATTTAATCCCCATTAATGATACCAGCCTATGGTCCCAAAGTGAGCATTGACACGATAATTCGGTTCCAGGGCTCTGCTGCTCTTTATAAGCCACGAGAATGAAGAAGACTCATTCAGTTGAATCACTATCCCACTCATTTAAACATTGTATAATTGACCTGCACTATCCTTTCTGAAATGTTCATTAGTTTTGGTGCTGTCAAAAGCTTTGCTTTGTGGTCATTGTTTATCTGCTTATTTAGGTACTGTCCTTTCTTTTCATTATTGGTGCTGATTAGCAGGGCCTGCTTAGCTTTCTTTAGCCATTAGTCCTTTCTGTAGCCTTTTATTCCAATTCTTTTTTGCTTGTGGTGTGAATCATGCCAGTTTCCTCCTGTATGTTTTGGTTTTGTTTCTGGGTTCTTTTTTTTTTTCTTTTTAAAAATTTTTTTTATTTTCTTGTATGAGGCTATTTTGCTGCACTCTTTCAAGCCCAGTATGGAACACAGAGGAGAGCAGAACAAATGCTGTAGCATTCTTGAAAAACAAAGATGGTTGGCAGAAATGTGTATTTGGAGCTACATCTACCCAGGCAGAGTAGGTCATTGCTTAGCTCTGAGGCTCAAAAGAATTGGGCAAGAAAGTGTTCACTTAATGAAACATGTATCTAGCTTTCACTTGGTATCTCCACACCTTTGCATTTCATTGCCTGAGTCCCATAGACATGAGCTGCCTGTGCACTCCTCTTTTGGAGCACAACCTTTTGGCAAGGTATGGTTCCCTTGTAGTTTGGAGCCATGTTAGCACTGGGTATGCATCTGGGGGGAAGTCAGCTCCAGGTTGCCACTGCATGCTCAGTTTCTGCTGGAGAGCAAGCAGTGGTCAACACTTATGTAAAGTGACCACAGCTGTGATGCTGTGATGTTGGAATGGGGAATGCAGCATAAGGCTGCTCCTTTATTATCATGGCAATGTTTTTATTCCCCCCACCCCGGCCTTT
>VWZE01001490.1:89964-103813 GCA_013396675.1 Eubucco bourcierii | reverse complement strand
TTGTGAAAAGAAAATAATGATGAAGTCTGTGTCATTCATTGGTTTGGTGAGAGGGATAAAAAGCCAAAAAATAGAACAATTTGTCCCACTCCGGTCTGTGGTGCTGGATCTGTTTGCTTCCTCTTCTCTCCAGTCTAGTACCTTTTCTATTAACCTTGGCTAACAGAAAACAGCATAAGCTTTGCTGGTTGTTTTGTTTGTCTGAACGGGAAAGTAGAAGGAGAAAGAGAGAGTAGCTTTGAGCCCTTCTGGGTAGCTGTATTTGTCTGTGAGGGAGTTTGGATTTCTGTATTATTTCTAATTTATATATAGTTGTAACTGCTTGTAAATATTGTGTATATATGCTTGCAAATTTAATTTTGCTGAAAATACAGCTTCATCCTGCTGCCAAGCCATCTGAGCTAGTCTGGTGAATTCCAACAGTGAGCGTGTGGGGAAAGTTCCTAACTCACCACAAGTAATAAGACAATGAGCAACAGGTACAAATTTGAACATAGAAGGTTTCACCTCAATGTGAGAAGAAACTTCTTTACAATGAGAGTGACATAGTCCTGGAACAGGCTGCCCAGAGAAGTTGTGAAGTCTCCTTCTCTGGAGACTTTTAAAACCTGTCTGGATGAATTCCTGTGTGGAGTACTCCAGGTGATCCTGCTTTGGCAGGGGGGTTGGACTTGATGATCTCTGGAGGTCCCTTCTGGTCCGTAATGTTCTGTGATAATTCTGTGATCTGATGCCAGTGTGGAAGACAAGAACTAAAAACCTTTGACACACCAGGTATGAAAACCACAAGAAATGTGAAAAAGGCAATGTAATGGATAGAAGATATATTATTTAAAAGGTTATTATCTTTGGGTTTGTGTCATGTCCATGGGATATCTGAATATGCGCTTGGGTAGACTGATAAGAGTGAAAAGTCTTCTCCTTTAGGAGCAGATTTGGCCTTACATTGTCAGCAATTTTGTGGCTGAAATTCCCATTTCCTTCCTACTTCTTTTTGGCAAAAGAAAGACTTCCTACCTCAAGATCCTCTTGCTGCTATGCCTTGTAACTATCAATCTTCATTTACTTTGCTGTATAAAGAAATTAACCTTCCAGGAGGGCACTTTTTGAAAGTGTAGTGTAATTCCTTAGTACGGTTGACACTTGTTGAACCGCGCCTGGTTACATTGGGTAAGAAGTGCTGGTAGTGCCTGTACTTCATCTTCATATCAATGAGAGCCTGATGATCAATTTACTTTCTTGTCAAATACGCTCTTTAATGAGCTGCATTTTGTGTGGTTGACTGTTCTGTTAAAATCAATTTAATTAACCATCAAGATTTGACAGAACGCATTCAGGCAATGTCATTCATCTCAAAAGAATAATAATTTCAATCAAAGACAAGTTGCCAACCATTCTAATGAGGTATCTCAACATTAGCAAGGTTTCATGCTAATGATTAAAATGAGATATTTCAGGGTTTCTAACAAATTATGATTATAAACCAGATATTGCATTAATACCAGGGTACACTGTCACTATTTATTCACTAAGCCATCAGTGTTTAAAACAGATTCTTCCAAACTCCTGCATGAGTAAATTGGCTGGGAAAAGAAGGAAACAAATTATCCTCCACTCAGCTTGTCATTCAGGAGATTGTGCCACTCAGTTACTGCATGAAGGCAGGTGATAGCCTCGCAGCACATCTCACTTTGTGGGGTGCAGGTTCGCTACGGACAAATAAGCAGTAGTGTATGCAGCTTACTAGACTTTGTGTTGCTGTACTGTGCTGTTACTCCACTTGGCTCGCAATAACCCCAAGCAACGCTACAGGCTTGGGACAGTGTGGCTGGAGAGCTGCCTGGCAGAAAGGGATTTGGGGGTTGTAATAGGCAGCTGAGTATGAACCAGCAGCGTGTCCAGGTAGCAAAGAAGGCAAATGGCATCCTGGCTTGTATCAGAAATGCTGTGGCCAGCAGGAGCAGGGAGGTGATTGCCCCCTTGGACTTGACTTTGGTGAGGCCACATCTCAGATGTTGTGTTCAGTTTTGGGCACCACAATACAAGAGAAATGTGGAAGTGTTGGAGAGAGTCCAGAGGGCAACAAAGCTGGGGAAGTACCTGGAGAATAAATCTTATGAGGAGCCACTGAGGGAGTAGGGTTGGTTAGTTTGAAAAAGAGGAGGCTGAGGTGAGACCTCATTGCTGTCTACAGCTACCTGAAGTGAAGTTGTGGAGAGGCTGCTGCTGGGCTCTGCTCACAGGTAATTGGAGAGTGAACAAGCGGGAATGGCCTCAGGCTGAGACTGGGGAGGTTTAGATTGGACATTAGGAAAATGTTTTTCACAGAGAGAGTGGTCAGGGACTGAAATGAACTGCCCAGGGAGGTGGTTGAGTCACCAACCCTGGATGTGTTTATGGGTAGTTTGGATGTGTTGCTTAGGGCTATGGTTTAAAGTGAATCTCATAGAGTAGGATTGTAGGTTGGACTTGATGATCCTGAGGGTCTTTTTCAACCTGGATGTTTCTGTGATTCTGTGATTATTATAGTGGGAAGCTGAATATCAGCAGGGTCTATTACAACCCCAGATGACTTAAATACTTCTTGACTTTTCACAAGATTTTAAATTCAGCATATGAGAGAAACACATAAAGAAATGGAGAGGATAATGCATCAGCAGCCTTCATGATAAAATAGTAGCAATTAGTTTCAGTGAAATCCCACAGTAGTTTTTATATTTTTTGCACTTTGCAGGAAGCCAAGTGGCAGACAGATAAAATCAAATTACTTTACTCAGAGCAATTAGCAAGCTACTCCATGGTACTGCCTGTGTTTCCCCACGACTGCAAAGATCCTGTGCTATTTTTTCAATAATTTTGTGTTCCTGAAAACCTATTCCATTTTAAATTTAGCATTGTGTAAAGGCAGAGCCACTACATTTCTCTGAGCACTGTAGCAGAAAGCCCAAGAGATAATGAGTTCTGTGATCATGTTGAGGGGAGAGGGAATTTGGATCGTTCCTTACTCCTCTGAAACCCTCTGCAGGGTTACTGTTGTGTGTATGACTGTCGTGGTAGGGCTAAATGGGCCAAAACAGGCTTATACATGTCCTGGCTGCCCAGGCATTTTTTCTGCTCTCTCCCTCTGTTTTGGGGAGAAGCAACTGTGGGAAAGTGGAAACAGAACCTGGAGCCATTGAATCTGGGGACCCTGGCCCTTTGCCTCCTGTGGTAAACAAGGTGCACAGGCTCAGCTTGTGTACGCCTTGTGCAGGGCCTATGCTTTGCCCTAAAAAGGGTAAAGCAAGCCTATGGCTTCACATAATAATGGTCTAGCTTGACTAACTGCCATTCTGATGGCTATTCTATGTCCAAAGGCCCATTAGTCTCGGGCTGTATTGATAAAAGGAGATGAGCAGGTGAGACAACCTGCTCTGTTGTTTTATTTGTGCTCTGCCCTTTTATCTGTGCTTGGTTACTGCCTTATTGTGTCCTGAACTGCCTGGAAACTACCTTCCAAGAACAGAAATGGGCTCTAAATGCCACCATGCAATCAGCCTGCATAGCCAGTGTGACACCATGCTGAGACTGCACATGGCAAGACATCCTGCTTACACTTGAAAGTCTACTGCCAAGACAAGAAGTCCTGGAGATACACAGATGGTCCAGAGGAGATCAGGACCAGGTCAGAGATTGTCTGCCTCCTTTCCCCAGCACCATGAGGCCTGGGAAGAATCAGAAGTCTTAGTTTTGCCTGTTCCCTGTGTGTATAAATTCCCAAACCATGTGTTTTGAACATTGTAAATAAGTTTTCTGGTGAGATTTAATGTTAATAAGCAGTTTTCATAGTTATTAATGACCTTCGCCTGACATACTCTGCCTGGCCATGATTTTAGTTGAGAATCTAAGTTCCACACCAATTCCTGCATGACTCTGAAATGCAATCCTGTTATAGACCATGAAGAATTAACAGTAAAAAAATGTTTTGCGCTACAATTAGGTTTGGTGGGATTCAACATGTCTTTTAATTGAAAACTGATGGTTAAAAGAAAAGCCTATTCTTGGTTATCAGTTCTAGACTGTTTTAGCCTCCTCATGTGTCTCACTCTGGGCCTCAGAACCAGATCTGTAATTTTAGGTCGCCCAGCTATCTGTTTTAGACCAGAAATTACAGCTTTTTCAGCTGAAGTGAAACTTAGTGTGTACATCCCAAAGAAGAAAATTCATTGAGGAGAACTTGCATACTTCCATACCTAGTTTATTGACATGGTCACTTTTAGGTTGGTCCACATCTGAATGGTGGAAGTGAAATGAGATCTCGTGCAGCAATGCATTTGTGGCCTCAACTTTCACCAGGGGATGTTTAGATCAAATATTAGGAAAGAAAAAGTCTTTACTAAAAAGGTCATTGTGCACTGGAATGGGCTGCCCAGGGAAGGCATAGAATTAATCACAGAGTCATAGAATTGTCAGGGCTGTAAGGAATTTCAAGGATCATCTAGATCCAATCCCTCTGCTATGGGCAGGGACACCTCACAGTAGATCAAGTTGCTCTGAACCCCATCCAACCTGGTCTTAGAAACTTCCAGGGATGGGGCTTCCGCTACCTCCCTGGGCAACTTGTTCCAGTGTTCCAGTCACCATCCCTGGAGGGTTCCCTGGAGGTGTTTGAAAGACGGCTGGATGAGGAGATAAGGGACATGGTGTAGCAGTAGTGCACAGGAAGATGTTAGGTTATGGTAGCACTTGGTGATGTTAAAGTCTTTTCCAAACAGGCAATTCTCTGATTCTATTCCCTCTGCCAGCCAACGTACAAGAGACTTACTGGTCTCCTAAGACAGTAAAGCCTTAATGATCCAATATTTGGATGATTAAACATTCAGATTTATTAGCAGCACTCAGAAGAAGAATTGTTTTAGTCATGATCTCTTCCCATCACTCACTTTATATTCCTACCAGTGATTAATGATGGTGAGAAAAGAAAATAACACAATGGAGGTACCTTGAAACAGTGGAGACTAATAGCACATCCATGAGCTTGGTCAGAATGTAGCAACAGTCAGTCTGCATGGATAGTGATGGAAACCTGTGGCTGGGCCTGAGATTGCAGCTGATGAATCCAGTAAATGGACTTCAAGAAGAAACAGATTTATCTCTGGAAATTTTGTTGGAAGACCTTGGAAATCTCCATATTAGCAAAACAGCCGACGTACCAACAGTCCGGTTTTGCTGCTATCTCCTTGGTGAGTCACTGACCCAAGAACAGAAAACGTGCTTAAAGTAAATGTGGGTGCAACAATTACAACTCTAATTTTTTAATATTGCCTTCCAATGAAGCAGAATTTATTACTGATTTTATGGGGAAATGTTATTACAGTAATGTCAGGACTTAATTGTGCACTTATTAGAGAAAGGCAAGGGTGGCAGTAATGTGGATTACCATGGCAATGCCACTGCTTCTCATAGTGCTGCTACTCAGTTAACAGAATTACCATGGGAAAAATAGGTATTATTTCACAGGAATCATCACGTGGTTAATCTTTTATTACTCCAAACTTTAACATTACTATTGTTTTATCTTCTCTGTTCTAGACAAAGCCTGAATTCACTTCTGGCCCTTGAGAGTGTTATGATGGGCACTGTGAGACTGTCGTGGGTTTAAAGAGCCGACAGAGTGAAGCTCTCAAATGAATTGGAGAAAAAACAGAATTGTATTTGGAGAGAGTGTTACAGATAGAAATTACAAAGCAGATACATAAGCCATTAGCGAACCCCCTGAATTTTCCCCCAACCCAAAACTAAATCTACAACCCCCAGTGCTCCAGTCCTCCCCCCCCACCATGCCACTGCCATCCTCCAGAGGCCTAAGCACAGCCTCTGGAGGCCCCAAACCAGGCCTATCCTTACGTGTTTATCCCGATAAGGGAGCTCCTGCCTGGCACAAGGCTGGAGGGGGAGGAAAGGAGAACAAACTGGCCTTGCTGTGAGCTTATGAAGAGATAGCAGAATGATGGGATTGAATAACAATCTTCCAGTCCCCAGAGGACTCTTTTTAACCTTATAGTTCCCAACCTGGGACAGAGACTTGTTAGCTGCCTTTCTCCACGGCCTCAAACCAGCAGAATCTGTGCACCAAGTCCTGGTGCTAGAGGCCAGGGGAGTTTGTAAAGCGAACAGCAGATAAGAGCAGCAGCATACTACTCTGCATCAAATTGCAGACCTTTGGGATGGGATGCATCTGTGTCTTCCTTAAGAAACAGGACTCTTTCTCCTTGACTTCAGTGTAAAATAAAAATAGTATTAAAAGCACTTTAAAAAGCAAGGATCTTTACATTCTATGCACATCAGAATTGTGCTTTAGGTTCATACATGGGAGTTGCTGGAACAGGTATGTTAGTTTTGCAGCCTCTCCATGTATTTTTCTTACAAGGTCAGGAAATCCTGCATGGTCACAGTTGATGTTTCGAAATGTTGCTGTTTGCTCACTGAGGACCATGCCAGCTAGTCAGAAGCTGAAGGGTTTGCTTGCTGACACAGAGCTGCCTTGCTGGGTGTGAACATGGAGATACCATCTCCATTAGCAGTGGTTCTATATGGAGCTAAAGGGCTACACTAAGGGCTTTAAAGTGTTTCTGAATTTATTTTAGGGATGGACAAAAAGAAAATTAAAAAAAAAAAAGGGAAAGAAAACAGTTTGTTAGAGTTTATGTGCTTGATCAGAGGGCTGGAGCTGCTCTGCTGTGAAGACAGACTGAAAGAGTTGGGGCTGTTTAGTCTGAAGAAGAGGAGGCTCTCAGATGACCTTCTTGTGTCCTTCCAGTATCTGAAGAGGGCCTACAAAAAAGCTGGGGAGGGACATTTTAGGCTATCAGGTAGTGACAGGACTGGGGGGAATGGGGCAAAGCTGGAGATGGGGAGATTCAGACTGGACATGAGGAGGAAATTCTTCACCATGAGAGTGGTGAGAGCCTGGAATGGGTTGCCCAGGGAGGTGGTTGAGGCCCCATGCTTGGAGGTATTTAAGGCCAGGCTGGATGAGGCTCTGGCCAGCCTGATCTAGGGTAGGGTGTCCCTGCCTATGGCAGGGGAGTTGGAACTGGATGATCCTGTGGTCACTTCCAACCCTAACTGATTTTATCATTCTGTGATTGTTCTATCCCGTGGCAGTCAAATTTGGATCCTTTTCTACAGCTTTCACCATACCAAAGCTTTTATAATTGGAAGGGTTTACCTAGAAAGAACTTGGGCTCAAGACCAGCCCAACTGATTGACAACTTTGTTATCAGAAAGAAAGGAAATGTGAATAGAAATAATTTGTCTTTGATGTAGGAAAACATTTAAACAACACTGCCAAAAAACCCCCCTTGATCCGAAATGTACTCAAATCACAAGGGAGGTTTGATAGATGCTTGAGGGGTTGGGATAGTCGGACCAAAATAATTTCACTGAGCTATTTGTAAAGTCATTGTGATCCAAACAATGTTTTAAAATGTGGAAATAATGTGAATGTGAATCGAGGCAAAGCAAACCTATCAAAGCAAACTGCACTTGTAGCATTGAGACTATATGCTTTATGGGACAGCTGATGGAGCTGATTGCATGTAGCCTTACGTGGACATGGGAATTTGTTGGGATGCACCATAAAGAGGCTTGCTCGATAGATGAGTCATTAGATATTTTCCTGGTCTTGACACCTTTATTGCCTAGTGATCAACTTGCTCTGCAAAATGCAAGTATAAAATGTGCTGACACATTATAAATTTATTTCTGTTTAAAATACAGTAATGAAGGATGTTAGTTTTGCCTTTTTATTTCTGCCCAAGTAAGCATGTCATTTCCTCCATTCATTTTGATAGAAATGGTGAGACTTGTGTCTGGTGAAGTAACAAATATACATTTAACTCTGACAAGAAGGACATAGAACTGTTGGAGCGAGTCCAAAAGAGGGCCACAGAGATGCTCCGAGGGCTGGAACACCACTGCTATGAGGAAAGGCTGAGAGAGTTGGGGCTCTACAGCCTGGAGAAGAGAAGGCTTCAGGGGGACCTTGTAGTAGCCTTCCAGTATCTCAAGGAGGCCTACAGGAAGACTGAGGAAGGACTATTTACAAGGGCTTGTAATGACAGGATGAATAGTATTGGGTTTAAACTGGCAGAGGAGAAATTTAAATGAGTTGTTTTGCAGTGAGGGTGGTGAGACACTGGTACAAGTTGCCCAGGGAGGTTGTGGATGCTCCCTGCCTGGAGGTGTTCATGGTCAGGTTGGATGAGGCCTTGAGTGACCTGTTCTAGTGGGAAGTGTCCCTGCCTATGGCAGGGCGTTGGAGCTGGATGATCTTCAAGGTCCCTTCCAACCTAAACTATTCTATGACTCTATAAGCCTCTGGCCAACTTGGTTGTCAGCACTACTATTATCACACATATGTCTCTCTGTTCCTGAATAGAAGTTAAAGGAAAGCTATGTAAAAAATTCTGTAACTTCTTCAATACAAACAAAAATGGTTCTGACAGAAAAAAAAGGAGCAATTACTGCTTGAGAATAGTTACATGCTGAACCAACCTCACATGTACAACAGGAAGGTCCTAAAAACACCTTCTCAACATCTGAACATCTGAGTCTCAACTGCAAATTGAGTAGGGTTTCCATCTGTAACAGTACTTCTCAGTCCCTGTGGGCTGCTTACATTTCAAAGTTCATCTCTGAAAAAAAAACCCCAAACAAACCAATGACTCTGCAAAGATTATCTGAGGGGGATTTCGTTGTAATTTTCAGCAATGAGAAATCTCAGAATCACAGAAGTTAGTGTTTGGAAGGGACCTCAAGAGATCATCTAGTTCAATGTCCCTGCCAGAGAAGGATTACCTAGAGCAGATCACACAGGAACATATTCAGGTACGTTTTGAGTACCTCCAGAGATGGAGACTCCACAACCCCCCTGGGCAGCCTGTTCCAATGCTCTGTCACACTCGCAGTGAAAAATTTTTTCAAGTTTAAATGGAACTTCCCATGCTTCAACTTCCATCCATTGCCCCTTGTCCTGTCATTGGACATCACCAAGCACAGCCTGGCTCCATCTTCTTGGCACTCGCCTTTTTTACATCTTTATAAGCATGCATGAAGTCACCCCTCAGGCTCCTCTGCTCCAAACTAAAGAGCTCCAGCTCCATTGGCCTTTCCTCATAAGGAAGATGTTCCACTCCCTTCACCATTTTTGTGGCTCTGTGCTGGGCTCTCTCAAACAGTGCCCTGGGGTCCTTCTTGAACTGAGTGGCCCAGAACTGGATACAGTATTTGAGATGTGGTCTCCCCAGGGCAGAGGCGAGGGGGAGAAGAACCTCTCTGGACTTACTAACACACTCCAGTTTATTGTACTTTCATCCCAGTGTATTATTGATTCATTATTCCTAAATAAATGCCTTTTTCTTTCTTATTTTTTTCTTCTATTAGCTAGCCTTACACACATAGCTTGAGAAGATGAAAGTCAAGATACATTTTTTTTTCTCTATTCACAGTTTACTGATGATAATGCACTTACCTGGGCCTTAGCAATTCTGTTTGTGGTGTGCAAGATGGTTTAAAATCCGTATCAGCCCCTTGTAACATAATGGACTCTGCAGATCTAAGAAGAAATAGTAAAGGTACTAAAAGTATATATCAGCCAGTAAAGCAAACACATACTACTACTGAATACACACCAGGAGCAGATGGCTGTAATAAGGCATATAGTTTGCACAGAGACTTTTAGAGGGAAAAAAAAACCCCAAAACAATCCTTTTTGGCCCTCTATCCAAACAGCATTCAGTCACACAAAGGTGGCTGTGGCTTCCCCAGAAAGGCTCAAGCTAAAGATGCTGGAACATATTCCATTAAAATGTGATTTTGTGAAGGAAAACAAAATACTAAATGAAAGGATAGATACAGTGAAAAGGATTTGCATAGCTCACATTTTTTTTTTTCTTCCTTTAAAATAAAAACAGGTTTCAAAGCTAAAATACTTTAGATGAAAAGATGAACTGTTTTTGTTGGATGCAGATCTTGCGGGACTTAATTTTGCTTCACAGTGTACTCCTTTTTCCCCCTCCCTGTGCATTTAGACTCCTACTTAAACTACATCTCTCCTGCAAACCAGGAATATTACTGGGGAGCACTGTGCATCGTAGAAGAGGCAGTCTGCCTGGAAACCCAGGCACGGGGTGGGGGTGGGGGTGAGAATGGAAACTGGAGAAGCTCGAATCAAAGTTGCAGTGAAGCATTGCAGCTAAACTTTCAAACTGCATTCCTCACCCCGCCACCCCCTCCGCCGCCCCAGGACAGATAGGCTGCACATTCAGTCTTAGTTTTGTGAGGCAAGAAAGTCTATAGACAGATGATAATGAAAAATCACTTCCTTTAATTTTTTGGAGGGTGAGAAGAACAGGAAAAGAAAGTAACTTGTAATGAGTTCCAGCTAAGCCAGCAGATCAATCCTCTGGAGAGTTAAGAACATTGCCCAAATCCTGCCCTGATGCACACTTGACTTGCCTGTCCTTGCATCGCTGGCATTCCTCCTTCATCCTTTTATTCTGAGAATCAGCATCAATATGTGACTATGAGGATTTGGGTTGAGGTAGGAGAAATTAATTTCTTCCCCTATCTCTTGATATTTTATATGACTGACTGAAATTGTTCAGATTTTGGAATTAGGTTTCTTGAGTCCTAGGTTCCCAGACAGCAGTGATTGATCTCTCCCTTGCAATATTCCATCCAAAGTGTTGTTAAGAAGCAGGGAAGTTACATATAAAAGAAAGTGTCAAACTTTTAAATTGGCTTTGTCTGGGTGTAAAAGAGCTCTTAATGTTTACAGCTGCTCAATCTTTTTAATTATTCAGCAGTCCTGGGGGCACCTGGAAATTAAAGGATGATTGGAAGAAATAATAACATGATGAGGAAACCAGGGGTACAGAGTGTTAAACTATCCTTCAAAGTGTCAGTAATTCAAATTAATTAAGGTTCATGACTAGCACTGGGAGACTGCAGAAGAAGGGTGATGCTACAGGGAAATAACATGAAGTGTTATTTGAAGTTTTTGGTTTTTTCCTCACTGGTAACTTGAGTGTTGTCAGAGAAACTGAAAAGTTTTTGATGAGTTGGTTTGCTTTTGAATCAGTAAGTTTGCTTTGAGTGGGAACTTTTGTTTTGTATTTTTTTTCCCTCAGTAAGAAAAAAAAAGCCTAAATAAAGGTAGGCATAATTTCTAATTCTAAAAAATGACAAGGAAATACCTTATATGACTTTTTAAAGCTTTTCATACCCAGAAGACTCCTCCCTTGCATGCTTGCATTGTATGAAAGAAGCAACAAGTAGTTCTATTTGTAGCATTTGATTTTCCAAACACCCTCTGTGTGTTATCTGGTCAGTTTAGCTGGCACTTAATGAAAACGAGACCTCTGCTGTTTCCCTCCAATAACATGCTTATAGAGAAACTTTCGGAGTCTTTTCACGAGGCCAGAATGTACCTTAGTTAAATGTGCAAGCAGGATTTTATTGTTTTGCTCAAGGAGATATGAATCTTGCATGGTAAATTATCCCTACATATCCTTTCATCCTCTAACAATTCATATTTATGGAGGAACTTAATATCCACTTGGCCTTCTGCTCCCTTTGATGACATATAAGTAATCATAGAATGAGAAATGTGTTAGAAATCTATTTTTATTTATATACAAACCCCAAATTATACTTGAAATGGAGTTTTTAAAAACAGTGCTGTTTTTTTTTAAACCTATGACTTCCATCCTCTTTTTGACAACAAGTTACACTCTTTGTGCTTTGTAGCTAGGCACAGTATGAGATTTATTCTTTGGAGTTCAACTACCATTTAAAATTTCTGTACCCAGAAACAAGAGCATCAAAGATACTCCATTGGTGTTACATCCTGAAAGCACTTTACTTACATTTAGGTTTTCTTGTTCCTGCTTGTGTCCACACACTCTTCTGCTTTCAGCAGCTTTCATTTTCTCTTGTGGAGGACAGAATAGACATTATTCCACCCACTTTAGCATTTGCAGCCCATGCCTTGTTAGTTACCCATGAAATAGTATTTTCAGTTTTGTTCTCCATTCCTGCCTTTCCCAAGGCATTGTGCGGTAGCCAAGACCAGGGAGCAGCTGGGTGTCTTCCCCTATCTGTGCTTACTTTTTTCATCCCTCAGGTGCTGATTCTGCAACAATATGATGGCTTTGCCCACTGGTGCAGTGGGATCAGTCCATCTTGTGGAAACCCTTTCCTTTTTCCATAGCATCACAGAATGATAGAGTGCCAGGGGCTGGAAAGAACCTTGAAAGACCATCTGGTCCAGCGCCCCTGCCAGCGCAGGATCACCTAGAGCAGATCACACTGAAACACATCCAGACAGTTCTTGAATGTCTCCAGAGAGGGTAACTCCACATCCTTCCTGGGCAGCCTGTTCCAGTGCTCTGTCACCCTCACAGTGAAAAAAACCCTCCTCAGGTTCACATGGAACCTCCTGTGCCTCAACTTCCACCCACTGCCCCTTGTCTTGTCACTGGGCATCACTGAGCAGTGCCTGGCTCCATCCTCCTGGCACTCACCCCTTACATAGCTATAGACATTAATGAGGTCACCCTGTAGTCTCCTCCTCTCCAAGCTAAAGGGCCCCAGCTCACTCAGGCTCTCCCCATAAGGAAGATGTTCAAATTCCTTAATCATTTTTGTATAATACAGTCACCAAGTTAGGCTTTGGGTATGAAAAGGAATGTGACCACCCAGCACTGTCACAGGAATTGGGGTGGATATCTACCTGCTTCACAGAAAAGTTTGGAGGGAGTGATTTCTGGTGTTAGAAGGATGAAGTGTCCTTCTTCCTCAGAAAGACACAGGACAACAGGGTGAGAGGACTGCTTTGCCTCTTTCTGTAGAGGAATCAATATTTAATTACTTTGTAAAAAATGGAAGAGATTTTTACAGAGAGGAATAAGAATTCTCCTTCTGGAAGTTCTCTCAAGTAATGGTGAGTATGGTAATTTCTAACATCTGGTGTTTGATCATAAGCCTTAATATTCTATTGCTGCATCATGTTCCCTTCTGAGATGATGAAGGGGCTGGAGCACTGCCCTGTGAGGAGAGACTGAGGGAACTGGGGCTGTTTGGTCTGGAGAAGAGAAAGCTTAGAGGGAATCTGATCAATGTTTACAAATATCTGAGGGCTGGGGGTCAAGAAGGAGGAGACGAACTCTTATCATTTGTGCCCTATGATAGGACAAGGGGTAATGGGCATAAACCACAGCAGAGGAAGTTCCATGTCAACATGAGGAAGAACTTTTTTACTGTAAGGGTGACAGAGCTCTGGAGCAGGCTTCCCAGAGAGGTTGCGGACTCTCCTCTGCAGAGTTTCTAGCCCCGTCTGGATGCATTCATGTATGACCTGCTCTAAATCCTATGTTCCCGCTCTGGCAGGGAGGTTGGACTCGATGATCTGTGCAGGTCCCTTACAACCCCTAAAATCTGTGATCCTGCGATTTTTAGGCTAAAGCGCCATGTACACAAACGGATGATCTGAACAGTATGCAAGCAGCAGAGGCGGTCAGGCTCCTCGGAGTAGCCCCTTCCTCTGCGCCAGGATCCCTTCCTCCCTCCTAGGCTGGAGCTGGGGTCAGCACCGGGACCGCGACCGGGCAGAGGGTTTACAGCAGGTGGTTCCCCGGCGGCCTCTGGAGGGCGATCCTGACCGCCGAAGACATGCTTCAGCTTCAGGTCGACTGAATTCCTGCCCAAATGCTTAAGAAAATAGTTTCTCGATTACTTACTTTAAAAACCAAACCAAACCAAACCAAACAACACAACAACGACCCCCCCCCCCCAAAACAAAACC
>VWZE01001490.1:78835-89952 GCA_013396675.1 Eubucco bourcierii | reverse complement strand
AACCCCCCCCCCCCCCCCCAACATATATCTGTATCTATATCTAAATTTACCCTTCGAGGTGGCATTTGGAATACAGAAACAGAAAACTCGGTGAGTAACGGAGTACTCTGTAAATTACTATTCCAGGTAGCACATAAGTGTTGGGAAATTACAGTATCTGTTTATGTAAGAAGCAAGAAATGCATTTATTATTAATGTGATTCCAGAATTCCGTTTACATGATGAATTATAAATATCTGTTATAAAACTGTTTACCATTCTCAGTTCTGTCAATGTGTATGCATACAGCCTTCATGTATTGCAGTTAATTATTTCTTAAATACATGTATATAACATGGTCTGTACTTTTTTCCCCCCCTTTATTTTCTTCATGTTCAGTGTCTGCTGACCCTCTGCTCTGTAAACACTGCTCTTAGAAAGGGAGGCTGAAGAAGAACCCAGAAATCCCATGCAGGAGCATTATTTAGTTCAGCAGGGATTTTTATTAAATGGTGAAAACATAATTTTATTGCAAGGTATGGCAGGTTTTTGGGTACAAGGACATGGCTTCCTCTGCACAACAAACATATGACAGAACTGTTTAATGCAAGGACTTAATTTTCATAGTGATGAGAGCTATGGTCTAGGCTACAGTTCTGTCTTGTGCAAACTCAGTTTTTTTCAAGCAGTAGGTAGGGCTGGGTGGAATGGATCCGAGCTAGAGGAGGGGAGATTTAGATCAGATGTTAGGAAGAAGTTCTTTGCCATAAAGGTGGTGAGACACTGGAACAGATTACCCAGGGAGGTGGTGGAAGCCCCATCCCTAGATTTAATTTTAAGGCCAGGCTGGATGGGGATCTGACCAACCTTATCTAGTGTGCCCATGGCAGGGAGGTTGGAACTAGATGATCCTTGAGATCCTTTCCAACCCTGAGAGTCCTGTGATTTCCCTACCTACGTGTGAGCAACATGGCATTTTTTATATTAGTCCTATTTCAAGAGGAGTCCAGTTTCAAGTGGAATCTAGCTTACAACAGATATTCTCCTTATGCGGGCTTAAGCGTGCCTGACCCAGCACAGCTCACTTGAGCAGCACATGGCAGAGCTGATGAAGAAATGCTGTTTGCCTGCAAAAGTGAGCAGTCTTATAAGAGATACTGAACTGTGCCAGAGAGATTCTGCCCACACTTTGCTCTGTTAGAGCAGAGGGAGTAAATCATGTTGTCGCAGATCAAAATAACAGACCCTTCCTTCCCTGCCTCACTTTCACATAATCACAGTGCAGCAACTAGAAAACAAACAAACAAAAAATCCCGACAGACAACAAACCAACGCGCTGAAATCGTATGGGATTTTATTTGATTTTCTTATATTTTTTCCCCCATTTATTTATTTATCTATCTATCTATCTATCTATCTATCTATCTATCTATCTATCTATCTATCTATCTATCTATCTATCTATCTATCTATCTATCTATCTATCTATCTATCTATCTATCTATCTATTTATTAAGGAATGGAAGACCGTCGGGTCCTTTGGCTTCGGAGAAAGCCGGAGGGCAGGTAGGTCGGCGGGTCCCGGCTACCGGCAGGGCGCCCTTCCCACCGCCGCCGGCGGGTGTCAGCAGCCGTTCGGGAAACCTGCCGGCGGCAGCCCCTCTCCCGGAGCCGGGGAAAGGGGGTGGGGAGGTGAGGGAAGGAGAAAAGAAGGATTAATGCCTTCCGAGCAGCTTCTTTCCCCTGGTGTCACAGAGGCATTGTGTATGTAGAAAGATAAATATTTGTGTTTTGTGGGTCGGCTACAGCAGCGGTGGATAAAGGGCTCAATAAATCCTCTTGTCTGTCCAATAAAGAAAACAGTGTTTCATACTCGTGTGACATCACAAATATTTGCCGGGTCCACCTGGAGGTCATCAGTATGCAGTTGTGCCCTTCAGCCCCTCGCCTTCAGCTAGGATTTAACGAGTGCTTTTGCTCTGCCCTGTCAATGCCTATTTTCTATCGGGCTTAACGACAAATGCTAACTGGCGGTTGGAAACCTACTTTCCCCTTCACCTAAACAGCTTCCCTGTCTCCTGTATCACATTGCTAATGTGCTATGGAGTTAAAAACTACGAAGAGAAAAGAAGCAGGCAAGGCGTTTAAACAAACAGTGGCTATCTTGGAAAGGGAGGGATGAATGCGTCTTCTTGTAAGGGCACAGATCTGGGCAAAACACGAAGCTGTTTTCTCTGGGCACTGGATTATGACAATACACATCCTGTAAATATAGGTCACCTACTGTTACTTGGTATTTGCTTGGAGAAGTGATGAATCTCCTTACCTATGAGGTAAAGATCTTGGTTTTCAGAAGATACTGAGTCTAAAGGGCAATATGTCTGTAGTAAATATTTCTTATTCCAGGAATTGTTTATTCCGAGTAACACGAATACTTTTGAATTACTATCCTGACGTGATGCTCTGTGTCATCTGGTCCTCTCCCCCTTATCTCCCCCTTGACTGGTAATAAGAAGTATAAATCTATGTTATCAATATACATGTATGTCTGTATTCCATATAGGAACCCTCTGTACTTTTTAGTCCTCTGTAGAGCATCAATGTGTTAGATAAAATCCACGTCTTTTGGTCCATTTTTGACTCATTGCTACTTGCTTTTCTACTGCAGGAAGTACTAAATAGAAGCATTGGATTTACTTTCTAGAGCAACCACCCCTCTCCAAAACGGTCACTCAGGTGAATAGTAACTTCAGGCACTTCTGTACCTCTAAACATTTATCCTATGAGCTCTGGATTCCTTCTCTCCCTGAATTTAAAAAAGAAAGGAAAGAAGGAGCAAGATCTCCAGGGCACACATTATTTCAGGCTTTCAAATAGAATTGTTTTAATCTCATTTTCGCCTCTTTGTATGAGCTTCCCATTGTTGGCAGCTCCCCCAGTAGAGCTCATTACTCTGGAGGTTTCTTAAAGCTGCAGTCAGAGTATTAATTTGATTTTGTAAGAAGTCTAACTTTTACTGAACCAAATCCAACAGCAAGAGTAAAAATAATTTCTAAGAAAGAGGAAAGGGGAACTTGTGGTCTCCGTGGCTAAGCATAAAACCTGAGACACTAAATGAACTAATAGAATGAAAGGGGAAAAAAATGAAAAATGTCCTCGTGTCATGTTTCCACCTGCACGTTTATAGGCAAGAAGAATATTTTATCTAATTTTGACCTTGATTCATGCTTTTGGAGTGGTCCAGATTGACAAATCTACATCCTGACACCCTTGAAAGTGTATCTAATTATCAATTCTAAAAGCTGAGGGTGCATTTTAAAGACAATGCACAGTTTCAGCCACCTAAGAAAAGAGAGAGAGAGAGAGAGAGAGAGAGAGAGAGAGGGAGAGGGATCCTGTGTGGAGTGGATCTGTTGCTCTGAGATATCTTAATGCTGAACAAAAGGAATGAAAGGCAGCTCTGAAAGTGTCATTGAACTGTGGCTCTCAAACCCATATCTGGGTGATGCTTCATGTGGATTTTCATTCACTTTCTTGGGGAAGGTGTTGTTTACAAGTCTAATGTGCACAGTTGTTCTGCACACTGGTTCACAGATTCATACATATCACAATTGTAAAATCGTATAATGGTTTGAGTTGGAAGGGACCTCTAAAAGTCATCAGTGACCATTGGAACAGATGGCTTGTGAAAACTTGGCATAAACTTCATAAGTCCAGTGGGTAAAAACTGGGATAAATCAATGGATACTTAGAAGATTTATGTTTGGCTCTTAATTTGTTAAGTGTCAGACAACAGTAAAGAAGGACAAGGAGTTCCTGAGAACTTTGATTCCCATAGCTTTAGTTTGAAAAGTATTATTAGTATGCCATGAGTTTTAACAAGTCCAAGTGCTGGGTTCTGCACTTTGCCCACAACAACCCCAAGCAGCGTGACAGGCTGGGGACAGAGCGGCTGGAGAGCAGCCAGGCAGAAAGGAACCCGGGGGTGCTGGTTGACAGGCAACTGAACGTGAACCAGCAGTGTGCCCAGGTGGCTAAGAAGGCCAATGGCATCCTGGCCTGTATCAGAAGTAGTGTGGCCAGTAGGACCAGGGAAGTCGTTCTGTCCCTGTACTTGGCCCTGGTCAGGCCACACCTTCAGTGCTGTGTCCAGTTCTGGGCCCCTCTGTTTAAGAAAGATGGAGGTGCTTGAACGTGTCCAGAGAAGGGCAGCAAGGCTGGTGAGGGGGCTGGAGCACAGCCCTGTGAAGAGAGGCTGAGGGAGATGGCAGTGTTTAGCTTGGAGAAGACGCGGCTGAGGGCAGACCTTATTGCTCTCTACCTGAAAGGAGGTTGTAGCCAGGTGCAGTTGGTCTCTTCTTCCAGGCACCCAGGGACAGAATGAGGGGACACCAGAGCAGGTTTAGGCTGGATGTTAGGAGGAAGTTTTTCACAGAGAAAGTGATTGGCATTGGAATGGGCTGCCCAGGGAGGTGGTGGAGTCACCATTCCTGGAGATGTTTGAGAGAAGGCTGGATGAGGCACTTAATGCCATGGGTTGGTTAATTAGGTTAGGCGGACTCGATGATATCAAAATTCTTTTCCAACCTGGTTAATTCTGTCATTATGAGGTTATGATTGTCAGCTGCTAACACTCAAAGTGTTCTGGCACTCTGACACCCAGCACGTGCAGTACAAGTGGGGATGACTCTCTTCTGAGGCAACTTGGTTATCTAACAGGCATCGTATCTCTCGGCTGCTACACAAAGGTATAGGTACGGCACTGACAGACACCTCATTAACGTGGCTACATTTTGGCATCAATCCAAAGGGCACTGAGTTCTAAGACCTTTCAAAAACTAAGCAAATCAGAACATCAGCAGAACTGTAACTAAACACACAGGCAGGTACTTCAGGATGAGTGACCTGTTTTAAAGCACTCGCAGAGCCTGTGGAATTCAGCATCACTAACCTTAAGTTAGGATACAAATTCTTATGAAAATGCAACCTCCCCTTTCTTCTAGGCTTCGAAGACATAGTCCAAGACTAACACGCGTCCTGCAGATTTCACTCAGGGGTTGGAAGCTTTGGCTACAAAACATTGAGCTAATGCCCTTCCTACTGCACAACAGTCTTTATTAGTTATTCATCACTGCTTGAAACGGACATTTCCCTAAAGCAGATTGGGTTTTCTTCATTCCACAATGCTTTTTTTCTTTCTTTGTGTTTTTAATTTATTTTAATTTGTAATTTGTCCACACAGAAAATGGTTTGGGTTTTTTTTTTCAATATCCATAGTTTGGTTACAATTTAATTCATGATTTCTCTATTAATATACAGTCTTCCTTCCTCCCTCTTCGTTCCAGAGTTGAAATCCCCCTATATTGAGAGTCATGGTTGTAGCATTTACCCTTTTCCATGTACGAGAGATACTGGAGCATCATTCCTTAAAGTCCTAGTTTGAATTACTGGGAATGTACATCTAACATTACTCATCCAGAAGGACTGGTTAATTCATAGAATCATAGAATGGTCTGGCTTGCAAGGTACCTCCAAAGCTCATCTAGTCCAACCCTCTCTGCAGTCAGTACGGGCATCCTCAACTAGATCAGGTTGCCCAGAGCCCTGTCAAGTCTCACATTTCCAAGCATGGGGCCCCAACCACCTTCCTGAGCAAACTGCCCCAATGTTCCGCTATGCTCATGGTAAAGAACTTGTTCCTAGTTGATCTGCTTCTATGCCTGCTCTAGGCCACTGCATTTCATTGACTAGAAATGTGGTTGTCTTGAATGCAAAGGGAGATTCCCTTTCATTTTCTCTGTAAATGCAGTGCTTGCAGCAAGAATGTGACAACTTTTTAGTGGGGTGTGTTGTCATCATTGTTTAGACAACTAATGCCACACCGGGGCAAAAGAAAAGGCCCAGGGTTTGGTTGCTTTCAAGCATTTTTTTCCCTTGCACTTGACAAATACAGTAAAATACAGTACATTCATAGCACAAGACAAAGGAAATAATAAATATCATCAGCACAAATGATTAGTGATCTTCACTGAGAGGTAACCATGACATCTCCACAGGACAAGAGCTAGAAATGCTTTGTAACAGCTGTAAATGTGCATTGAGTGCATGGAGGGTGGTGAATACACCAAGGGTGTCATATGACACCAAGATTCAGAGCTGCCGAAATTACAGCACTTGGGTTGAGTGCTCTTCAGACAAACACAATTCCTGTCAGCATCAGCATTTTCCCACCATCTAAAGGCTGAAAGTTCACAACAGAACTTAGAAACAAACAAACAAACAAAAGGTTGTTTTGCTCCCAGACACTTGAGCCTGTCACACTGCTTAGCTATGACTACCCATCAAGACAAAGAGTCACAGAAGTCCTGCACAGCAGAGCAGTGACAACTACAGTGCCTGGCTGTATCATTGTGTGCAGTGCTGTGTGGGACTTTCACAAAGCCCCTGGTTTTAAAATGCTCCTGAATATTATTGTGAGTCTTGCAAAACAAGTCTTTTTGTCTTTAAATTTACAGTTGATCAGGTAAGGCATTTTAGAGAAAAATGAGGTCTTTCAGCCTGGAAGTAAATACTTGTAGATGCAATGATCATGGATATCATTCTGCTGTTTCCGGCCTCAGCGGACAGTTTGCAGAATCATAAAGAATCACAGAGGGTTAGGGTTTGGAAAGGACTTCAGCAGATTACCCAGTCCAACTCCTCTGCCAAAGCAGGATCACCTTGAGTAGGTCAAATAGGATTGTCCAGAGAAGGAGACAACCTATCTGAACAGTGCATTCCAGTGATTTGTCATCCTCACAGTAAAGAAGCTTTTTCCCATGTTCAGGAGGAACCTCCTATGCCCCAGCTTGTACCCACTGCCACTTTTCCTATCATTGGACATCATTGAGAAGACCCTGGGCTCTGTCTTCCTGACACTACCTTTCACATCTTTATAAACATGAATGACATCACCCCTCAGGCTCCTCCAAACTGCAGAGCCCCAGCTCCCTCAGCCTTTCCTCAGCAGGGTGATATTCCACTCCCTTCACCATTTTTGTGGCTCTGTGCCAGACTCTTTCAAGCAGTTCTCTGTCCTTTGTGAACTGAGGAGGCCCAGAACTGGACACAATATTCAAATGGTTGCAAACCCACAAGAGAATGTAATGCTCCTTTCCTGTCCCAAATCCTTGTTATCATTTCCTTTCCCCTTCTCCCATCTTACAAACCTGATACAGACACATCTGTAACTGGAGTAAAATACTATTCTGCAGCCTTTACTTGAGTCAGAGGGACAAGAGACAACACACATTATAAAATGCTCTAAAAGAGTGGCAAAATGCAACCCTATGTGTGATCTCTTAGGACTCTCAGAGGTTTCAGGGGCTGTTATAAAAACAGACCAGGAACTAGCATCCAAAAAGGTTTCTGACTGCATTTTTTAATACATTGCAAAAGGAACAACCTTTACAAAATATTTCACAGTACCCTTACCCTGCTGTGTGACCAGAGGGAGTATGAGGGTGCAGCCTTACACCAGCATGGGCAGTTCCTCCCAAAGCGCTTACAGGGCTCAGCTTTATGATCCATGAAATCCTGATTCATGAAATCCACAAAGCCCCCAGGCAAGTCTGTGTCTGCTGAGGTTTTCATCTGTTCTAGAAGCTGTTCATCAACTTTACTCATTCTCTTGGGTCCACATGGGCACGGGAATAAAGGATGGCTCAAATAAGCAGGACTTTGAAAGAGTTAATATTTTATTGGCCTGAATAATCCCTAAAATGAACAAATATTCAAATGTGAGCAATCACACTGCAGCCACACACATTAGATATTTATTGTCTGGTGCTGACCTTGTATTCACACCATTTTTCTTCTCCTGTTTGCCTTTGTAAGCTGTTTGATGATGTTATTTTCAGTTCGCTTTGTGTGGCTCTTTTCTACCGTTCACAAATTGCAGGAGACTAATGGGACAATTCTTCAGCAATTACACTGAAATGAGCACAACAATACCCTGCTTATGTTTCATATTTCAGTACATGAGGGAGCCTCATGCCATCTTTTCCCTTGAATTCCCAACCTATCAAACCTTACTAAAGGCATTATTCAACATTAGGTGAGTTTACTGACACCAATGAATTCCTTTTGACTTTTGCAGTGTATGGTCCAGATGTGGCCTCTGTGCATCGCCCAGTCAGGCCTTGTGGCAGTTTAAAACTAACCCTTGTCCTGGCATGGCAGAAATCCTGCCAGGCTGGTTTTGATCACTGCTCTCCTCCTCCCGTTGCTGAGCAGAAACAAAAGAGCCTTGGGCTCTGAAGAGCTGTGCCCCAAGGCCCAGGAGCCCAGCACTGCTGCATGTGGTGCTGCCCTTCAACCTGCGGAGGTCAGTGGGATGAGATTTACCATGGTTAAGTGCAGGGTTCTACACTTTGGCCACAACAACCCCAAGCAGTGCTACGGGGTGGGGACAGAGTGGCTGGAGAGCAGCCAGGCAGAGAGGGACCTGGGGGTGCTGGTAGGTAGTAGCTTAACATGAGCCAGCAGTGTGCCCAGGTGGGCAGGAGAGCCAATGGCATCCTGGCCTGGATCAGCAGCAGTGTGGCCAGCAGGACAAGGGAGGTTATTCTTCCTCTGTGCTCAGCACTGGTCAGGCCACAGCTTGAGTGCTGTGTCCAGTTCTGGGCCCCTCAGTTCAAGAGAGATGTTGAGGTGCTGGAAGGTGCCCAGAGAAGGGCACCAAGGCTGGTGAGGGGCCTGGAGCACAGCCCTGTGAGGATAAGCTGAGGGAGGTGGGGGTGTGCAGCCTGGAGAAGAGTAGGCTCAGAGGTGAACTCATCACCTGAAAGGAGATTGTAGGCAGGTGGTGATTGGTCTGGTCTCCCATGCAGTCAGTGACAGAACAAGAGGACAGAGTCTCAAGCTGTGCCAGGGCAGGTTTAGGCTGGATGTTAGGAAGAAGTTCTTCACAGCAAGAGTGATTGGCATTGGAATGGGCTGCCCAGGGAGGTGGTGGAATTACCATCCTTGGAAGTGTTTAAAAGGAGGTTGGATGGGACACTTGGTGCCATGGTTTAGTTAATTAGAAGGTGTTAGGTAATAGGTTGGACTTGATGATCTTGAAGGTCTTTGCCAACCTTCTTAATTCTGTGAAGATATCTATCTGGTGAACAGCCATTCAATATAAGAGGCAAAGACAGTCTAGTTAATTGGATAGGGCTGAGTGTTAGGTTGGTCTGGATGAGCTTGGAGGTCTCTTCCAAACTGTTTGATTCTAT
Source organism: Eubucco bourcierii (assembly GCA_013396675.1). Taxonomy (NCBI): domain Eukaryota; kingdom Metazoa; phylum Chordata; class Aves; order Piciformes; family Ramphastidae; genus Eubucco; species Eubucco bourcierii. Next base: position 80,716 of record VWZE01001490.1, on the reverse strand, counting down.
GGTTCTATGTGCCTGCATAGTCACTCAAGGCATGAAGCTTTGAATTCATTGACCAAAACAATGATGTTAGTGCTTCTTGGCCAGTTTCACTTTCAAAACCATGTGTTTAATGGGGGATGATTTAGAAGCCAGGCCTTTCAGCGCTGACACTCCACCCAAGGAGCACCCCATTTGTGGCTCGTTTGAACTGGGAGCCACGGCAGCTGTGTGTTTGCAGCTTGCAGCAGAAGCTTAGCAGCAAACCCAGTTTCCTCTGCCTCTCTCTGCCTGGAATATTTTGTATTTTTACCTCTGGGATCATAATAATGGGTTTGGAAGTGTCTTTATATAAGAAATATACTCAGGGAACCAGTGGGTTGTGAGTATATGTGACTGAGGTGTAGTTTCGGATTTTTCCTGGTTTTCTTCCCTATTTTCCATGTTCTGATTGTTTAAACTGATGAATTCTGTATTAATAAATACTCTTTGTGCAACTGCTTCCTGATGACTGAGAAGCCAAAAGAGTCTTAGTGAATTTCCCCAAACTTTTAAATAGTAATAATAAAAAATAATATTCGTACCAAAATTAATATTCATTATGCACATTAGATTATTAATTTCCATAACAACCCTCTAGCCTAGTTCTACATTATAAACATAGAACAGGAAAATTCCAGAGATGTTGAACAGAAAAAAAATAGTACAAGGTAAATAAAATGGGGTATAGGATACAAAAGAAAAAGAAAAGGTAGGTTTATATCATTCTTTGGGATTGTTAATTAGTATATAGTGTGCCACATAAGCTGTTCTTTCTCCTTTTTGCTTCTTTTGTCTGCCATTCTGCTTTGCATTACTCCCCTATCTCTTTCCTGACCATGTGGTGTCTGAGAGGTCCTGGAAGGCGAGAGGAAGTGAGCCCCTTTTGGGTTTGTCCGGGGTGGGGGTGGGGCAGAGGAGTCCTTGAGCTATTTCCTAGTTTGTAAATATTTGTAAATATATGTCAATATGTTTTGTACATATACATTGCATTTTATACTTTAGAGTTTTAGCTTGATTGTAAATTAAGCTTCCAAACCTCCTGAGCTAGTCTGGTGATCTTATTTTGGGGCTCATAGAATCATAGAATGATAAGGTTGGAAGGGACCTCAAGGACCATCTAGTTCCAACCCCCTGCCATAGGCAGGGACACCTCCCACTAGTACAGGTTACTCAAGGCCTCATCCAATCTGGCCTTGAACACCTCCAAGGAGGGAGCAGCCACAACCTCCCTGGGCAACCTGTGCCAGTGCCTCACCACCCTCACTGGAAAGAACTTCCTCCTAACATCCAGTTTAAATCTCCCCTCTGCCAGTTTAAACCCATTGCCCCTTGTCCTGTCATGACAAGACCTTGTAAATAGTCCCTCCCCAGCCTTCCTGTAGGCCCCCTTCAGATACTGGAAAGCTACGCCAAGGTCCCCTCGAAGCCTTCTCTTCTCCAGGCTGCAGAGCCCCAACTCTCTCAGCCTGTCCTCGTAGCAGAGCTGCTCCAGCCCTCTGAGCGTCTTTGCGGCCTCCTCTTGGCCCGCTCCAACACTTCCATGTCCTTCCTGTGCTGAGGGCTCCAGATCATTTCAGGGTCATTCCATTCAGATAATTCCAGGGTCATTTCAATCCACTGCAGACCTAAATCACAAAGAGGGTAGGATGCTGGCAACAGATCCGCTCAAGCTATTCCTCCGCTTTTCTAAATGTATGGATATCTAGAGATAAAGTTTTTGAGTAGGGACATGAACCCATGACTTACACCCTTTGCTGAGTGCCCTGAACTCGATGAATGCAGGTCCCACTGGCATCTTTCTGCAGCCACAGTGTTGTGCTGCTCCACAGCTCCCATCACCATTTTTCACAGGTGACAGAAGCA